>VXAZ01007860.1:372852-736658 GCA_013399875.1 Gymnorhina tibicen
GGGCTCGGGGTCCCGGGCCCCCTGAGGCACCCCAGCAGATGGTGAAAAGGGTCCCTCTCAGCGGCGGCTCCGGCCAGCAGAAATCCCCACTCACGGCAGAAAAAAAAGAAGGTAGCAGAAGGCAGAAACCTGCAGTGAGGGCGACCTCTCCCCAAAACCGACTGCAGCCTCTGTGTCTTCTGAAAGCCGAAGAGCCCGAGCGAAAAAAAACTAGCCTTTGCCCAGGTAATAGGGCAGTTAAGTCCCCTCCCTGCTGCGGCCAGACCTTTTGTCCCCCTTAAGTATCTGGCAATTATCCCTTAGTATGGGGAAAAATTCCTCAAGAGGAAAAGAAGAAAGAAGAAAAGAAAAAAAAAAAAGAAACAACTCCCAAACCCCAACAGGGGGCAGAGAACCTGTTCCTACAAAGACATCAGCCATCAGTCAGGACACCTCTGCAGCACGACTGGGTGTCAATGTGACGCCTTTTCTGATGGGTGGCCCCCAGCCCTCCCATCCACTGACTCAGGCAATACCATGGGTCAGTCTTTATAGGATGAGCACAGAGAATGATGCCAGGGATGTCACAGCATCCCCATGAGCATCTGCTTGGCTGGATGCAGAGGAACATCCATGCCATGGAGGCAGCAGGACCTCTCACAGGCGGACCCCACTCCAGCACTGTTTCTTTTATGTGATTTCACCTTCATGTGCCCACCAGAGCTGTGATATGCAGGGAGAAGGTGATGACTTCTGAGGTGGAAAAGCTATTTGCAGGATGTACCTGCAGAGAGCATCCTGCTGTGCTGTATCAAGCATGATGAGGTCTGTCAAAGAGTCACATATCCTTCCTCTTTTAAAGGAAAGCACCTCAGAAATACCAGGGTAAATCTTTCCCCCTCTCTTCCTTGTCATTAATGGCAATTTTGGCTACTAGCCCTAGCATCTTTTCATGTAACTTAAAATACACACTGCCTGAAAATATGTATAGAAAAGCTTATTTACTTGAATGGATGACTTAAGGACTTTTGTGCAGGGGCAGTGTGCTCATTCATACTTTTGTTGTTTTGGTCCTGACTCCCAGTATCCTGAGCACTGGTGAGGAGCTCACAAGGGGATGTGAAAGGACTGCCAAAGTGGCAGCAAAGCGCTCCCTGCCTGGCAAACAAAGCAGACCGATTTACTGGACAGGGTTTTGGCATCCCTACCCTTGTCCTTGCAGTTTCCAACAGCTTGGCCACATCTGAGCATGCCTCCTCCCCTTGCCCATGTGGGGTAGCAGCCTTTGGCTGAGTCTCATGTAAGAAATCAGCAACAAGGAGCAAAGACTTTTCCAGAATTAATTAATGGGAACAGGTAACTCTGCCAGCAAAGCGTTATCTGGCAGTAGCTGTCAGGCTCCAGTGCCCAATCTGCTCACTATCACTTCATTCCCTTGTTTCTCCAGATGAGGTATTTCAGGTCTGCCTGTACCACACTTGGACCACAAACCATTTGGTGTGCCTGGCCCAAGGGACATGTGGCCACCACAGGGTGCTGCTGCAATGGTTCAGCACCTGCTCTGGCACCACATCAGCTTTTAGAGAAATTAGTTTCATTTTATTTATTTTCCAAGGCTCTTGATGGAGCTGTTGCCAGATGCTCTTTCAGGTACACCCTCACCACTTGCAGCAGACAGATGCTTCTGGCACTGGGGTGTTCTCCCCTGATTCCATCAGCATCTCTGGCCCAGCTCCCCTGCCTAACCACAGCTCAGAGACCAGCTGCTCATCCACAGGCATTGGATGACACTGCACACTGGTGCTGGAGGGAGATTTTAACTGCATCAGTCCTGGTAAAGCAAATCTGCCCCTTTGGGCAAGTGCAACTCCTCCTGGCAGGGGCTTTCCACACTCCTCTACCTGACAAGCTCCCACAGCTGGGTACAGGCACCATGGCTGCTCCTCCACCATGTACCAGAGTCTCACTTATGGTTGTCCCCAGACCATTCCTACTTCCACATAGACCACAGTCACAGTACCACATTGCCCTCAAGGACAAAATATTTCTTTCATCTTTAGCCCTGTCCAGTTTTTAATTTCTCATTCTTCTTGCTAGAAGGCACACACTGCATTTCCAGCCAGACAGTCCCTCTAGCCCTTTGCTAATCACATACTTTCCTGGGGAGGATAAAGAAAGCTGTTTCTGCATTACCTCTAACAGTTTGGGGTTTTTTTAAACTCACTACCCATAATTTATTATATAGTTATTTATTTTTAAAAAGACCAGCTCCATAGTTAAGATAAGGAGCGTATCCGGAGGTAGGTAGAATCACGAAACTTCCTTGTTAATCAGCCAATGACTTTGGCTGGGCTGACATTTTCCTGGCTATTTTTAGAGTATGACTCAGACACTGCGCTATGGAGCCGGCAGAAATCCCTGTAGGCTGATACCAGAGCCCTGTTCAAAGCTGTGCTGAAGCATCACACGAGAGGGAAAGGGAGTCAAAATGGGCAAAGGATTTTGTTCACCTGCCTTTGGGGCTCTCTTTAGAAAAGCAAGTAAACATGGAAAACAAGTTATTATGGCAACATAAAGGGATATTAGGAACTGAAAGGGAAATTGTCTTACCTGGCTCTAACAGGAATATTTCCATCACACGTTTTTGGGCTGGTGGATAAAAACACAGAGCCTTATGAGTGCCAGCTCCTAGATGTGCAGCTGAAAACCCTGAAGACGAATTTTAAGGCTTTTTTTTCCACAGCCAGTCCTATGAGTATTTAACTGAAGCCCGTTTCCCTGCCTGTGTGAAAGTCCATGGTGCAAGTCTCAGCTCCCAGCTGGTCTCCTGACAGTTGTTACTGTGCTGTCTCTTAACAGTTGTTACTGTGAAGAAGACCCACAGATCTGATTAATGACTGTTTGGTGAGATTCAAGGGTACAGATGGATACTGGGGTTGGAGGAAGAAAATGGGGATGCAGGAGGAAAGGCATCAGTCTTGCAGACTGCCTTGTTCTCATTAATAACTGTTATGCATCACTTCACAGAGGGCTGATGTGGTAACTTTGGGGGCTTGTTTTTAAATCCCTGTGTGGTCTCCAAGACCTGCGTGTTGAAGCAGCACATCACTGGAGAAGAAGCTATTCCTGTGAGCCAGGTTTCTCTTATGAAGGATTGTGCAACCTGAGTCCTCATCAATCAGCTTTAATGCCAGTTAAAGTAGTCAGACCTTCCCATGAAAAAATTCCCTGGTTCCTCCAGTCACTGGATTTTATTTTTAATTTTTTTTTTTCTTTCTAATACCAGAAAATATATTTGGGCTGAAGTGTAATGGAAACTTTGCTGCATCCTGAAAAGAAATCATCTATTACCTATTACTATAAACAGGCAGCAAGGCATCTCAGTACCCAGCCTGGATGTGGGAACCCTGGGGGGTCTGTAAGGGTGGTGAGGCCAGGAGCACACCCCCCAACTTCTGAAGAACCTGACCGTCTCTTTACCCTGAAAAAGGAAGAAATAAAAGATATTTTAGCAGAATCCACCACAGTAAGCTGTTCTAGTGCACACAGCAATGGTGCTTAGGGAAAGTCTTAGCTATCTCCTTACTATCACCTGTCCCCCAGCTCTCACACTGATTCGGTGTGTCACCTGGGTTTGCTGGGCTAGTGATTACAGCCATGTATTAACTAGGGCTTGGAATTAAGAAAAATGCTTTCCACTACAGCTCTGTAACACACCATAATTAAAATGAATCATTATTGTCATGGTGCTACTGATCACACCACACCTTCCCTGCTACCTTGTGCTATCCAAGTCTCAAGCACCTTGTTCCCTGACTTGCTTTGGGATGCCAGGCTGTTTATCCCCCTAGCAGAAGCAGGGTTTTCCTTCATTTCTTTCCCTCTTACCTGGACATATTCTGATTTTATTTCATGTGTGACCTCCCTACTGGCACTGGGGTGGGAGGGAGCTGGCTGAGCCTGTGGCAGGGGGAGGCTGTTTCCAGAGTCAGCAGCACTACATCAATTTCTGTCAGCCAAGTGCCTGGCGCTCAGCCTGCCCAGGGAAATGTTACTAGTGGCTCCAGACTGAGACACAAAACACTCATAGCACATGTAACTGGGCACTGCAGTAATATACCGGAATGGCAGAAACCTCTGGACCTGATCAGCCAACAAGTGAGAAGCAGAAAGCTTTAAGCCCTAAGGAGTTTCTGTCATGGTTTGTTTCCATCCTTTAATTATTTTAATTCTAGTTAGTACAGCAACAAACATTACTTGTGGCGCCGTCATCTTAAGCAGTAGCAAATCCCACAGATCAATAGGATATTGCATTATGTTATTTCCTTTCACTGCTTTTAGGTCTCACATCTTCCATGGCTTTATCTTCTGTGGCAGAAGTAAATAACTACATGATTGTTTTCTGCAATGGCATTTTACACATCCCTTAAGCTTTCTCTACAAAACAAACCAACACCCATTTTCGTATCCATCTTTAATGGGGGTAGAAAGTGCTTAGTATCCTATAGTATTTATGACTCTCTAGGTCCTTCTCATAGGAGATACTGGTTTTCTGAGGACTGACTAGAAGTGCTCAAAGCAGACACAGAACACCAGCTAACATGAGCCCCAGTGTGATTTCCAGCTCCACCCCAGGAGCCAGCTCTGATGGCAGCCGTGGCTCCTCTGCCCATGGCAACTCCCCAAGATGAGTTGCAAAAAAAAAATTCCCAATCAAAAAACTCCACCATACTTCAAATTCATTCATATACATCCTAGAGAACCATCTTTTTCTCCACCTTTGTTTCTGATAATCAAATACCAGGCCAGAGTTGCCTGAGCACAGCCAGCACAGAAAGTTGTTGCTGCAGAAAATAGCTCCTCCTGTGTGATCAGAATATGAACAGCTGAGAACTTGCACTAAAAGGAGAGAAGAAAAAATGCACTGCAAAATACAGCAAAGCAGCCAGGCTGCCTTTGACCAGCAATATGCTGCCAGCTCATGGCCAGGGTACCTCAGAGGGACACTGCAGAGAGGACTCCTGCCCTTATCCTTCATGGACTAAATTATCTTATGGACTAAATTATGCTTTCAAGAGACTGCTCCCTGCAAAAAAAAAAAAGGGGACTGGCAAAGGCACTGGGAGGCCTGTACAGTGCCTGACACTCCCTGTTGGATTGGTTTAGATGATGCTCATATTTATCTGGTTTCCCAGATGTGTGCATAAGCAGCAGGAGGCCTGACTGGTGGGGGGAATTTTCTCTTGTGCTAGGACAGCAGGAGAAAGATGAACCTTTCCACATGGTGGCCTTAGGACCTGCATGGAGGAGTTGGCACTTCCCTTCCAGCTTCAGTGGTTGCATCAGCAGCACCAGTTCTGGGCCCAGTGGCACCACTCCTCTGCAGCATGAGGAACAAGCTGGGCAGCTTCCTGAGATTGCTAGCACTGGCAACATAAATCTGCAGCCATTCAGGTACATTTTCTAAGCTCCTTTCCCAGTTTTCTTTTCACACCTGTTCCATGAACACATGCACCCGGAATCACTCTGGAGTTCCTTGCGTAAACAAAGCCAAACACTTGTTGAGATGAGCACATGAGACCTGCTACTGCAGGCTGAGCTATCATTGCCTGGGCTTCCTGCACTTTCCCCTATCCAAGCCACTGCTCCTGACATGTAACTCAGCAGCCTCTTCTCCCTCCCGTCAGTTCTCCTGCAACAACATCATCTCACTGCCACATGCATGTAGTACCCCTTCTTTCCTCCTCCTTGCTTCTGTTTTGCAAGGTGAACTACGTTGTATCAGGTATCATACTGTGCTGATTTGGCACGGCGTGGTTTTTAGTAGTGGGGAAGGGCCACAGAGGTGGCTTGTGTGAGAAGCTGCTGCAAACTTCCAGCATGTCCGGCAGGGCCAATCTCTGATGGCTCTGAAGATGGACGTGCTGACGGCCCAGTTAGGGAAGTTGGTAATGCCTCTGTGATGACACATTTAAGAAGGAAATCAAAACAGTGCTCGGGCAGTTTTTTTCCCGGGGTAGCGAGCCGCCACCACCGCTGGGGGCATCCCAGCACCGTGGGTGGCCATGCGGCCACCGCCATTGTGGCATGGCCCACGGCGAGCTTTGCCTGCCTGGCCACCTTTAGCCAGCTGTGGTGTGGGCAGAAGGGCAGGGGTGGCAGCGGCGGCTTCTCCTTCCTGGCACCCCGCATGAAGAGAGGCACTGAATGGTGCCAGCGCCGCGGCAGCTGCCACCGCCCATGCAGTGACGGCAGGTCCACGTGGCCGGCAGCAGAAACATGGCGAGTGATTCCCTGACACGGAACCTAGATGAGATCAGCTTCTTGGCACTGTGAGATGCTGCAAGAATCTTTGAATTAGTGAAACTTGTTGACGATACCTACAAGCAGCAATTTTTCTTGTAGTCAGAGAAGAGGAGGAAGTGAGGACATGTGGAGAGAGAAACATGGCAGCACCAAGGTCAGTGAAAAGAAAGAGGGGGAGGAGGTGCTCCAAATGTCAGAGTCGAAATTCTTCTACAAGCCATGATGAAGAGTATGGTGAAACAAACTGTCCCCCTGTAATCTCTGAAGTCCATGGGGGATGCAGAAATCCACTTGCAGCCCGTGGGAAAGGTGCCCACGCTGGAGTGAGTGGAGGCCAGAAAAAGCTGTAATCCAGTGGGAGACCCGAAGAGAGAGAGAGGGCCCTGGCTTCCAGAGATAGAGAAGGAGAGCCCTTGCTTCCAAACTAGAGCAGGCTATCCTTAAGAGATGGGCCCCCATACACCAGTGACCCACGTCACAGCAGTTCTGGGAAAACTGTTTCGCCCGTGGGAGGGACTCACAGCATAGCAGAAAAACAAGAGACTCCTCTCCGTGAGCGAACTGAAAAAGATCTTGGGTAACGAACTGACCAAAACCCACCCCTATCTCCCTGCACTGTCGGTGGGAAAGAGGGAGGGGCTGGGAGGAAAAAGGTGTTTTAAAGGCTTATTTTACTTCTCATTATCCTCCTCTGACTCTGTTAATAATAAATTTACTTTATACCTTTAAATGTGAGCCTGTTTTGCCCTTAGAATGTTTTCTCCCAATCCTTATCTCAACTCATGAGCCCTTCCTTTTTTCCCCCTCTTCTGCTCTGCTATAGCAGAGGAGAGTGAATGAACGGTTTTCGTGGGTGCCTAGTGTTTTAACCAGTGTCAAACCACGACACATACATATACCAGGTTTTTCCAAATATCCTGCTCCATTGTAGCTATTTTTAAGGGGCAGTTCTTTAAACGACATCTTGTTTGCAGCAGTTTTGCTGTGATGATTGGCCACATGACAAGTCAAAGTCAGGTAAACACAAGGAATTACAGCAGTAACAGAGAAAAGGCAGGGAAGTAGGGGAAATACTCCCGAGCATAAAGGCTTCTGCAGAAGTGAGCATTAAAGGAAATATAAACATTACCCAAGGAACAGATGACCTGATTGCAACCTCTCTGAGTGGGAGTCAGGAATAATGCCTCTGGGGTTGGAAAAGCACACTGGGACTGACCAAGAAGCTGGAGGCTGAAAACTCATAGAAAGTATTAGAAATTTAGAGGACACCATCTATTATTATGTCTTACAAATGTGGGAAACAAAGGTACCCAGCAGGTCTATAGGCAGCTCACAGATCTGGCTCCTGCTCCTCATCCTTCACTGATCTTGAAATAACCTGTCCTGGGGGGTCTCTCCTGCTGAGTTGCTGCCCCAGCCTGAGCTGCTGGTCTTCTCCTTTGGCCACCAGCATCCCTCCAGCAAGAAAGTCCCAAATAGGACCTCCCACATAGCCCTGCTCAGCTTGTGCTGTCACAGCTCATACCTGTGGTCCAGGACAACCGATTCCCAGTTCCTATGGTTTTCTTAAAAAAAGCCCAAAAAACCCCCTCAAACACCTCTTCCTTTACACACCCACCCACCGTGCTCAACACTGAATCCTCCTTTCAGCCAGCTTACCCCCTGAAATCTTCATAAAAAAAGAAAGTATTTTAACATGTTGCTTTCAAAAGGTTTTTCTTTCTTCTGCCTCCCCCTTTTTTTTTAAGAGGTCAGCAGTGTCACCTCCTGCTGAACAGTAAAAATGGAAGCATGGACTCTGTTTGAGCTTTAAACACTAATACAAGCTCTCAGTCAGGTCCTGCAGCTCAATACCTGCAGCTTCTGTACCCCCTGTTCAGTGTCAGAGGGACATCCTTTAAAAGGGGGTAACAAATGTGGTGAGAAAGGAGCAACAGGGATGACAACATTTACAGTAAAGTATTAAAAGTAAAAATAAAAAAAAGTAAAGAAAGGAATAGCTTTTGACTCTCTGGCTATCAGCAAGCGCTACAAACAAAAAGGTAGGAGCAATCCCTGTTTCCATCCAAGTTAGAGGATAAACAAGACAAATAATGTTTCCTAGTACCAGCAAGAATAGCCGTATTTGGGAAAGTTTCTGGCATTACAACCAAGAGCAAACCAAAATGAGCTGACAATTCTTCTGCTAGAAAGTCAAAATCATATTTATGCAGTTTGTATTTAATGTGTCACTTGGGCAGAGTCAGACTTCCCATCCCTGAGACGGTCAAATGCGTTTCTGAATTGCTCTGATTAATATCCCTAATGCTTGAGGAACGAGATTCATTACCATTGATTTGCCTTGCTCCTTTGCTGGTGAGGTTTCATCTCAAGGGACATGATCTCACTGCTGCACATGATTATCATCTTTAACAGAGGAGAGAGAGAAATTCTCATGGTCAGAGTGAAGCTGCTTCGCCACTGATGGAGTTTGGTGGCCAACAAAACACATGGACAGCACTCAGGGAATAACCATCACCCCCCAGCCGTCCCTGTTTCCGTGCCCTTGGTTGGTACACTGGACACTGTCAGCGATTTGCCCAAACTAAGCCCATACTAAGCAGGACCCCAGCTCAGAGTAATTCTCCCCCCTCACCCTGACAAGGAGCCAGACTCAGAGAATCCCCCACCCTAATATATTTTGGGTAAAAGAAATATGGCTTTTGTTAAATAATAAGGAATGCGAAACAAACCCCAGGAAAGTGAAGGGTAGCAGTGGGTAGCAGTGCACAGGTGCACTCAGGAAGCATTTTAGACCATGAGCTGGTGGCATGGTTTAGCCCCAGCTGTCAATTAAGTATCACACAGCTGCTTGCTCACTCCCCCTCTTTCCCAGTGGGTGGGGGAGCAGAATCAGGAAAAAAAAAGGTAAAAAAAAAAGTAACACCCCCTTCTCCCAAACCTTTGTGGGTTGAGATAAGAACAGTTTAATAACTAAAACTAATTAAAGTAATAATGACAATACATTTTAAAAAATAGGAAAAACAGCTGATGCATGATACAATTGCTCACGACCCACTGACCAAATACTCATCTGATCCCCAAAGAGTGATTAGCCTGTTTCTGGGTAACTCCTCACAATTTATATCCTGGAATGATGTTCTATAGTAAGGAACATCCTTTTGACTGGTTTGGCTCTGCTATCTTGGCCATACTTCCTCCAAGCTTTCTGTGCACCTCCTCACTGGCAGAGCATGGAACACTGCAAAGTCCTTTATTTAGGGTAAGCACTACTGAACAACAGCCAACACATCAGTGTGTTATCAATGTTACTCTCATACTAAACCCAGAACCAGGTACTTAGAAGAAAATTGACTCTCCCACCTGAAACAAGGACAGCTGGGCAGATTACTCCAGCAAGGGACAACCAGCTTCAGGGAAAAAATACATTTTCCTACCAGTCAAAGCACAAGCAAGTCCTTAACACCCTGAAGAACAATGCCCCATCATTGCTCTGAGTCTTTTTCTTCCGTCAAAAAGAAAGTGAACAAAGCCTAGGCACAGCAAGCAAAAGGTAAACAAGCAAGCAGTACTCCCCTTTTGCAGGCTCAGTGGGTCTATACCACCAGCCCCCAGAGGTACTGCAAATGGCCTTCCAGCTTGCAGAGCATCTCCCTCCCACACACCTGGGTCAGCAGGAACGGCCCCAGCTGGTCATTACCAACATGCATCTAGGGAATTTGGGCAGCAGTTTGTACTTAAGACTTTGCTAAGCGTGAGAGAAGTGGTTTGTTTTTTTTTTTCCCCTTGGCACTAATGATCCTTTTTAAAGCGCTTTCACAGCTAAAAGTCAGTCGGGGTCAATTTTCCGTAGGAAAATCCCCTGCTCTATTGTCCTTTAGGACAATTAATTTTAAGCCACCACCCTCATCAAAACAGCAGTGTAGCCACACACCTCTGTGCCATTCTCCTCACCTGCTCATTTGGTATTTTCTGACTCTCACACTCAAGACAGGCTGAAAACAAAACTCATCTCCTGCCTCCCTAGGTGTGAACAACTTCCCCTGCTACCAGGCAGTGCTGCTGAGTGGAGGGAGCTGGTGTCAAGCGCCTCTCTGCTGGTGAGTGAATGCACCCCAGGGCTGGAGGGACGAAGTAATTAACACTCTGAAGCTGTACTGCCAGCCTGTGTTGTACCTCGGGGACATGAAACAGCCTGGAGAGGTGGGGGTGATGGCTGAGCTGATGAATGGCACTGAATTAGATCTGGTGGAATTATGTCCAGTAGGGGTGTCCGTGTACAGATGGAGGCCTCTCATGGCTGGGCTGAAATAGGACGTGAGATCCAGTATGCTACAATTGCCATCATGCTCTAATTTGGGATTTTACCTGCCTCAAAATTCCACTCCCATCTGAGTGCAATTCCCAATGCAGGGTGACTCTGGCAATTAATGTCTGGACCTGTTCCTGCACAGTCTGATCCATAGCCCAAGCCATGCGAAAATAACCTGCTTTTAAATGGTTTAAGTGCATGCACAAACAAAAGTTTAACAAATTTACTTAAGAAACAACTTTTAGTCAGAGTGTAGCTGAAATGTGCTGTTTCCTTCCCCTATGGGGTCGGGCTGTGGTAGGGGCTGCACAGTGCTGGTCTCCAGTCCCACTTTTGTCCCTGTCCTGCTGCTCACCTCCTGCTGAAGCCACTGTCAGCAGGTATCCTGGCTGGGTTTTGCTTCATTTTCCCTGGCTATGACCCAGGGTAGCAGTTCTGCTCCCCTCCACCAAATCTGCTGGCTACTGGGCAAGACACACAACTTTCCTCGGCTTCCTTTCAAAGACACCCTGAGTGACCCGGGGAATCTCACTGAGTGGCTGACAAGGGCTAATTGCAGCCTTTTAATTAAGTGACCTGCAGGCCTCGATCCCCATCCCGCAGGTGCGGTGCTGCTCCAGAATATGTAGCAACTCACGCCCCAAACCTGGAGGGGATAGTTTGGTGGCTTCCTGTGCTTCCTCACCCTCGCTGAGACGCTCAGAGGAGGCTTTTTCCCACCGATACGATGGACACGGAGGGAGTTCCCCGGGCTATGGGCAAGGAGGAACGTTCCAGGGAGAGCAGAGGCCCCCCCCCACAGTGGGCCTTTTCACTTGTTTAACACGGTAAATAGTCACTGATGTGGCTCAATAAATACAGCCAGGCCCAGGTGGGTGCTAGAGACACCGTGGCGCGGGTAGCACGCCCGAGGCTGGGCGGTGGATTCGTGAGGCGGGAGAGCCTCCTGCTGGAGAGACACGGCGCGGGATGCAAGGAGGCGGGATGTGGCATGCAGGCAGCTGCCTCTGCCCGCTGTCCCCACGGAGCGACAAACACCCTTTACTGCTCATTTTTGGAACAACTTTCTTAAGTCCTTGAGGCTGCGCCCCTGCCTCCCTTCCATCTCCTCCAACCGTTATTCCTTTGCTTCCAGGAGCTGAAGCTTGGCACCCCTGGGCACCTCTGGGGGAGCCCCGGGATGCCCAAGTGGGGGCACTGCTGGTGCTCGGGGCTGGGGCATGCAAGTAACATCCAAAACCTATGGGAGTGGGGAGTGTTTCCTGGTGTGGTGCTGGGCAATACCTTGGCTGTGTTACTGCCATGGGGCTTGTCTCCATCCTCCTTTCCTGACACTGTGTTCTGCCCAAGACTCCATGCCATGCAGCTAAGGAAGGGTGAGGTCTGGAGAAAGGCAGTGAGGACATAGAATCATAGAGCTATGGAATTATTAAGGCTGGAAAAGACCTCTAAGATCATTAAGTCCAACCGTTAGCCCAGTACTGCCAAGCCCACTGCTAAACAGTGTCCCTGAGTGCCACATCTACATCTTTTTGAACCCTTCCAGGGATGATAATTCCACCACTTCCTGGGCAGCCTATTCCCATTCCTGACCACCCCTTCAGCAAAGAAATTTCTCCTAACATCCAATCTAAACCTCCCCTGCTGCAACTTGAGGCCATTTCCTCTCTCCTGTCACTTGTTGCCCGGGAGAAAAGACTGAATCCCACCTCCTTTCAGGGAGTTGTAGAATGTGATAAGGTCTTCCCTGGGGCTCCTTTTCTCTAGGATAAAACCCCCCAGCTCCCTCAGCTGCTCCTCATAGGACTTGTGTTCCAGACCCTTCCCCAGCTTTGTTGCCCTTCTCTGGTCGTGCTCCAGCACCTTTATGTCTTTCCTGTAGTTCAAGACTGAACACATGCTAAGGCACGGAACAGCACCTCACAAAATAAGACTCAGTGAGCTCAGCCCCTGCAGCCAGGCAGCACTGACACCTGTTTTAGCAGTTGAACTTGATGATCTTAGAGGTGTTTTTGAACCTCAAGAATTCTATGATTCCAGAATATAGTAGACCTTTTTAAAACCAGGTGCGGCGTGAAGGGAGGTGACTTGTCCTGGTGTTACTCCTTTGTAGGTGTCTGCTCCCAGCCCTGGTTGAGTCAGACTAAGTGGGCTGCTGGTTGGAGCCAGCACAGCTGCCCCAAGCAGGGACAGAGGAACAACTTCATCTGAGCTCTGGGCTCTCACAGATGAGCACTGGGGCTCTGCCAACACATCTAAGGCATCACAGCTCCCAGATGGCTGCTCTGTCCCTCTGCCAGGAGGGACATGCTTCCTAGCTGGAGCAGGAGGAGGGACATCTGCCTGGGCTTCAGCCATCAGGAATTGCTGCTGGCCTCCCTGTGCAAGCTTACCTTTGATCTCAGGTGAGAGGGTGGACCGTAAAGCCAAGCTGCAGATGCAGATGTCCAGGAGGATGTCCAGGAGGACTGGGTTGGGAGCCATGCAGCAGCCTGCAACAGGGAGTGGCCCAGGCAAGTGAGAGTGGTGACACTTTGCCCACTTCCACTGCTGCCAGGACTTACCAGCAACTTGTTTGCAGAGATCAATGCTGAGGAATGAGCATTTTGCAAAATTATAGCCTCGCCTATCAAGCACTGATTTCCTACAGCTGAATTCTGATAAATGCACTAGCTCATTAGATTTCTTTTGGGCCTTGAAGTCCTATTCCCTCAGGGATGCCCCCAAACCTGATCTCCCTGTGTTAGGGAATTGCCTTCTCAGTGTTTTTTTCCAGAGTGGCTTCCTGAGACCCAGCATAGGTGAATGCACCTCCTTTTTGGACACCCTAAAAGTGCATTCTCTTTCTTAGCATGGTTTGGATATCATGGGACCTAGCGTTGTACATACTGCTATGCAGTGCAAACCTGGATAATTCCCTTTGAATCCCACATCCTCTCCATTGGCTGTGATGCGTCTGAGTGTCACCTCCTTGAATCAGAGGAGTGAGTACAATTTGCCTTATTCCTTCTGGAAAAAACCACACAAAACTACAGAGCACAGACCAACACAGCTTTATTTCCATATTTTGACCAGAAATTAATTCCGTATAGAGCAGAGAGTGATGTAACACGAGCCCCAGGTATGTGCTTGCATCCTGGAATGAATTGCCTGACGCCCTTCGTTATTTATAGCCCTGATGGCGTTGCCGGCAGCTCCCCATGGCGCTACTTCTGCTGCGCTACTCCCGCGCCGCCCCTGCCTCCCGCCAGCTGTGTTGTGTGTGCAGCTCACACGGCAACTGCCCACAGCTGCCTGCCAAGGAAAACCGGCCCCGCTCCCCCCGAGACAGCTAGGAAATGCAGGCAGGGAACAAAGCAGCTGGCAGGCAGGGAGATGCGTGGGGAAGAGCGAGATCGGATTTACTGGCTAGCAAGACATAAATCCTCTTTCCAAAGGCAGCCCAAGGTTTGTTTTGGTGTGGAGGGCTTCTGCCCTTGGAGCAGGGCTGGTGAGATGGGAGCTTCAGGCTGTGCTGCTGACTGGCCGGCAGGAGTTGGGAGGAGAAAAGTAATTCCCGGCGTTGCTGATAAAGCCACGTTAAATCGCACGCGGTTCTCGTGCTCTGAGCCAGCTGCTGCCCCTCTGTCGTGGACAGAGCAAAGACGAACGGGGCGGGGGTGGATGCATAGGAGTAAGGAGGCAGCAGGGTCTGGGGAGCAGAGAGTGAACTGGCCCACAGCTGCTGTCTTCCTGGCTCCTGGGTGGAATCCAAGTTAGGGTTCCAGTCGATCTGGCATGTTGTCACCTCGAACGCGGCGCTATGGCTGGAAAAGAGAGGTGTGTGTGCTGGCGGCACCAGCCAGAAAGAAAAAAAGGTGGGCCAGGATGGGGGCAGGCTGGGACCCGTGGCAGGGCTGTAGCTTGAGCCAGGAGTTGGCTCCTTCAGGGATTTCCCTCTCCCTTCTTTTGCATCTACTGGAAAACTTTTCTGTAAGTCTCTTAAATTACATTTAGACAGGACTTTTACTGTGCCTCAAACCTCTTGCAAGCGGCATACCTATGCCGGATCACAGAACAACCCCGGGCTCTCCCTCTACCCCTGCTCCCAGGGATGCATAGTGATGTCTGATAAGGGAAGGAAAGAGCAGCTGGATGCATGGCACAGCAGTCATCTTTTAAAGCTGTTTTAACACATCCTGCCCAGTGTCTGGACTGAGGCTACAGCTCTCCCTTGAGGTAGCAGAAGCATTTACCTCTCACACAGCTGCTGCTTTCTGATTAGAAGCAACCGAAGGGCAGAGGGACCAGAGCAGTAACGAGCCGGAAAAGTGTCACAAAGGCCAGGCTGTCACTTGGGTCCCTTCCCACTGTACCTTCTGCCTCCCGTGAATGCCAAAGTTTGCAGTGGCTGAGTTCAGGAAGAAACAACCCACAAGTTTCATACATCAGGAAATTCCAGGTTTACACAGGCTGTTAGAAAATACATACAACACAATAATCAGATTTGTTTTATTAAAAAACTTGCAATAAAATTCCTTGGAATTCACCATCTTAACTTTGAGAGTTGCAATATTTTACTAGTACGTAATAACACAGTCTCACATATTTACATTATAATCCTCTATATAACAAAAATAGCCATGTTGTACTACTGAATAATGCTTCCAAGTATTAGCCTCAACATTTCGGTATTTCCCCCAGCTGAGTCACTGTCTATGCTCTTTAGCATTTACAGTATCTAACAAAGCAAAAAGGACACAAAATAATAAAAAGTATGTGTCTCATGGTTTCAGGCAAATCCCTTTAAGATGGTAGTTCTCCAACTCCCACATTTTTCAAGAGAGATAAAGTGCATTGGAGAGGAAGATGTATATGTTATAAAATGTCAGCAAAGAGTTAAAAGTTTATTTGCAAGACTGTACAGAAGGGAAAAAAGGCAAAAAAAATCTTCACAAACTGCTACTGCACAGTTTTGGCAGCACGTCATAGGTAGCGGGGAAAGAGAGGGAATGAAAAAGCCAACTACAAGAAAAAGGATGGCCATGCAAATGCCACAGTGTGACTTTGCCATGGCCTTTTGGTAGGTCTTTCCCAAACCAAAGCTGCAGCATAGCCAGAGCCACAATGCAGGAGTGTAATAACCTTGTGTGCCCCCAGCTTGCTAGGCTGGTGGCTCTGCCAGGCAGGGACAGAGGGCTGAAGCCTCCCAGTAAATCTGCTCCTGCTGTCCAGAGCAGGACTGATTACCTTGGAGAATTTCACTGGGACAGACCATTGTCTCTGAACTTAAGTTGTTTCGTTAAGCTGTGCACTGATCCATGTGGTATTTATTTCGTCTGGGATTTTTATTCCCTTTATAACACTGGCATTTGCTGGTATGGCTCTGCTGCATGTGAGAAGAGACACAGCTGGAAAAAGCTTTGTAGCCATCACTGAAAACCAGGATACCGCTGCTCTGTTCAGGAACTGCATACAAGTGGGATGCCACTTTTTTTTTGGTTTGCTTATAAACTACTCTAAATAGAAATAATTCTCTTCTGGAAATGGATGGAATGTATATTTTGACAAGTACAAAACCGTTTTAAATGTTCACTAAATACAAGGAACATCTTGGTATAAAAATAACAGACCCTCCCACCTACTGTCCCCTCTTTACATATCTAATTATAAAATGGTACAGTCATTTCAGGTTCCTAACATGAAACAAGAATTGAGGATGGCATTACATACATATACAAAACATTCAGGTATTTGACATCTGAAATAACTGTATACATTCAGAGCAAACAAGCATCTTGATCTGGCTATTGTGTTTAATGCTACACAGGACTGAAGAATCGAGAAATAAAGAAGAAAGGGAAAACACTATTTCTCCTTTTTTTCCTCTCATTTCTTTTTCCATTCACTACAGGAAGAAGTAGCTTCCACCAATTCACAATTAAAATACTTGAGAGAGACAAGATTATATTCAGAATGAAAAATCATCCGTTGGCTTTTCATTCAAAATCCACATCTTTCATTTCTTTATTTCTCCCTTTGAAATACAGCTCCTCCTTAGAAGGGTTTCCTTGAAAAAGAAAAGGGCAGATAAAGGGGCCAAGTGGGTGTCCAGCCCAGTGGGGTAAGCAGCACAGCAGAGGGGCAGCCCTCACCCTTGCCTTCATTCTCCGTCCCAATCCGCAGCTGCCATCTGCTTCACAAACAAATCCTCCCTGAACAGTCCATCTGGCATTCCTCATTCTCTGAAACTATCAATTAGTTCAGGTAACAGCGTGGTAAAATGAAAGAAGTGCTTATTTTGGGTCAATTACCCCTATTTAAGAAGCCTGTGAAAGCAACACCTCCAGCCTTGTTTTCCCTCAGCCCTAAAATATACCACATTGTGTTTCCTGCTTGCGCTAACCAAGCCGATTCACTGCCGTCATGCTGCCTGCCCCAAATACACTCACACATCTTCCATCTACAAAACAAGTGAGTCCATATGGGCTCAGTGTTCATCAACAAAGTTCCAAGCCCAGGGTCAGCACTGGCCATGAAGAAGCTTGGCTGTCCTGAACCTGCTGAAAGACCATGGCCTGCTTTTCACCAAGCCCTGGAGCTGAAGGCCAGCTCCTTTCCCTTCTCTGACCTGCTCCAAGAGATACTGGCAACACAAAACACAGGAGAGGAATCAACACTGTGCAAGTTTGATCCCATGATCTCCTTCCCCTGCAACAAAGGCTCGCACTTGGGCAAACACTTGTGAGATGGGCTGGGAAGGAACAGGCTGGATTTCTCTGCCATTTTAGTCCTGTGAAATGGATGCACCCCAGTGCCAATGCCCTTCCTGCAATGACTTCCCTAGGATTTGATCCAGGAGTCATTAGTGAGATCCAAGGGACCACTTATCATATGTCATTTCAATAGTTTATTTTTCCAAACTGCCTCTATAAAGCCTGTTTCTTTAGTGCCACAATCTCCCTCAAATAAAAGGCCTAAGATTGACAACTGCTTCTGATTTCACTACAGTACAGTTTCTATACTCACATCAATGCACTTTTATATGCATACATGTCGATTTAATTCTGTAGAGTGCTTAAAGAATGAACTGCAGTGCTATGATAGCCCTGATCCCGGTCTTGAGGCTCTAAAGCAGTCAGAAAATAAAAAACCCCAAACCCTCAGTAAGTGCCAGATCTGTATCCCCACCAGAACAGGTGCGCTGTGGGGAAGGGATGTAGACCTGGTGCCTTGCACATCTGCATGCACACACCAGGTTGGTTGTGAGTGCAAAATTCTGCCTGTATAACTTTCTATGCATCCTACCTATTGAACAGAGCTTTGGGAAGGCAGCTCAGTGAAACCCAAGAAAATCCAAGTATACTCTGAGCGCAGTTTCTGTCTGACCAAGTTTTATCCTGCAACCCAGCCTGAGTGATGATGAGCCTCACTAGGGCAAATGCTTCTCCCACCTACCACTTGCTCATGGAAAAGAAGAGAAAAGCACTTCAGATGACAAGACAGGAATTGCTGGGAGAGGCACAGGATCAACTTAATGACAAGAGTGCCTTTTCCTGGGAGCCACACAATCCCCTGGCCACTGTCCTTGTGCAGGAGGTGCCCCCCCGCCCAGTCATGGTGCCAGCCTGCAGAACTGTATCTGTGAGCACTTGCTTGTCAGAGAGCTCTAGAGGATTTTGTTCTTTCCTGGCTGCATGCTAAAGCTGCTCTCCCTTCTGAACAGCCAGTACTGTGCTCCCAGCAGCTGAACCTCACGTACTTAATGCCCAAGCTGAGTGGGCAGCAGTACCCAGGTGTGCACGGGCACACAGATCTGCAGAATTAAGGCTTTCATACATGTTACAAACACACATTGGGGGTCTTAACGTTTAGAAAGCACCTCAAATTCCCAAGGCAGTTCACAGGTTATATACGCAAAGAATACTGTCAGTCAGGTCAAGCTTTAGGAAAACATTTCCTTTTGACACAGGGGCTTAATTAGGCTCGTAGAAGACCTGTTGAAAATAACGCGATTTTGGAACAAGTCTAAAATTAGTCATAAGTGTTTTTTTGAAGAAGGATGGAATAAAACATTTACTTAAGTGCTTTCCTAAGTTCACGCCTCAGTGATGTGTAACCTGGCTTTGCCCTCATCATCACTTAACAGTGCTCAGAGCTGCAGAACACCTGAGGACAGGGATGGAACATCTTCCCTGAGTGAACCTGCAGGGAGAACTAGGAAAAGCAGAAAGACTCCTGACCCAGATTTGCTTTGCCTCTCCTAAAAGGCATATCATTAATTTGTGGTATGTCAAAACCACTCATCCAGCCTGACACCCTGCCTCTGCCAGTGGCCACCTGTGGACCCTAAGGAACCAGATCTAACAGGGGATATTTAGGAAAAGCATGTGCACAGCGCGAGACCTCTAAAAAGTTCTTCGTTAACTCTCAGACATACGTACAGAGTCTCAGTTACCAAATCTGTGATGCCTTTTTGAGCACAGCTCCCTTTAATGATTTTGCTGGGCAAAGGACCCAGCTCATTATCAGCTGGGAGTTTCCCCTCCTGCCTTGCTTTTCCACAGACTTTGCTTGTTCTGCTGTGCCGTGGGTGGCTCTGCTATGGCAACAGCTAATTGGTCAGTTTATCCATTCAGATCAACTTAATTCAGTTCATGAGATAAAACAAAGACTTTGTGACAGCTCCTCAGAAACCCAAGCTGTTTGGCCAGGAGTTCTCTGCCTGTGTGCTGAGCTACAGTGGGCATACGTGAAAGGATCACTGACATCTCAGACATTGTGTTCATGATGTTCCTGTGATATGTAGCACCCAGGCTCCAGTGCTGGAGAAGAAATTGTACCAGTGTGTGGACTTTCTATAAGGAGCCCTGACTGTATATAACCAGCTTCACTCCTTCCTCTGCAGTCATCTGAAATGAATTTCATTCCTGGGTCAAAATTTGTGTAAGCACCACTTAAATCCCATTTCAGCATTATTTACAGAGCTTAAGTGGAGCTGATGCAGTACCTTGTGCAAACTCTCTTGTGTAGGGGTCAGTTTCAACATTGATGTTTCAGGCCTTTCCCATAGCAGCAAGGAATAGAGAAGACATAAAAGAATAAGGAAAACAAGATTACAGAACCACAAATATTGTCAAGACTGACCTAGTGTAACCTCTGGAACAGGCTGTAACTTTCTTTTTTAACCAAGACTTCCAGCTGCCTCTATCTCTTTAATTGAAAAAAGATTTTCATTCCAGTGGCTTCTAAAGATGTAACAGCACATTTATGGGTCATTCTCATAGAATCACAGAATAGACTGGGTTGGAAGGGACCTTAAAGATCACTAGTTCCAAACCCTCGGCCATGGTCAGGGACATCTTTCCCTAGACCAGGTTGCTCAGAGCTCCATCAAACCTGGCCTTGAACACTTTCAGGGATGGGGCATCCACAGCTTCTCTGGGCAACTTCTTCCAGTGCCTCACCACCCTCACAGTAATAATTAATTTCTAATATCTAATCGAAATCTGACCTCTTTCAGTTTGAAATATTTACCTCAAGATTACCCTGAAATTTAAGGACTAAGAACATAAAACAAAATTAAACTACATGTTTAAGTAGTTCTAAACGGACAAAAGAGCACAGAGAATATTTTTTCCTTCTTTCTGTACTAAAGAAGCAAGTCAGCCAAAGTTTTAGGGATAGTTCTAAACACATTTGTTCCTGAATAAAATCTGACAAACACAAATTTTGGCTGGAAGCTGGTTTTCACATTTAACAAGTAAATCCACAAGGAGATTAAATGCAGCAAGAGCCCCAACAGTTGCATTTTGAGGTGCCGCCACGACACTTGCAAGTCAAAATGTTTGACCTCTGCATGAAATTTCAATGTAAGATGAATTGTTGATTCTCTGGACTGACTCGGGAGGCAGTAATGTGATTCAAATCATCTGACTCTCAACAGAGACCATGTACTCTTCTGTAACAATAAGCTTCTTCACAGTTTGGTATTTTGACTGAAAAACCAAATCATGCACTGAACAATTAACAATGAGCTCTCACCTGGAAAGCAGAGCTCAGGAGGAACTAAATCATTATTATGTCAGGTCATTATTATTTAGGTGTTTTGATTTATGTTAGTTCTTCTATTTTCAAATTCCCTCCCCAGATTCCCTCCCCAATATATTTTGGTGTATGTATCGGTACACAAATTGCAAATCCGCTATGCTTCCGACAATGTTGACAGGGACTCTGGAGGGCAACAAACCACCTGAACTCTTGTGTTAGATAACAAGCAGACAGCAACTGCTGTCAAAATGTAAGAAATGAAACACACTAAGGGAAAAGACCCAAAGCAAACCAGGAATTAAACATTTCAAACAGCTGCCTCTTGCTCCATTAGCAATTTCTGACACAGATAGCAGCATCTCCAGACCCTTTGTAAGAATACTGTCACCCACTTAATGCAGAACTGTTAATAAGCAGCCTCTGGAAACCTCTTAGATGCTCCTTTAACCCACTGATCTGGTTTTGGTCTGTAAAATTAAGAAAAGACCTGATGTTATACTAGATCTTTTTTTCCAGCTACTGAATTGTCACTTGAAGGAAGGCCACTAATGTACTGACACCTGCTAATAGCATAAAATACAGGACAGGACCACATGGACGGAGTGACGCTTTAAGCTTTTCTTTCTCTCCTTCACACTGTACAATACTTGTCTAGAACAGAGCCCTAAGTAAAAGACGAACTAATGCAGTTTTAACCCAAATTTCTGCTAATTCAGAGCTCTCTTACAAGTAAAGGCCTTCAGAATATACCATTTCCAAGCCTTCCACTTAATGGAAGCAGGCTTTGCATTAATGCAGGGTGCTGGTGCATCATCCTTCTGAAGCCAGCCACATTTACTTCATGCAGAAACAACAAGGCAATGATAAATCCTGGTCAGATCACGAAGTGACCAGTGAACGAGAATTCAGATTTCTGGATTGAACTCTTGAAAAAGCTGGGGTCAGTCAATAAAAACAGACTGTCCATCCATAAAAAACCATAAACAAACAAATAAAATAAACATATGCATTTTCAAAAAACTCAACAAACATTTGATTGAACAAGTGTAGAAAACACTCAAGCTTGTCATTTCAGTTGCATGTTTATGAGCCCCTGGAGAGTTCCATGACTGCTTTCAAGCACGTGGGTAAACTGGAAGCGTGCATCTCCCATGTGAACCAAACGAAGGTGTGTAGATGATGAAACTGCATCCAGGCAGACACAACTGTTGCTATTGCTTTCATGACCATCTCAGTATGGAGTGTGCAGGAGTGACAGTGCTCTGGAGGCATGTGCATGACTGGTCCAAATCCTAGAAAGCTGACTCGGTCCCTACCTGTGACCCTCCCCTGTAGTTTAGTGTTGGATCTCTGTTTGTTTTTCAAGATTTCACTTCTTCGCAGTCTTGATCAGTGGAAAGCTCCACATCGGACAGTCCAACCTCCATTGCCATAATCAATGAAATATCTGAATCACTGCTGACTGCTGGCTCCTGTTCATCTGTGAGGGTAGAAAAGACAGGAAAAGGTCATGTCTTTCTGTTAGTGTATTACTGATTTTTAGTTCTGCAAGTGGAACCCAGAGGTCTCTCTACCTCTGAGGTTGTGATTAGATTCCAAATTTGCTCTTATTCAGTATCTGTCTAAAACACTTAAAAATTTCACAAAATTCAAGCCATTCATAGTGAAAAACATGACGAAAAGGAGCCTGAATGGGTAACGCTTTCTTCTCTTAATCCTCCCAGGGCTTTTCATTCAGGTCCTTCATTAACTTCCTCCCACCACCTGAGAATTTCCCTCCCTGTCCCCTTTCACTTCCTCAACCTGGCATCATCCTACTCTCCCCACAAAGATAGCAAGTTAAGGACAAAGCCACAGGCACCTGGTGGAGCAACTCAGTCACGAGGAAAACATTCCTAACAGGAAAAAATCTGCCCAAGTCCTCAGTAAGTGACAGAATCTGAGGACATTTTTAAGAGGGCACTAGTCTAACATCTGGAAGTAGCAACATGGGCATTGGACCAGGACAAAACAAATCCAGGACTTTGGACCGGGCTACCTGCTTTCTCAAGTGGCTTCTCTTATCCTTTTCTAGTCTCTTTAAATTTACTCCTTCCTCTGATTTGAAGATACCTTGCGGGTTCTTGATCCAGGCTGAAGGGATCTACCTCAATACACCATGATCCCAAATACACTAAGAGTTATTATATATATATAATATTATTGACTTCTGCCAAACTGCAAATCACATCAAAACTACAAGCGTAAGAAGAGCAACTTGTTTTTGTTTTGATCCCACAGCACTTACCATGTGTATATTTAGCAGCAAATAAAGCCAACAGATTTTAAAGGACTAAAAGCTAATTTTCTTCCAAGAACAATCAGGAGAAGCAAAGCACACTAGGGAGATTTTCAAAGGCACAAAAACCTCATAGGTGGCTGAGTCCCTGAGAGAAAAATTTGATGGTTCATATTTTCAAGTGGTTTAATTACAATGATGGTATTTATACTGTAACAATACAGTGTATTTAAATCTGTGGCAGTTTTTCCTTTACATATTTTATTTTTCAGACAATAGAAGCAGAGCCTGATTGATGCTAAAAAGTCTAGAAGTTGAATATCTAAGAATTAATAAGTAAGAAACATGACAGAGGAGCCAGGAAAATAATAACTCCTCACAGTTTAATTATTCACTTGAAGCTAAGTGAACACAATTAGTCACCTCTCAAGAGCAGCATGATTTTAAAATCTTTTATAGAAAAAAACCCCACATGTGTTTACTTGTGCTGGGATTAGACCTTATGTTCTGCGGAGAAAGCTTGAATGGGGTCGGCATTATTTCAACTGAAAGAGTCAGTGTTTTCCTTCGCAATTCTTTCCAGTTTTCACCCTGGATTATTTTTATGCTTTCTTGATTGCAAGATAAATAATTAATGCACACAACATCTTTGCATCTCTATCTTTTTTTGCCCTTTCAATATGACATTAGTAAACATTTCAAGGCATTGCTTCTGACTATAAATGTTTCCACTGGAGGTGGAGGAAGTATTTACAAGCTGAATGATACAACCTGCAGACTTCAGTGGGCTTCAGTGACATTGAACCTTTAGGTGAACTGCTAGGTCCTAGACTACATCAGAGCATCTCATACACCTCCAACACCTAAAGCATCATCTTTAGTGCTAACAGCTCCCTGAGCCAGAATGATGTGGTTTCAGACCACTGGACTATTTATCATTCCTCTATAATTAATAGGATTCTTAAAAACAATGAAAATTATGCTTAACAGCAAATTTATTTTTGCAAGACAGAGTTCCTGAGGCTTAGCCACGTTGAATAGCCACTTGGAGCACTCTTGAGAGCCAAGCTGCTTTCCATCTGACCTAGCTGTGCAGAAGAAAAGGATTGGCTGAATGGTGACAGCCATGCTGAAGAGGCAGGCAGAGCTGCCAACAGCAAAAGTCAGAGCATCAAACGAGCCGTGTTTAATAGTGCTGAAATGTTATTTCAAGAATTGTTGTTTCTTCCAGGGTTGCACAGCAGAAAAATCTCAACTGAGTTCAAGACAAGCAGATAGAACTGGACCAGATTTGCAGCTCACCTACCTCATGTGTGATGGCGGTACACCCACTCTCCAAACCAGCAAACTCGAGTTTTACATTACTAATCCTATACAATTATTCAAATTCTTGGATCTTAGTCTTTGCAAAGTGTGGGCTTTGTAGTTTGTCTTCTTTGGAACTGAAGTGCAGGTCAGCAGGAACAAGGAACAAAGGAAAGATCCTAAAAACGCCCACGCCTACGCTCTGGCATTACTTTTCCAGCACTGTGATAGTGCCTAGAAACAGGAGCACTCCACCTTCCTTGCTTGCTACCAGTGCAGCAGTTCAAAATCCTAAAGCTACAGCTTTGGCAGAGTGGGGAGAACAACTTGGACATCACCATCCTTAGACCTTCCCTTTCAGGGAAGCACTGACATTTCCTTGAAAGCTGTAGACAACGTAAGGAAATTAATGCATCCCTCAGCATTACCTGCCGGCTCCTGTAAACAGGAGTCCTACTACTGACCCCAACACACAAGAGGATGAAACTCTGGGAGGCTGCAGAAGTTACACCATGGATCAGCTGTAGGTAACTCTGGCTGCAAGCTCTACAAACTGCCTCACCGTGGGTCCCCCACACAACAAAGGCTTGCCAGAGTGTGCTTGTTTGTTTTGTTGGGTTTCTTTTTGGCTGGCTGCTCAATAACACAAGCCAGCACAGTTACTGTTATTTGTTAAAGGTAAGCAAACCTCAGCTAAGTGCCAGGAGCTTAGCCTGCGTTTTGCATCCCTGCCTTTTAGATCCTATTTACAATGGCAAAGCTTATACAACCACACAGCTTCTAGAGAAGATGCCTGACTCATTGTTAACAACCTTTATGACCCTTTTGCAACTTTTTTGTAATTTGCTGTTTTCTTAAAGCCCTGAAATCAGACGAGGATCTCAACTTTCAGTGAAGATCTCAGCTTTCACTTAAAAATAAATGAAGCTTAAGAGGCAAAAAGGAAACGAAGAGTTTTAAAAAATTAAATCTTTAATTTCTAGACAAATTTTATGTTGGAGTATCTGACTTGTGATTTTAGATACTTGAGACTGGCAATCCTGTCTAACCACACACACTGTAATACTTCCACTGTGTTTTACAGCACTTCTTGCCACAGGCAGAAAGCCTTTTGCTTAATGAAGCAAAAGGCACATCCCAAGCTGCTTTCCAGCCGGAGTGTTACTGCCTACAGCAGGGAACTGTAGACCTCCCTGCCACATTCCTCTCATGTCAGTGAAACATAATACACCACAGCATGCTGCCTGTCCAGAAAGACTTTTTCCACTCATTCGTATTTCCTGGCACACATTTGTTTGAAAGGTGAAATAAACCAAACTCCTTCTCTAGCCACTGTTACTTTAAATCAATTACACTAGCACGGGAAGAGTGTCACCACGCAGATTTGGAAGTAGCCTACACAAAGGTGGTACAGCCCCTACTTCTTGAAAAGTGCATCAAGTGATGCTTACATTTGAATATTACTGCAATCAAACGAGGATGAAAATAGCTAATTACTCTGGTGCTTTGAAAACAGTAAGACTGCACACCAGTAATAGTTACCTACTGCTGCTGCTATTCGTAGGTAACCATTGGTGTAAGTCTGTAGCTGTTGTACACTAATAAGTATTCCAAAAGAAAGACGTTTCTAAGAATTTGATACTGTTTGCAAGAGGCTTGGGAAGGACCTAAGCATTGAACAGTGAGTGAAAAGAGCATTTACAAACCCATTCCTCTGCCAAGCATACAGGCATGGGCACCAGCCGAGGTATATGTGCAATGACCCACTCAAGGGTGAGAAACAAGCTGATGAAACTCTGGTGGATTTTGCACTCATGGAGGCCTCACTCCTGTTCACCACTGTGCTCCTTCTGAGGAGGCCACATCCCATACTGTCCTTTGATGTCCCCAGGACACAGACAATGCCAAGGGCCTCTCCTAAAATTGCTCTGGCTTGCCTCAGAGGTTGAGATTTCCCCCAAGCTCACCAAGCTGTAAAGGCTGTAAAACCCCGTAACTGGGTTAAAATGTCCATAAGCAATTTGCATCCAGGAAATCAGCAGAAAAATGAGACCACACTAAAATGTTAACAACAAAAGCTTCTCGGCATTTATGTAAGGTTTGTCTAAGATGGCACTTTTTTCCTTCTCTGGACCTTTGGGTAGCTCTCTGCTATTACACCCATTTGAGAATAAGCAGAGAAGTACTACTACTCATTTCACATCCTCACTGTGGTGAAATACACCTTCTTTGAGAACTCTTCAGTTTGTGAAGACAGATTTAAACAAAAATATGAAACCCGTGGTGTTATTTATGCTCCCAGACAAGCATCTAAAATGCATGCATTACCATAAACCTTATTCCAGTCTGGGGCTCACTTCTTCTAAGAAAACATTCAGATGTGTCTAGAAGGATTTTGCTTCATAAAAAACTAGAAACGTGACCATCTCCTAGAGCTTTGAGGACCTGATCAGGAAATATATCCAGAGTCATTAGAGGCATTGATATGGGATCTTTATCAAAGTACATTCTGCTCAGCTTGAAGTCACAGAAGAATGCCAATCCAAGCAGTGCTATTCAGATTTTGTTTCCAGTATCAGAACAACCAGGACACAATTCACATTTGATTTATGAGAAAGAGAGAGACATATCTAGAGTCCTCTATTTTTTTTGTCTGCCTAAGAATGCACTTTATCATTACAGAGTTTATTGTTATCTACTAATGTGGCCTTGCCACTGCATCACTTTGCTGTTTATAGTCTAAGAGGAAGAGCATCTTATGAAATTATTACCTCAAATGGCAACTTCTTCCATAACAATACAAATTAAATTTATCACTAAGACCCCTTCTTTTAAAAACGTTACTGATTGTTAAAATCATTCTCAAATTAATCATCCCATACTTCTCCTTGGATCATTTTACAAGTCTCAAATTCCTTCCATATCATCTTGAGAATTGTAACACTTTAGAACGGGCCATAACTGCACTAACATAACATAAAATAGAATACATGTAAAAAAAAAGCCTATAAAATCTCTAATGCCAAAGAAACAGTGGTGATATGTTTGAGGAGAAAGGGTTATAAAACCCCTTCTTACTAATGCAGTCCTTCTGTATAGAGAGGCTAATAAAACGGATGAAGAAGTTTGGCTGGCTACAATTGAGAACAGAGCACTGGGGAATATTTTATTGCTGTTCCCTAGCATCAGAGGGAGATTTATCTGAGAAGCAAGGGGAACAAGTACTTGAGTGTGGTAACTGCTTTTGGAAGGAAAGGTTAGAGACTTTTTTGTAAATAGCAAGCCAGAGCCCTGTGAATGTACTAATGGCAACAGAGCTTCTTCCAGGAGGTCAAGCAGATGATTCTGAAACATTTTGCAAAGAATACCCAGACACCAGCACACAGGGAAAGAACTACATGCCATGACCTGGCAAGATTAACTCCAGAGGAGACTTCAAAAATATGTTTACCTGCACTAAACCCCTAAGTGGCTTGAGAGACGTGATAGATGGCTCTGGATATGATGTAAAATATTAGAGACTCTCCCAAAGTAAACTTGGGGTTTTTTTCTTACTACTGAATAAAAGGGCAACAAAATTTCTTCCCTTTATCTTTTTCTAGGCTATGTGGTTTGGGAGAACATACAGCATCTCTTAATGGAAAACAGCCAAAGACATGGTTCCTTGTCTTCAAACATCCTGCAGTATGGAGGGCTAGCACCATCATCATCATCATCCGGAAATCACACCCCAGTATCCCAAGCCAAGCATCAAAATGGAGAATTTATTCGTACTGTAACTAATTTTCTGAAGCGTAAATTTGGAGCATGTTGTACTTAAGCAATAAACTTTATTACCAGTTACCTGAGAAGACATTTTGTGCTTTTGCAAGACCAATAAACTCATTTTCAGAGAGAGCGCAGAAAATATCAGCACCCAAATGCTTTCTCCAAAAGAAAGAAATAAAAATCCGTGCAAATAAGGATATATAACACAGGCAGCAGACAGCAAACACATTTGTAGAAAGCTGAGCAAAATAAGGGAAGAACACATACCAGATGTTATTGTATGGAAGCAGTTGGGCCCAACTGCCTGGAAAAGCAAAAATTTTTTTATTTTGCATTGTATATATATATATCTCTATCTTGAATGAGCATACACTAAATCCTTGGGATTTTACCCAGGAATCAGAACACTAAGCCTTTGAAATTCACAGCGCATATTAACATTATTGCAGAAGTCAACACTTTGCAGATCAGTCTCCTCTCTGTGAGAGACTGGCTGACATTTTGGGAACTTTTGATCAGCTGTCTTAGTGGGGAGCTGCCAACCCTCTCTGTGATACAGCAAACATGCTTCTGTCAGGTATGACACATGAAAATCTAGTATTTTTGCTTTCAGTATAATTTCCTCTTTGTCCTTACTCTTATGGGTCATGATCATCATGGCCCTGGGACCAGCAGGGAAACTCCTTCTGTGGCCTAGATACTGCAACATCATTTTCTCTTTACATGACTAGTCTTTCCTCTTTCCCACTGGAAACTCAGTCAAAATTTGGTCACAAAGATTACCAGAACAGTCAATGGAGTCATCACACTGTCTCTTGCACTTCATGCTCTTGGATCAGCTCATCCCCATATTCAAGGTCCTTCACAGTTTGATTTCTTCTGGTCTTCGCAGAATCATGGAGAGGCTTGGGTTGGAAGGGACCTTAAAGATCATCTAGTTCCAGCCCCATGCCATAAGCAGGGATGCCACTTATTAGATTTTACTCCATCTCTGACCCCATTCCTCAGTCCCACTCTCCTCTTGTTTCACTGACAGACAAGAACCACTATACTTGCTTAACAACAGGGCATCCGGCCTCTTAAAACTTTGCGAAGCTGCTTATCCTTTCTCCCTCCAGGCCTTCCCACTATCTAGAAGGAGAGAGGGACACTGGGATGGTGCTGCACACCCTCCTTTACTGTTCACCACTAGCCATCCTCAGTGCCAAAATACTGCACCAGGTGCACCTCTGGACAGGACATCATGTTCTTCTGATCCCACAGGAAGTTACATAAATAAATGCGGAGGGATTTCATTCAATGTACCAACCAGTACAAATTATTTTTATTTAGAACATGCAAAATTATTCATGTAATTGACTGAAAATCAGAAAGTGGCATCTCCCATAAGAAGGGAAAAGATTAAAAATTACTGAAGCACAGGGCTGCAAGTACATGACAGTTTTGATTCTCAAGTTCCTTAGCTGCCTTGGGTAATATATTATTGCATTCAACACCTGCAAGCTGTCCCTGCAGTAATCATGCTGTTACACATCTAAAACATCGGGTGTGGTATGGGAACTATTTACTTAGTTTTCTTAGCAGATGCTGAATGACCAGGGCTCCTTGGTGTTCCTGCAAAACAATGAGCATGAAGTGATAAAGTTCCAGAAAAATCATGCTTTGTCATGTTAATGGTGTGTAAGGGATTTTGCAAGGATTATCCCAGTAGCCAAGGTGAGATGTGGAGAGACAAACACCCTCTGAGCAGTGAGCAAACACCTTTAGTCACATTGCCAGCCATTCAAAACTCACAGGGGACAGCAGATGAGAGACAAAAGCAGAGCTAAAAGCTCAATGTACTAGCGTGTGTTGTACAACACATGGCTGGCAGAATCAAGAGACTTTTACATCCAAGCAGCATAATGCCACAATTTAATCCCATGCATCTCATCTTCCACGGCCTATCCTGGGGACTGCTACTGTGACTGAACTTTCTTATCTATATTTAAAAAACCTGTGTCATCAGTGTGCTCTGCTTCCAGCAAGCCTGAAAGAAGGAAATAACAACCTCACTCAGATACTGGACTGAAAGAGCAAGAGTGTAATGGTGAGAGAAATTACAGTTCTTGTGTTCCTAAGGAACATCAGGAAGAACATCCTTTGAAGGGGTGATTTCGAGATAAACCAACACCACACAAATCCCTCAGAGCAATCATGCTGCAGAGGTATTACAATACTCCCCAGCTGGATACAATATTAAACCAGAAGACTCAATGTAAGATAGTGGTTTCCAAAACCTTTTTCTCTGGTCTGATTATGCTGTAGAACTGTGACCTCTCCTTGGGGAACTCCATGGCAGAAAGCAGCTGCACAAAGCCAGCTGAGATTGCTCCTCCTCAGGACTGCAGAGAAATGCAAGAAAGCATGTGATGCTTGGAAGAGCAAGCTACCATGGACACAGAATGAGGCTAGGACATGGAAGTGGACATGCAGCTTTTTATAGGATGTTAGAAACTTCTCACTCCTTCAGGTCATGTACAAGGTGGCTACTAGACAGTGAAAATCCACACAGGAGCAATTAATTCTGAGAACTTGATGTAAAACATAAGACTGCTGTGACAAACAAACCCCCCGTATTTCTGCCTAATCACTATGAACTGCTTCCTCAATTACAAGTATGCACACAGCTGTAACAGAGAACAGCTTGCCTCAAAGACAGCTCCTGTTTATTTCTGAATGAGAGGGTTGGAAAAGCTCACATAAGTCTGCCTGAGTTTGTCTGTCATGGCAGCATGTGCATGATTTTCCAATCTGTCTCTTTAAAGAACTTCTACTGCGTAAGCTCTCAAAAACCCCAGGTCACCAGCAAAGCACAGTGCTGAGGAATCAGATACTGAACTCTCAAGGGCAGTTATACCAAACATCCTTTAGCAAAGATGTCACAAAAATACCTGTGCATATATTAGAGGACTTAATGAGCAAATGCACAAGGAGGTGGCTGAAGAGCTCAATAGTGGTGGAACTACTTGAATGAAGTGTGTGTGTATCTCCTCTTCTTCTCTCTCACACATGATCATGACTTCCTACCCAATGCTGCTAACACTGGGCTCCACCTGAGATGCCAAGACCATTTCCAGGATAAAGGGGCAAGTTGTTAGCCCAGAACTTTGTGGGTTTTAATTTTGTGCATGTTGGTAGGAACTCCCTCCTCATCATGCACGCTGGGGACAGTGATCCTTGGCTGAAATTCAATTCCATTACAGAAGTCCATAATAAAAATTTCACACAGGGATATCTTCTCATTAGGTATTAAAAAAAATACACACAGTCATGAAGCCAAAAGAGAAAAACCCTGCAGAGGTGGTAGAAGAACCTGCATATCAGGTAAGTAATTTTTACTGCTGTCTCTAGCAAAATACAACTTTTAACAGTTACCAACTTTGAAGTTTAACTTTTACTTTAAGGGAAGAACAGTCTTCCTTTTTGTTCAGTATAAGGAGATGACATACCTGAGAACGGGCTTGACTTTGTTGCAGCAGCAGCTCCAGTGCCTGAAGCAGGACACAGCTGTAGGGCCACTGTGCCTGACAAATCAGAGCAGATTAGGACAGCATTCCATCCACACACCCTTCAGCATCCTCCACGCTACCCAAGGGCTGCCCACAAACAACAGACATGTTGTTTCATGTGCAGAGACCCTAATATTGTATGTCACACCTTTTTTTTTTACCCTCTGACACCTGACAGTGGAATCAGTCCCTCCCACCAGCTCACACATGTGGACTTGCAGAATTCAACCATTTCTAGTCTCCTGCCACATGCTCACAGGACTGTCAGGTACATGTCCCCATAAACCTGGGAGACGTTGGACCAAAGTACACTGCTTAGGCTAAAGATTAATTCTTGCAAGTCCATAAAAACAGAGAATACTTGACAGAAACAGCACAACAACTCAGAGAAAATATGTTCTTGAACTTTACAAGACTGTCTAACCTGATTTGATTTGGACAGCTTAGTTATATATTTTGTCACAGGATATGGCTTATCTACTTACTGTAGCTCAAGAGACAAAGATTGAGTTAAGTGCAATTGAGCAGTAGACAAATTTGTAACAACAGAAAAAAACCCCCCAGAATCATGGTGCCTCAGCAATTTCTCAACGACTCTCTAAAAAATCCCAGTTTAAAAGCAAAGAACATGCTTTTCAGTCTCCCAAACTCCATCAGGTTGCAGATGTAGTCTTTCTTGATGGTGTGGCATCAGCAATAGTACGGTATTCTGTGGACAGGGCTGACGCATATATCAAAACAAAGTAAGAATCACTTACTGAACAGATCACTACAGACATACCCTATAGCTTTACTATTTCTTCTCTTCCAAGATGGGCACATAGGCAAACAGATTACAGAATGATCAATTAAATAAGAACATCCAGTTTTCCATACAGAAGAAATAATTTCTACTGTTTATATGTCTGTTAGCAATGAAGGACAGTAACATGACAACGTGAAGTGTCATCCCTTAACTTCATTAGAATTGCAGTAGTTTTTAAAAACAAATTGTAGGTGCTTTCAAAGCATTCTACTACATTAAATCTCCTCCCTATGGGCTTCTTACAGTGTCCATACACTTCGTCTTTTGAAGCCCCTAATTAAAAATTCTGCAAGGAATTTAACATCCAGTTTCACAAAATCCTTACAGAAGGAAGTTTTATTCCTAACTGAAAACAGTGTACACTTAACCTCTAGTGCCCCCTGTTCAGATACACTCTTGGTAGGTACTCATATATGATCCTGCCTCATACACACACAGAAAGGACAGCTCTGACCTTTACTGATCACTGACAACGATTAAGATGAGGTACTACCAGCTTCTGGAGCTATCAAAAATGTCTCATTTAAAATAATTAACCTCAAATACTTCACTATTCTCAGATTTTTCTTCTCTGGAGCCTTACGTGATGATGTTTTAAAACAACAGCAGGAAAAAGGGTAGACAAGTGTAGAGACCAGGCTTCGTCACGGCTTCAGTGTAACAGTACCTTTAACACGGGGAGTATTACTCTGTACTTGGAGTGGAGGCTGCAGGAGACCTGCTCTGGAAGGGATGTCCTGGGTAGTTGAGTCTACTCTCCACAATTGTAATGGCTGCACGACACAATCCCTTTCAGATTTGCTAGCAATTAGCATCATTCACTGCACCAGCTCCCCAGCTACTTCATTCATCTCTGTGCCAGAGCAGAACTGCAGATGGGTGGCAGCTAAAAGCCATAATACCTGGTTTTCAAAAGAGCCCTTCATGCAACACCAAACCACAGAGATTTAATTTTATTTCTTTTTCAACATCCTACAGTGACAGATGAGTTCAGCTGCTAACTCTCCTTTCTCTTAAACCTCACAAGCCTATCAAACCTTGCAACACATTTTATATTCCAGTGTAATTATGCAGCTCTTGAATACCTTTATTCCAGATCTGATCTTCCCTGCAGCCTACTCAATAGTTTCACTATCAGTAATGTACCTACAGTTAGTTGTGGCCAGTTCTCTGACTGAGAAGCAAATCTGACCAAGACCCCCAAGAGCAAAATGTTAACTTTTATACCTAAAAGTTTGTAACTTCTCACTATTTGGATAGTCTGTGTACTGGGAAGGTCTTTGTGTGCCACTAGGTCTGGGGGTCAGCCTTTTGCACAGGATGCAAATTACTCAGACTGCTGCTGGCATTTATGGATTGGCAGGTAGGAGATGACATTGTCAGCTGATAGAATCTATAAATCTCATACAACTGGGATGGAGTACTAGCAGGAAAAGCAAAGTAGATTTCTGCAGTCCGAAACAGCCCATATTTCCATCAGAAACATTCCTGCAAGGACTTCCTGAAAACTTAAGCAAAACCCCCCAATTCAATTGGTCCATGTGTAGTTGTTTTTATGAGAAACATGTCTCTTTTCATTAGTTTAGAAATAATAAAACCCCCCAAACTCAGAGATTATAGCAAAACCTTTCCTTTTGGAAAAGTAAACCTTTCTAATGTCCTTTGCATCTTCTTTAGGTTGCTTCCACAGTTTACTTAATCAAAAGCATTCCACAGGAAAGAAAATTAAGCACATTTAAACTGCATCACTAGCACATGAAATGAGGATTAAAATATGACTAGGAGGTGTAAAGAATCACTGTTTGTTTGGAACAGAGATGTCCAAAATGTTCTTGTGCCTTGTGGCAGGGCTAGTGCACCAGATAAAATTCTAACAAGCTTGTCTGTGTACATTAATGCACACTCACAGAGAACACATGAGTATAGAACAACAATCAAGAAAAGCTCTCATAAAGGAAGAGGTCAACTGTTTATCTTGTATATTCATTTTGGAAAATTTAAATCAGGTGATGCCAATCTCCTTTTAACTGGAACATTCCTTTGACAATCCCGCAATAGCTCAACATTTTTTTTCCCATTAAAAATAAATCTGATGCGCCAGGCCAGGCCTGCTACATTCAAATCTTGTCTGAAAAAAATTTTTGACAATAGCTTTATGTAAAGAAAAAAAAAATATCAGCATTTACAACAACTGAAACCAAATTGGCAATTTTAATTTAAAGAGTTTAAATTAATGTGAGTCTCCTTCTGATCCTGTGTCTCCTTCCTGCCTGCTTCCCTTTCTGTCCAAAATGAACCTGTATTAAAAAGAATATAGCACAGTTTTTCTTGACCTGAGATCTGAAACCAAGAGTTTTGTCTCTCCAGCCTAAAGCAAGAGTGCACACATGCTCCCTCCTCATTTACCTACCTCCTTTTCCTTCCTTGCTCACGGTTCACACAAGTAACATGACAAAAAAGTGAGTTCCATTTAGTGGATTGCAAAATGCTGGGTGTGACAAAACCCAGAGAGGGGCAATCAGGACAATAAGCAGCGAAACTGACACTGGAGAGGGAACTCCATCTCACCTAGAGGCCACTAAAGCTGCCTAAAGGGCACCTGAGGATAATTTCTCACTTGCCAAGTGGCCTTGGAGGCCTGGGTCTAGCTGGTAGGAAATTCTGCAGGGACATCAACAGAAATTGGTTTTAGGCTATATAAATCTAGGGCTGTTTAGCATTTCCTTTCAAATAAGCCTCCAGTCACAATCTAGTTTCAACTGAACAACTTCTGGCATCAGAAAATCCCCTCCAAGCCCCAGCTTTTATCAGGGATGCTTACTGAAACACTCATGGGAACATGGGAAAGGCCAAACCCAAGACATCCATTTTCAGAGTTTCTTTAGAGCAGTGGATGGGAAAGGTCAATTTAAGTTTCAACAAATTGCAGCTGGAGTTTTACTAGAAAATACGTTTGTTAGGTCACTTGGCCACCACCACTAGCATCAAGACCTCCCTAACAGTCTACATGTGAAACTCAAATTGAAACAGAATAATTTTAAAACACTGCTTCTCTGCATGGAAACCTTTTGCCTCTATTTCAATTTTTTAAGTTAATATATACTCCTGTTCCACCTTCTTTTGTGTTCTGAGCATTCACACTCCTCGGAGAGGCAGAAGAAATAGTTATTACCCTATATACTGACACCTCCCTACAAAAATAAAAGTAACAAAACCACTCTAAAAACCTGGAAACCAACCATGTAACTTCAAAAAACGTAAATGCCTTTGCACTGTTCATTATTACTTCCCTTGGGTACACTACTGTAAAGTTAGAGTCAAAACTCTGTGACATGAAGTTTGGTTTTAACCCCTTTTGCCATTCCTTTTTTATTGGGTTTTAACCCCTTTTGCCATTCTTTATTTATCCACTATTATTATTCTCATTGAAAAGTGGTAGTTTCCAGAAGGTTCCCAGGTAGTTCCAGAACAAGTTAGACCCAAGGAGCCTTTAGAAAACAAAAGATTAAAATATTGGTGTATTTTATATCTACTCTTGAAAAAGAGCTTTTAGAAGCTGAGTACAAATTTATAATAAATGTTCAGTTTTTACAAGGGAAGTGGTCTTGCATCTTTCAGTCACAATCAAGCAAAAACTAAAGAATTAATTTAGGAAAAAGAAAGACACAGAAGGAATTAATTACTGCAAACAAATGTAATTGTTTCTGCCCTGTGGAATATGCAGCCATTATAGAAGTTTAACAATGCACTTTTGAGGGTGAACAACTAAAACCACAACTTTTCTACCAAAGCGTTTCTTCCAAAACTGTTTCCTTGGAAGTGCACTTTTAGGCTGCAGTTTTCTCCACAGCTGAAAGCATGTTCCATCTCCCAGAGCAGGCTGGCAGAGGGTCATTTTTCTAAAATTTCCTTCTTTAAGAGTATTTCGGTCTTACAGACTGACAGCTATTCATGCGCAGAAAGACAATTTGCTGGTGCCACTACCCTTTCAAAATGCAATTACAGGGAAGTAATGAAGTTTAGCAACACCTCAGTTGAATTCAATAACCTGTGCACTCGGGGGCAAAATCTGAAGTCAGGTTTCTCATGCATACGTGACACACCACATTTGGTGGCTGTCTCCCAAAGAAACCTTAGCAGCTGAAAACGCTGTGTTATTTAATTACCTGTATGAGGAACTGGCAGATTTTAAACCCCATTTGTGTGATTTTTTCCCCCACAGAGATGCTACAATTTAATAAATTTAATAAAGCTATTTCATCTAAGTGCTTTTCATATTCTGACTTTGCCAGTGGCACCCTTATTCTATGCACATTTTCTATGCACTTTTTCTGCAGGAGTATGTTTTTCCATTGTCTATGCTACCTAGAGAGTGGAAAATAGAGCAAAAATTCACAGAGATCTCCAGGTAAGTTGTTTTGCACATTGTGTGTATTAATAAATGGCTTAATTATTGCCACACAACAGAGCATATGTCCTTGCCTACTCCCTGAGTGCCTCAGATATGCTAACATGAGTTACAATGAAAAGAATAGTCAAATGTATTTGCACTTGCAAAAGACAGTCACAATAAAAGGCCAGTTTGGGTGGATATTCATTAATGCAACTCTGATGCTAGTGTGCATTGTGCTGAGTACAGCCTGAGTGTATCTCCCAGGATATCAGCCTTGCCACCAGAGTGGCAAAGATGGCATCTAACTGGGCAAGAATATATCCACGTGGGTCCTATTTTCAGCATCCCTAAATGTGAGGGCTTATGCACCTCTCCCGTTCCCAGGCTCCCAGGCAGGAGAAAATCCTCTAAAGTGTGCCAGAAGCTGGATATTTCCTCTTGGACATTGGGCTTGACCTGTTACCTCCTTCTCTTCCAATCATTCCCATTTTCTGTAAACACTCATAAGCCAGTTTCTCCATCTGGCCTATCAGTCTCAAAGCATCAGTTTCAGGCACTATCTTCACTTCAAATTGCCCCCATCCAGAACAACAGAAGGTTCAAGTACTAAGAATTTAGTGAGAACTCTCACTTCTAGGTGAAGTGACCTGGTTACTGCGGCAACCCTGGAGGATCCCTGAAGCACCCTTACTTCTGCAGGGATTGGAGGAAAGTGATGAAAAAATGAGCAGGACTTCATTAGTATTTTATGAGCAAATACCACTACTTTTTTTTTGAGGCTGAAATGTATAGAGACTGTATGTGAAAGTTTGAGCTGTTGCCCCTACAGGAGTCTGGAGAAAACTTAAGAGCAGAGCAGTTCTGGATGCTTCTTGCAGGCCAAACATCTCCCACAGGACTGTTTTTCTACCATACAAAAAACATAGTTACGTGCACACTCCCCCCTCCCTTTCACTTAATCTCTTCTAAATGCAACTCTCTCATGTTTTTTGAGAAATCCGAACTGTTGGTTACAACACAAAAACTACAGATGTAAGCATGCACATGAACCTTTAAATTCTTGTGAGAAAACAGTCACCTTCCTTGTGCAAATGATTCTCTTGCACGTTCGCAGGCTCACAGCCTGGCTGAATAAGGAGAAAAACATTATGTACCAATGACTGGAAACATTTTATCAGCAGAGCTCTTGCCTGACTCCTTTCATACGAGTTACCTTCACCATGGAGCACTAAGGCAAACGCACACTCATTATGAAGCAATACAGCCAGAACAAAACACATGCACGCAGAATCAAGAGTGATGGCTGCAGAAATGCCATCTGAGTGCATGAGTGCAAAATACTTTCTGAGTGCTTCCTGTACCTCAGCCTCTTATTTTCACTCTCTAAGAGGCACAGCTGCCTTTTCATTGTCTTTTCTTTTCCCACTAAATTTACGAGATCTGTTTGCTTGCTGTGATCTGCTCCTACCTGTGAGGTTTCTGGAAGTGGGTCCATATCTGTGTATGTACTGACTGATTCAGCAGAGCCTGACCCTGGTAGGGGTCTCTGGGGTCTGCACAGTACAGGTGAGCACTACTTTTGCCTTGCCTATCTGAAATGACAGCAGCAACCAGAGGTACTGACCCTGGAATCCTCCCCTTCCTCTGCCTGCCTTACTACAGAACCACTGCTCTGCCATACTTCTCGCTTCTTATTTTCAGGTGCTGATCCAAGCTGGATCCTTGCATCTCCCATTTGGTTTTGTTCCTGAACTGATAAGAAGAAGATTCAGAATCAGAGTAGCACATTGTATCTTAAACATCACTTCCTGATGGACGCTTTTGTGTAAAAACTGATGAGAATAAAAACTCCACAGACAACACAGATGTGAACACGCGTCCTAAACAATCGAGTCAGTTGTATGCAAGATACTGAACATCTCTTGCAAGGCGAGCAAGGCTTTTGTTGTCAAGTATAAATCAAAGGGATCAGCTAGTATGAAGTCATCTGGTCTCTGCAGTTCAGATTTGTATTTTACTCTACGCTGTCAATTTTGCTTTAAAAGCTTTATTGTTTCAGTGTTTAGCTATCTGTTAAAGACAGTGGAATATAGAGAAAGATACAAGCTATGTTATCACTGGGGCCAGCCCTCAGGTTCCCTTCTTCCCTGCACACATGCAATACACATTCAGAAAAACTGGGAATGACACATCTAAGGACACACTTCTGCGCCAACACAGTGTGGTGGCCGGACCCTGACTGCACACCAGGAGCCCACCAAAGTTACTCTATCCCTTCCCTCCTCTCCTGGGCAGGGCAGAGAAAATACAACAAAAGGCAAGTGGGTCGAGCTAAGGACAGGGAGAGATCACTCACCAATTACCATTAGGTGCAAAAGGGACTCGACTTGGGGGAAAAATGATTAATTTAATTTATTACCAATCAAAACAGGGTAGTGTAAGAAGAAATAAATCTTAAAAACACCTTCCCTCCACCCTTCCCTTCCTCCTGGGCTTAACTTCATTTGCAAATTCTCTCCCTTTTTTCTCCCTAGCAGCATAGGGAAGTGGGGGTTGGGGTCAGTTCATAACATTTCCTCTGTCACTCCTTCCTTGTCAGGGGGAGGACTCCTCATACTCTTCCGCTGCTCCAACATGGGGCCACTCCCATGGGACACAGGCCTCCAAACTTCTCTAATGTAAGTCCTTTCCACAGGCACAGTTCTTCACTAACTGCTCCAGCATGGGTCCCTTCCATGGCATGCAGTCCTGAAAGTATAGGCTGCTCCAGCGTCCCGGAGCTGGCTGGCACTGGCTCCATTGGACAAATGGGAAGCCTCTGGCATCTTCTCACAGAAGCCACCCGTGTAGCCACCCTGCTACCAAAACCTTCCCAAGCAAACCAAAGACCTACAATTTTTACAGGAGCACTTTTTCTTCCTTGGTTTCATTGTCATTGACAATAAATCCCTTATGTCTCTTACATTCACTGAACATTAATAAAATGCTTATATATTCAGATATGAGCATTCAAATGAGATTTGAAACTTCATCCTTCCTTTGCCTAGTTGTTTATTCTGATTTCTGAGCAAAACAGACAGCTGTGTAGGGTCCAGTTGTGATGGAGATAGTGTGCTTGCTTCTGGGAATAGTGTTGTGAAAGCTGGCTTCTATGTCCCTCTCTTCTCTTGTGCTCCACATTTCTTTCCTTCTATTGTACTGGCACAACAACTTCTGCATCAGGGAACTGATCCAAATGAAACAAAACCACCAGGAAGAAATTAGTTGGCTTCTGGACTGGGCTTCCAAGGCAGCTACGCAACATAAAAGCAACACAGAGACAGGAATGTAATTTGGGACAGACAGAGGCAAGCTAGAGACTATCAGAGACTTCAGATGTACAGGCAGACTTATAAATGGAGCTTCCGCTATTGAAGGTGAACACCTTCTTCTATATCTCTTCCTAGACTCAAATATTAAGCAACCTTCATGGCATCTGCAGCCTTTTTGGGACCTTAGGTTAGTCCAGACTGCTGTGGGTGCTTACCATGCCCTCTGACTGAGCCATATCACAGCTCAGTGGGGACAAGGGACATTCGAGATCTGTTGTCTTCATCCTTGTTCTGTACACACTGTCAATGGACACAGAAGATGTGAAACAGAAAACAAACAAACAAATTAGATTTAAATTTCCTCCTTGATTCACAGCAGTTTTGTACATCCCTTTTTGCAATTTGCTGTGCAGAAACACTTTGTATTTCACTTCTCAACGTATGGAAAGGAGGAGCAGTTTTATAAAACAAAAACTTCCCTGTCCATTCAGAGTCTGGCAGGAACCTCGTAGGTGTATGCAATAATCTGGAGCACATTTTCAGTGCCAGCTGCATTTCACTTGGTGACTCTTTCAAACCACCAATGCTATGCTGGTGTCAGTGTTAGTCCCAAAACAATCTAGGAGCTCAGCTCATCGGAAGCTTCAGCCCATGATAATTATTTAGTGCAACATCCACACAAGCTTTTAATAGAGCCCCCAGGACTTACGACCCAATCTGCTCAAACTTTAACTAGGTCCCATCAGTATTCTCTCTTGGGGACAATATTAGGACTTGTTAATGCAAGTGTTAATAACTTTCTGTATTAACTAGTATCTAGTGAGTTTTTCCACCTTTTCCTCCCCTTTTACATTCTGCCTAAAAACCCCACTATTAATAGCAAGGAGGAACAGTCAAATGGTTACCAGACAACAGTGGATCACATTCTTATCATGCACTTTCATCCACTTCCAAAGGCTGACTATTCTTCACAAAGACATTTTAGACATACACAGATCAAAATAATTACCTGAAAAGTTCTATTAATAGATTTAATGAAGAGCTATCAGAGAGATTTGAAAGGGTCCTAACAGTCACGATGAGCTGTACGTTGGCAGGGTTTTATGGAAACAAAATGAGAGGCAGAAAAAGAACTGCTGATACTGTCTAGACTGCCCACACTGCTTACAGTGTGCCGAACTCTGTGGACTTTGCAGATGATATGACACCTTGGGGGAAAGTTTGTGGTTTTTCACACTGAAAAAGTCCTGGCCCATGTGTGCAGTAGAATTAGTTGTGGATCTTCCTCCAACTACAGAGATAGTACTAGTGGGATTTCTGAGGCCCTGTGCAGTGGGATGAGACATCCCACTGAATGGAATATAAAAGCTTATCTAAATTGAAAAACTGGAAGTATTTATGAAGGGAGGGCAGAGACAGCACATTATTTACTGCAGAAATTAGTAAGTGCTTGAAGGAGATAAATGACCATGGATGCTATAAAAGAATAAAAAATTAATAACTACTTTTCACCCACGAGTGTCACCATACCTTTAGAATATCTAGCTCCTACTAGAAAACTACCCAGAAAACTACCTTTTTTAACCGCATCATTCAACCCCAGCTGAGCCTGACCCAAAGAATATTGCAACAGCCTCCTCAAATCCTAAATCCACCCTCTGAAGCTGGTGTAGCTCAGAGCTCCTTCAAGTTCAGATCTTAGCCAAGTCCAGCTCACACCCATATCATATGTAGAGCAGGAAATTCCACCTGCACTTTGTTAGCAAAAATCTTAGCATTTTGCATAACTCACTACTAAAAATTGGGCACCACAGATTGTTATTATGCATTATTGTGAAAAAAGATCCTTAGGTTGTCTTCTTTCATACGCTCTGGAGAGCTGAAAAAGTCAGAGCAGTAAACTCAGCTGAGATGAACTCTTATCTATTTCACACTATTTTTCCCCCTCCACTCTCCCTTTTTTTTTGGTCCACTTTTCCCATCAATACCTTTTCAGCTATCAGTTACAGAAATACATTACAAGATGCTATCCCAGAATCCTACACAATATCCCACCACAGAGAGCAAATAGTCACTAAGACTAAACACTGAACTGATTTTGGGATGTGGATATGCTCAAGCGACTTGATGAAGGCTTGGATCTTGGTAAAAGGCAGCTGAGAGAAACTGCTGGTCCATTTTTAAGTGCTCAGTGCTACTAAATAGGAGATGCTTGGTTTAGCAAGGAACCCTAGGGCTTAGTCCCATCCAGATGTTCATAGTACACTACATTTCCGAGGGTCCTACAGATATCAGGAGCATGGGGAGCAAAAAGGAGGGAGAGAAGGCAAGATGTCCACTGAGCATACACACAGAAATAAGAAGAAATGCACTGGCTGAGTTCCAGAAATTAAAATCTGGCCCTACTGAAGTAGGCAGGAGTTTTGCCACCATGGAGACAGAATTTTATCCAATCTGAACAGTATTCTGGGAATACCCTCCCTCCAGACACACTGTGGGAGGTCTTTTGGCTCTGAATAATCACTAAAAACACAGAAAGGGAAATTAAACCCAAACCAAGACAACAATACCAGAATGATTACTCAATAGACAAAAAAGAATGTAACAACAATGAAGTGAAAAGTGTTGCAGAAGTGGGTGGAAAGAAGGTGGCAAGTCCTTTACCTCCTGGACCACTGAACTTTGTGAGGAACAAGGAAGGATGCAAGGACTTGTGCTGGGTGCAAGAGGCCATGTCAAGGCTGCACTGGAGTCTTGGAGTCTGCATAGATTCAGTAAAAAGGGGGAAAAAAGTTGTAGTGGAGATTCAGCCTTGGAGTAGGCTCCCGTCACTAATGCTACATAAAGAGGCCAGAACCTAGCAACTTCAGCAAAGATTCTTAGGAGCAATCAGCATCATCACTTAAAAACTCCTAGGCAGGCTACTTGACAGAAAGGGCATGCTCAGCAAGCTCTGCAGATGTGTAACTGAGCATTCTGGGTATGAGAAATACAATAAACAGACACAATGCCTATAAAGTTCCATCTACTCTGACAGCTATGACCCAGTTATTTAGCCTACAGTTGCCCTCTGATTCAGTTAGCATTTGGATTCATACCACAACTATATATAAGGTCCTGGACGTTCCCCTTTCACTGACTTAAGAGTTCAGGTTGCCCAAAATGCCAAGTTCTACCTTTTGGAGTGCCTGAACCCTCCAAATTCACATGAGGCAACCAGAGAGTCAAATTCCCATAACTGTTGGAACTCAGCCCCTAACTCCCAACCAAAGGCCTCTTCTTTGCTGCAGATCTGCTGCAAAAAGAGACTAAGTGGCTCTTCTGGGAACTACTGCAAAATGCACCACCCTGGATGTGGTGATGACAGCAGGGAAACTTGCACATCCATCACTGACAAATATTCAACTATTGCACTGCCCTTTAGATGAGAAATCCAGATGAAGATTCATGTCTACATGTCAATGACGAATGAATGGCAGCAGCTAACTAAGAATTAAACCAGATTTTCCTGAGTGACCGTGTGACAACCACAGAATAGGCAGGCATACATCTGCGTTTGGAAGGTCCCAAGGTGCTTTGAATCTTCCTCAGGACTTCTTTCCTCTCAAAACAACTGGAAAGGCCTGCTACCCTGCCCAACCCTCCAACAGTGTGAGGTTCACAACCTTCACAGAGCTCGGGCCATCTGCCAGTTTTCTCTCCCTGCTCTCTTCTCCTGCTCTCTCTCACATAACCAGGGAAAAACCCTTTTCACAGTCCTTCCCTAGGCATGGCCAGTCTCTTCAGGTGATGAAGATCTCCTGATGCTCCATAGTTTGCTGTCTGTGTGCCTGGTCTTGGTGCAAGTTCCTTGTCCATGAGCTCTGCTGTCAGCCCTCAGGATTGTCCAGTCTTCAGGTCTACTGTCCAATATTATCAAGGGTAAGCGGAAAAATGGAGGGTAAGGTGGCAAACAAAGGGCACCAAGACAAAATCAAGCATCTTTGTAGGCCTTGCAGTATCCTGCTGGCTCTGAGCAAGCTTTTCACCCAGTTACTTAACTTAGCTGGCAACTTGGAAAATGAATTAAAAATGTGTTTGTTTCTTCTGTAGACTCGAAACAAATCTGGAGGGAAGAGAGTGCCTGGAGAGTTACTGAGCTCTTGTGCTCCCTGGCAGCCTCAACACCATTGTTACCCCTGGTGAGAAACCAGAAGAGCTGCTTCTCAGCCTGACAAGATCTTGGGATGAAAAGCACAGACTGCCCCTTGTGCTGGGCTTTTCCCAGCATGTGTCATGCAGCTGTGTGTGTAAGGGCCACCCCATAGCCCTCCTTCCCAGCCTTAACAGCGTGGATCTTGCAGAGAACTGTGGGGCAAGGACCATTATCTGTGAGAGGAGCTACTCGCTTTTGGGGATGCTAAAGGGCAGAGCAGAGATCAGCATTTAGCCCAGTTTTTATTACACTGTGGTACCATCTTTCCTTTGTTTTTTAAATCAGCCTCAAATGCATTTAGAAACAATTACTGGAAGGAACAAAATCCCATCTTGTTCTGAAGAGCCCTTGCCAGCACTCAAGGAGACTTGAGAAAGCTGAATGCCCCCCAGCTGACAGGCTGGCCATGGAAGATGGCTAGGATTACAAACTTGCTGCTCACCCCTTGCTGGATCCAGAACTTAGACCATAAAAGGACCAAACCTGAAACCAGAAGCTAATCCACAAAACGGAATGTAAAATCCATTTCTGGGTCACCTGTATCTAAGGTCACAAGTCCAGTGTTTCCTGAAGTTTTTTTCACTGCCATGACACTGGCTACAAATATGAGGGAAAATGGGATTATCAAGTCTCTCCACAGAGTAAGAAGAGTAACGTAAAATCATTTCAGCCTAGTTCCATCATGTCTCTCCTACCTTTTACACATCATATTATTACTTGTCTTCTTTTTCATTCCCAGGCCCATAGCGGTACCTAGAAATCATTGAAAATGTATATTTTTTCCAGAATCTACAGAAACTCTGTACACAAGCCTATATTTTGGCACATTCGTCTACCTCCCTTCAAGTATATCTGATGATTTTCTGTAATAGTCTTGTCAATACACCAACTGGTATCAAACACATAGGTATTTTCCACTGATCTGCTATTTTACCTAAAAATGAGAATTTTAGACTAGCACAGTCCTCACTCAAAACAGCTGACAACATTCTTTTTAAACTGTCAGAAGCAGATTTTCAACAGAGAACATTAATTTTTAGGAACAGAGAGACATGCAGACATTTTGAGAATTACTTGTTCAAATGGTACCACTTACACACCTTACAAAAGTGAAAACTAAAGACACTGAAAACATGTAAAAGTCTCCTTTTGTTTTCATACAAATCATCAGTGTTGTTTCACTGCACTCAGGCTTTCAAGTACAGGAACTCTGACCATCAGTCCAGTACAGCAGAACACATGATAATGAAATTTACTTACCCTGTAGATTCCTGCTGGCCTTAAAATAAGGCCATTGCTCCAGTGAAAAGCCCTCAAAGGCCACGCACTAGAGATGGGTTTGTGGTTGGGGTTTCTAGACATTTATTTCAGTGCAAATCCTGCCAGAAACTGGAACTTACTGCTTGTTGTGAAGTTACCCTCGCCAGCCTGGGGAAAGGAGTCGACATCTTGGATGACTTGTAGCACTCCCACGGTCCGGGCTGGGGGATCCAGGGCCACCAAGCTCTCGTTCACGGTTATGTCGCTGGCTCCTGTGATCTGATTGGTCGGTGGTCCTCCTATGGATGCTTCCAAGTCTGGAGGTATATCATCCATGCAATCTGCATTTGGCTAATGGGAAAAAAAAGGAGAAAATTGAGCTAGTACCTCATAAAAAGATTGAATTTACTTCTTTCCTCTTCTTCAGATTTTTTTGCTTTATTTCAGTATTGAAAATGGCAACATATAATGAATAAACACAGAGTTTGTCTTCATGTACTTAATACAATCTGTTGGAAGAGAGACCCAAAGTATGCCATGGAAATATTGAATATTAAACTGTGTTACCTACAATTGCTAAACATTCTTATTTATACTTTTAAGACGGTTTGGGAACGTGCACATTAAAAAAGTAACTCACGTATTGGTACGATCTACTCAACACAGCCAGACTGCTGAATCAGATCACAAATGTAAACAGAGACAGGAGCTGAAGGGGAACGATTATCTTTTCCCAAACTATACATTTTGCAGAGCCAATATCTGCGCTTACAGGAATAAGAATTCAAGGGAACTGCCTGTGGGTGCATCTATGTGTGTGGTACAAAACTAGAAGCTAAAGCTGTTTATAAGACAAGTTTCTAAACATCAAAAGATCATTTCCTTTGCTAATACTATATTTGCTACAAAATACAATTATGAGAAAAGAAACAAAGAGACTGTAATGGGAAACTGAAGAGCATGATTCGAGTCACAGTCTTCCTTGCTGTGTGAAACAAGACCAGTGACAGAGACATAGCAAGACTGAGCTGCAATACGCGGACATCTTGTTAAGTTAGGAAATACTAAGTTGTTTCCATTTATCTTTATTGTCCAGGAACCAGACAGCTAGTCTGGATCAGTCACTTAGGTTTCCTCTAACTTTAGTGGTTTGAGACATTTTTGCTGTGTGATTCATCCCCTATCCCTAGGTATGAATTGCTCCCTCTGCCTTTCCTCTGCTCAGCACTAAGCAGAGACAGGGCTTAAGCTGCTAGACTGGAAATCCAGCATCCAGATGGCCAGTGTCAGAGGAGGTGTACTCTGTTTGGTGGATCTGACTTTTTTTCCTATGCTTAGTTGTCTCACATGCCAAGGCACTTCAGAAAATCTCACTACCTGCCTATCTCCAACAGCAGGCACCAAGCAAAATATGATACAGCAAAAACTTAGAGAGATTTAACTATAAGCACAAGAGAAATCCTCTTGAATTCAAGCACAGAAGGTTACCATATGTTTACTTCTTTTTTTTTTCAGAATCAGGAACTTAGCATGTTTTCTCTATTTTCAGACATTCCCTGTCTGATTGTTGTCACCTCTTAAGTATTTTTTTCACAAATGTTCCTAATGAAAAAGACAGGCAATTTAAGAAGTCTTGTATCCACAAACTGAAGTTTGGAATGAAAACCAGAATTGCTGTTGTCTGGCTACAGTCTAATCCACAAGCAGCAAGAATGCCTCAGAATTGGGATAAAAAAGGCACACTCAACTATACCAGGTGTTAATGAAACTCATTGAATCTGTACTTTTCCAAGTGAAGTACCAATCACTTATCTGTAGGACAGGGATCCAAAATTATCCCATAGACCTATCACTCTTTCCCTCACTCTTAGCTATTATAAAACAATGTTTTCATAATTTCATTTTAATTTACCTTTGATGGCAGTATATATTAAAAATAAAAGGCCTATTTTTCTTTCCTCCTATAGGAAAAACTATTTCAATTTTTCAGGGGATCAGTTGTCTGTCCTTTGCTCTGATTCCAGTTATTCCTAGAATGGGGTTTTATCACAAACATTTAAACCTTTTAAAGAGATGGATTATAATTGAAAGCCAAACCAAACATTAAAGATGCAAAAATAGTATTGCTTGATATTATTAATCCCTTTACTCCTGAATCATTTTAGTTGGAAAAAATGCCCCAAACTAAGCAGCATGCTATAAAACTAATTATATGAAATACTGATCAGAAAAAACCCCCAAACCATTATGGCTTTGGCTGCCAGAGTGACCCAGATACATGTGCTAAGTTTAATTATATTGGATTCACTCGTGCCCTGCATGTAAGTGCTTTGAGAGCACAATTCCACTGAAGTCAAGGGAAGGCTTGGTATTGACTTCTGAGGGCTTGGCTAAGGCTCTTAGTGAATAGCTTCAAGTCATACAATCTGCTGCTAAAAATGGAGGTGACTATATATCCAGCAGATGTTTGCAGGAAAGGCGGAGAAACAGAGGGAAACTATTTTATATGATTGCCCCAACAGCAATGTAGCTCTTTGAAAGTGAAAGACACTTTCACTAGTAATCAATTTCAAATATTGCAGGTGTAGCCTGAGCTGGATTTGCCAGCAAAGACACAGTGGAAAAGGTCAGGCCAACCATTTGCTGGTAGATAGCTAGTTAATAATCCTCTGGAACTACAGAGTGCCATGGAGAAAAGTGGAGGTTTTGGGGTGCCCAGCTACTGTGAAAATGAGTGCAGGACTTTTGGTGCCTCATGGCTGCCTGGGAAATCTGATCTTAGGGTAGATAATACTTGAAGTCTCTATTACAAAGTAAATGCAGAGTTTAGTTGTGAATTGAATTGAAACACTTAGATATTCGGGGTTTAACCAACCCTTTCCTGGAAAACCTCAAGTCTTCCTGCTAAATGAAGCACAATATACCCACAGACACGCAAGCCAGGTCTTTAATAACAACCATAGGACAACATGCACCTGGCAGGAAATAAAACCTCATAGCCTGTCACGGTAAGATTTCTTCATTCCTCCCATTGTAAAAGCCTGCAAAAGGGCTTTGGCAAATTTGCGACCAAGTCTCCCATCAGAGGCTGATGCCTGCCTAAGGCTTTTTTCTTCTTTTTGTGTGGAAATTTCAGCTAAGAGGGCTCAGCAAGACTCAAGAACGTGGTTAAGGAATGACATTTTGCTTTATCCACTCTACAGAAATGTTTGCCATCTCTCACTGAGAAGCCCTAGAAGTTTAGAGGTTCTTTGAGGGCAACATCTTTTCCCACAACAGCCTATGTACATCTGGCTAAGTTCATGTGTGCTGGTGGCTTTTTTGGCTCATGGGAGCACCAGAAAGCACATCTTAGGAATGATGTCCATCCCGGGCTGCCCTCAGCTGGTGCTGGGCAGTGAGAAGGGTGAGGACAACATGATTTCTGTGCAGGTGGAAAACAGGTCCTGTGAGCTGAGCAGGAGCTCAAAAGGACAAAGGCTGGGCAGGAGGGGTTATGCAGAGGAGAAGCAGGAGAAACCATAAGGTGGGAAGGTGATAAGCATGAGTTGAGGTCTATTTTAGAAAGAGAAGGTAGAAAAAAGAGAGGAAGAGGAGCAACTGATAGCAGTATAGGAATTTTTAACCCTCAAGCTAGCAGATGCTCTTAGACCTCCACTTCCTTTGCTGTCAGCCAGAGGAAACCTGACACAAAGGCTACCATCTACTCCAATTTCCCATGGACAGCAGCTCCTACTGTAAGTCACTTTGAGGGACAAGGCTCTCCCTTTATGAACCTATCCAATGATCCATGTATGCCAGTATGCTTCCTCCAAGAGATGGAGAGGGCTGTTTTCAGCTTGTTGTCTTAGAACAAACTAAAGGAAATTTTTACAGAAATTAATACAATAAAATCCCCTAAAAAACTTTTCTAGTGGAACATTAACATCCAAGTGCTTTATTTTTAGTGTTAAGACAGACCAACACTAAAGCTGATTTGGAAATCTTAACTTGAACCAGTTGTTCATATAGGTTAAAGCAGCATCTTTAACTACATGCCCAGTACAATTATTTCCACAGAAGCTCCATGCAGAAAGCTCTCAGTGATGAGAGCAGGATGGATCCCTATTCTGCTGTGCAATACAGAGAAGACAGGGAGCTATGAGAAGGGAAACAAAGGCTGTGGAAACTGAATGGTGCTTCAATTATTCCTGGCAATTAGTACTTCTACACCTGCCACTACAGAGCTGTTCATATGCAGTGAAATCCAGTCATGTAAACCAAAACTTCTACACATGGCCTCGGGGCATGTTTTTTGTTCCACTAGCTGTGCCCAGCCTCAAACAGCCTGTGGGCATGTTTAGCCTTCAGCAACAGCCAGTGAAGCCAGTGAAGCCAGTGAGGGCTGTGTTCTGGATGTAAATTCTAACAGCACTAAACTTTCTGGGAAGCCTTTAATATCTCACTGCAGGCATCCAGAAAGCATTGGTCTGGTTTGCCTATATCCCCTCATTATGAAGCTGGATAAAGAGCAAGTTAATGAAGTGCTTGGACAAAAATGTGAATGGGCCGGTGTGAGAGCAGAAATGGTACGGTGCTGTCAGATGCACAAGGAAGCCATGGAACAATATACTGGGTAGGGAGAAGAGGTGTCAGAACCCCGTGTAACTGCTCATGGCAGGCCTGTGAGCCGAGACGTGGAACATGGGGAAATATCTCTGTATTTAAGCCTAGGTGCAGAGATGCTGAATGGCAGAGCTAGCCTTCATTCTGGTTTTTCATCTCAAATGCTGATTTAACAGTTGCATCACTTCTCAATATACTAAAGACAATATACACGTTTAGCAGAAAAAGTAGCCAAACTGTTTCGATGTGTTACTGTAACTACAATGCCCTGCTTCTTTTTCCCCTTTGCATGTTTTTCGTTTGGATTATATTAGGTTTATTAACATATCTGCCTGCAACCTGCTTCCTAGTCTCCATGAAACGGAGTTCTCTGGGAATGGCTATACCACCTCCCCAGTACATTCACGCGAGCTGTTTTACTTTATACAGCTCTTTCAAATGTGAACTGGCTGAAGCTTGGGGGTTATTTACAGCACCTGTTAATGCATCAGCTGGAGGTGTTTCAGCATTGAACTTCACAAGCCTTGCACAGTGGGGGAGAGTGACTCACTCCTTCCCGGTGAAGCCCCTGAGCTTCCTGATAGCTCCAGTTGGGAAACTGTATGGCAGACAGGACATACACTATCTGAATGCAAACATGTGACTTAGAAAGATAAATTACTTTGGCAGTTTCTAACCACATTTGAATGTTCCAAATAACAAAGAGCTTAACAATTTCTTGTATGTCATGTGCTTCACCACATGCTTAGTAACTGGGAGAAATGGCCCTTAACTGGAGTTAGGAGTACAGATCTTGCTCCAGATAGACTTTAAGAGAAATCTGACAGAAAAAGGACTTGTTTCACCAGAATAAGCAATTAGTTGTCCTTGACAAGTATAGCAGAGAAAATTTTATTTGCAGACTTTCTGTTTTCAGATTTGAACCGAGTGCACGACTAAAAAAATAAATCCAGTCCTGAAAGCTATGTGAAAGATTCTATAAATCCACCAAAACATCAGTGAACAATCTTCTGGTCCACCAAGTATGCAACCACAGACACACACATCCCAACACCCAACCAACCCCCCCCCCCCACACTCTTCCTTGCAAATACAAGTGGGGTGCAGGAGAGAGGTAGAGTCAGACATTTCCAATTGTATTTCCTCTAATAAATCAATTAATTATTCAACAATATGGCAAAAAGAGTAAGATGGGAACATACAGGCAAAGGCTAGGGATATACACAGGTGGCTGGTGTTACCCTTCTGCCCCAATGGGCTGCTCTGCAAAGTGCTTACCGGAATCCCTAGTGCTTTTAGAATATTCATTTTACACATCGGGCAGGTACGATGGTCTAGCAGCCAGGGGTCTACACAGGACTTGTGGAAAAGATGCCTGAAATGAAAACCAGGATATCTTAATTCAAATGCACCACAGCACAATTTACCACTTAGTACCAGATGATACTGAATTCAGTTAAGTGAGAGTATTTCAACTGGTGCAGTTTGTGACCTCTGCAAGCATTGCAGAACTAGGTCCTATGCACACAAGGCTAAAATGATTCCTGCAGCAACTCAAGCACATGTGCACATTTCAATATGTTTGGAATAGAAGATGTACATAATTAGAAACTTAGGGAAAATATACAAAATGCATTAGCAAACCCCATATTCTTTAAATGTTAAAGGCTGTCAGTAACAAAAGCTGCTTGCTGGTAAAGGTAAAAATCATGTTAGTTTTTCTTAATGGTTCTACAGACAAACCTGATTACACATAATTTAAATGTGAAGCCATTGAGGGTCTAGTATTTTTCAGGACAGAGGCATAAAGAAATACACTGAATTAGAAAAAGGAAAATGTACTTTTCATTTAAGCAGAAAAAACAGTACAATGCTTTTTAAAATATTCTCTCTAACTTCACTGCTCTTTAGAAGCTGCCCATCAGAGAGAGCTCCTACATAATTCCCTGAAGGAATTGTTGCTAATCCTGTTCTGAGTCTGAAGCAACCACTAAGCAACTACCTGAGCCCTGTAGCTGCTGGGCACCACTTTTCCTAGACATTAATCAGGTGGACGAACTGAAAGTTTCTCGTTTAGCTTTGCCTGATGCAAACTGATAATGACTGTAGAGATCTTTAGTGCTTGCACCTGACTGACAGACTGTATTCTCTCTTGAGAGCATATTCTGTTACTTGGAATTCTAGGAAACATTTCTTCACCCAAAGGGTGGTCAGGCACTGGAAGAGGCTACCCAGGGAAATGGTATCTGAAGGTATTTAAAAGGTGTGTGGATGTGGCACTTGGGGACATGCTTTAGTGGTGGGCTTGGCAGTGCTGGTTCTATTGTTGGACTTGAAACACCTAAATATCTGTATGATCCTAAGGCTCTGCCTGGAGCATGGCCCATACTAGCCTCTAGAAGGAAACGCAATCTCTGAGAAAGCCAGAGTCACTTAATGTACTAAAGTAACTCTAAATATTTAACTGCTACTTATTCAGCTGAATGGGTCAGCAGACGTATTGTGTCACTACATGGCAAATTATTGCATTCCTATGCTTTGTATCACTTCATACAACTATGGGAAAGAGCAAACACGTTCTTGGAAGTTCAATCTAGTCTAATTATATCAGTTGGCTGGGGTATCAAACCTCATTTGATCCTGTATGTCAATGTGATTAATCGAATGAAGCATTGTGGTATTTGAAGTTTAACCCATCACTTTACTAAGGCTACTGAAGTTCACAGCTGTCCTTCCAAACAAGACCTGACCTAATGGATAACAACAAATGAACCAGATTTTGGTCTCTGTCCTGCTTAACATTTCCTTCCTTCTGTCTTAGGAGGGGCATATTCAGCCCATCGTCAGACAAGCATTCTGAACAAGTGAAAGCATAAAGACACAGTTCTTAGGCATGTGTAATTTTACATTTAAAAGTCTAACCAACAAATTTTCTTGAGTTTGTTAATTCATGGAGGGTACTGAAAGTCTATGTCTTGCCTTTCAGCTACATGAAATAATGATGAAATTCTTGTTAGCAATTGGTTTTCTTTAATTATATAATCAAATTCATAAGCAAATATGCTTATTGGCAAACATGTTTGTGCCAAAATAATCAGTCCATTTACAAAACCTGAGATATTTATTAATCTCTCAGAAAACAAAACAGATTTTGGAAATCTGTTTTGAATAAAAAATACAAGGTTTCCACCAAGACATTTTACCATAGACCAGAAAATCCCCTTTTGTTTTCAATTCCAGCTTTGAAAGCCTCAGTCAAACTGGGGTTCATATTAGAGAATTTAATGATGTTTGTTCATCATCAAAAGCTTGGAACACTTTCATGCCTTAAAGACTTTAAAATCTGAAATTCAGTGTTCCTAAAGTTGGCTTCAAAAACAGTATTCTAAAATAAATCCTAACAATGCCAAGTAATTTAAATAAATGACAGATCTTGTCACTTTGCACTTCTCAATACTAATTTAGCACAGTGTATTATGACTCCATTAATTTCAGATTTAATATGTACTACAGAAGGAACTTGATTATTTGACAGAAATCCACAGAATAATGGAATGCTACTGAAAATCAGATAAAGATTTGCCTTTTAAAATTTTTGTACTGCATTATACAATGAGCTCCTATAATATCTGTTTTGAACATATAAACACTTGCAGAGAAGCAAGGTGGCGGGCTTTGCAGATTTGGATTTGAACGTTTACTAGGTATAGCACTATGTACATGCTTACGGCATTCAATGAATTGTCAGTTGTTTTATTGTTCACGCAAAAGAAGGGTCAGCACAAAGTAAGATGAGAGAGCAACTGCAGTATCTCACTGTCACATGGTAAGACAAAGATCAACTGCAACAAAAATCCCTCCCTTTGCAGTTCTGACTGATGCAAGTTTTAAATGGAAGGAGAGGATAGAGCCATCATGGATGATTTCAGAAGTAATGACCCATACAGGGAGACAGTAAGAAATGTTTCAAGCTCAGGCTCAGGACACGGCTTTGACAATCAAAGTCAAAGCTGGAAAAAAAATACAGGTTTTTTCCCTGTTGTGTGCAACCACATTCATTGCAAAGCCATGTTGATTTGGATGGATTGAAAAGTTTCTCAAAAGAACTGCAACTGATTAGTTGACAGAGAGGAAGGCAAGATGTCACAACCTCAAACAAAAAGGTTTTCATAAGGGAAAGGCAACAACTGTTCTCCACCTCTCCCAGGGGTAAGAGGCACAATGATGTTGTTTAAACTGCAGCAAGTGAGATCCAGGTTACACAATAAGAAAGGCTTTGCCACAGTCAAGGTAACGAAGCACTGCAATAAATTACCAGGGGAATTTGCAGTCTTCATCCCAGGAGACTGCAGAGTGTGTTGGAAAAAGATGCCAAAAATGACACGTGCGTGCCAGTACCCCTGGGCTGTTCCAGAGGTGGTGGCCTCCTGGGATCCCTCCCGCATTCTCCTGTGGCTTCACGTGGCTGTGCAAAGCTCACAAAACACAAAGCAAAAGAACCTCAAAGTCCCAGAGCATTCAATTTACTATTATCTAAATAGCAATTCACATTTTTTAACTAGAGATTGCTTTTGTTTGAAATGTATTTACATTTTCTTTAGAACTGCAATTTTAATCATACAAGAAAAAAAATCATGTTGCATTCAGCCCAAAATGATAATAATGATAGAAATAATGATTGTAGTACAACTATTGTAAAGCTTTCAGCTTGCCAACAACTTTGAGAGGCTTTTTTTCCAGATTAAGGGAAGCTGCTCTCCTCCCACCTTCCACTCCTAGTCTCAACTATGCGGAAAGAGAGGTACATCCCTGATAAACCTAAGTAAGAGCATCAGTTGCCTGGATTAGACATAGGGCTGAAGTAAAGGATTAAGAATTTTTGTGAGAGACTGAGTAGCACTGTAGTACCCAACGAGAAGGTTTGAGATTTTAGGGGTGCATGTACAGTATTATTTACTTCTGAGGAGTACACAAGAAGAAGATGTTGAGGGTGAGAGGAAGGAATCAAAGGGAAGAATGCATGTGATGAAATAATTTTCACAGGAAGCTAATAAAAAGAAAAAGCAGGAGTGAAAACTCTGAAATCACAGTTGTTCATGAAGTGAAGGTTCAGGGGAAAAGAATGAGCTGGAACGAGGTCAGAGAAAGTGTTTATTGGTGAAAGAAGTGAAACAGCAAGTTAAGAACTTAGGAGGCACTCAGCAGAGATAAGGTTGAGAGGAATGTCTTGCCTCTCTGTAGAAGTTTAGTAAAGTTAGTAAAAGTTTAGTAAAAGTCACACACTGGGAGCAGCAGCACCAGTACTTTCTCCAGAGCTAGAGCAGAAAAGACAATGGTGCTTTGAAGCTGGAGATGGAAGACAAGCAGAATGAAGTAGGGTTGTGACAAGAGATGTCACTCTGGGAACAATGAACTTGGTTACATTTGATCTTGTGTCAGTGCCCTCAAAGACAACTTCAGAGATGTTTGCTACCATTAAACATAAAACCAGCTGCAAGTCAATGCTTTTTACTTTTACCAAGTGTCATTCCTTATTTATTTAATACACTCTGTAGAGTGAAGTTTATTAATACAGTCAGTTGTGGGAACTGCCTGACGAAGACAGAGAGGAAGAAGCACAAGTTCACTTGGAATTCTCCTCCGAGCTTTCCTGAGTGGGGTACATAGGAAACAGCTACCCAGTGCCAGCAGAAAAGAGAGGACATTTGGGGAAACAGCCCAAGTCCTAGTAAACACGTATCTATTTGACTTCAGAGCTCATCCACTGCTATACTGGCAGTTTAATGAGGTTCCCATGTTAGAAACTGCACACGGCTTAACTGAGGATGCCGGAGCAGGAAAACTACAGAGTCTGTAGGTCTTTATCAAGATATAACACACTCCTATTCACTTCACAGAAACAGAAATTAATCCACTTTCTTTTTTGTTTTGGATGAGGAGATGAGACTGAGAACAGCAGAAAGAACCATGAGTACCATTTCATGTTTCAGAAGTTCAAACCCATGCGAGTATGTAAAACACTGCCCTCGCAGTTTGTGTAGCAGGAAAGCCAGGGTTGGTGAAATAGCTGCTTGAGAAAGATCTTTGGATTTTTATAATTCCAGACTGCTGAGGCTCAAACTGTGGGTATTTTACAAGACAGTTCTGCTACTGCTACCCTTTTACATGAGTCATTTTCTGGGTGACCTTTTAAGTCAGCCAAGAACTAAACACCACCTGTTAACTCTGTGTTTCCTATTCACTCTACCTGACGCAACGCCGTGGATGACAAAGGCTCACTGAATTATGAGGTGAGACACAAGTGGAAGCTAAAGCTTAGACATATATTTAAGCTGTTGCAGATCTACCTCCAAACACTGCCTGTCTCTATCATGCAAATTTTCCAAGCTTTATTCTGCTTCTGTGCAAACAGGCTTGATTCCAAACCAAGGTCCACATTTTCTGGTAATTTCTCATTTTTCTGTATTTCTGCTTCATGAAGTGATGTGCTGGTGTCTGCTTGTAGAAAAAAAAAAAGAGTTCACATGCCATTTATCATTGTGGGGTACTTACAATAGGTCAAATTTATGATTAATCTGTTGCTTCGTGTTAGCCATTTAGTGATGGCAGTAAATAGATTTAATGAGTCACATGAACTAACAGAAATGGACAGCTTGTAACATTCAAATATCTACTAGGGTACAACATAGCTGGAAAATAAACAAGTATTTTGGTTTCTCAAGCCAGTGAACATGACTCAGGAGATGAAAGAAGTTCTACTGAAAAAAAAAAATCTCTGCTCTGTTTGTGCAGCAGTTCAGATCTGTATTTCTAGGGAAATCAAACACTTGCTGTTGCTCTCCTAGGAGCAACTGATCCTAGGAAATTTCCTAAGAAATTGATTTCCTTAGAGAAATCAATTCTCTAAGGAATTAGGTAACACTTCACAAATGACAATACAACAGCACAAAGATGAATGCAGCTGTTGGGGGTGGCAAGAGGCTGCACTCCTGTGTCACATCACTGCGGGTGGATGTGCTGCACGGGGCATCTTCACATGAGGCATGTTTTACTCAGCACATCTCTTTCTATGGCTGGTGATTTTTTTTGACAAAAGTCATCCTTTTCTCAGGCCCAGGACAGCAAAAGAAGTAGCTCCACTGGGAGCAGGAGCCTGCTCTATCCCTGGCTGCTGTGGCCAGGGCTCACCTTCAAGACAGAGGCAAATTTTCCTAAGGCATTTATTCTGGACTGATAAAAAAACCAGTGAGCAAAACAGATGAATCAAACCTTTAGTTTAAAAATCCTACTGAAGACTTTGTTGTAGGCCCAGGTTAACAAAATTTCTGACTACCATACTAAACCCTCAGGGTCTCACCACCATCAACACTAGTTTCACTTCACATTGAATAAAGAGGCATTTCAGATATCTTTACCAACAGATTTTGAATAGGCCAAAATAATAAACTCACCCTTCCCTCCCCAAGTCCTCAGGTAATCTCATCAGCGTGAAACTGAGAGCAGAGACTGTCTTAAAGTAGAGATTATTACAGCTAAAAGCACTTTCAATTTACCTGCAAGGCAATATCCTGACAACATCATTGGGCTTGTAGCCTTCGATACAAACAGCACAGTTATCAAAGTCTGGCTCAGTCTCCTACAGGAAAGAGAATATTCATCATATTCATTTTTTAATTTTGTTAGCTAATCTCTTCATATAACAGCCTATGTGACAAAGTAAAACAGTTACTGAAACAGACTGCAAATCCAGTAATGCATTTCAAAACCAGCAAGTCAGATTTTCTGACATGTTTCCAGTTGGAAACTTGCACTGGGAAGCATGCAGATTTAGTTAGGATGTTTTAACTTTCAGAATTTTCTGCATCTTTAACCGAATCACCTTCTCTCCCCACTCCATTCCATCCGTAACTTGCTTACCAGCACTCCTTCCCCACCTGAAGGACACAGCAGCTAAATAAGCAATTGGCATTTCTGTTCTGCCTCATTGTCCCAGAGGTCTGAAGGAATCCTCAGCACAGAGTTTCATTTAGTAACAAGCATTTTGAAAAATTACCTTGTCACCTTTCCTGATTGTCCTGACTTGCAGCTTGCTGATTGCTTTCTTCGCAGCATCTCCAAGCCGGCGCTGCAATACAAAATTTGCTCTTAAGCAAACAGCAACTCTTCATGTAGAAATCAAAACTTTTTCTCCCTAGGCTTCTTAATAATTTTAAGTGCACGGAACAGGATAGTGTATAAGTATAAACATAATAATTCATAATAAAGGCACATTAGGTGTGCTACACTGCAGAAGTGAGAACCAGTGTAGGTAACAAGTCCACTATTTGGGTATCCTATTCTTCCCTCTCTTTTTTTAATGACACTTGTTAAAAAAAAATACTGGGCAGTTAGCAAAGTGAACACTGAACCTTATTCTTACATTGTTCCATAACTAGTTCGTGGTCTTCAGCAGAATACAACTTCTGAAAGTGAGCTGTAAATTTTTTAACCACAAAAACTCTGAATAATCTCTCCTGTCTTTTTTCCTGCAATACAGAGTTGTCTACTTTATAAAAATGAGGTGGAAGCATCTGCAGTTTCTTACAGGTAAAGCACTATATAATCCTGCAGTAACATCCTGTCCATACATAACCATTTGCTCATTCTTTGCCTTTCTATCTTTCCTTCCAGTGGACCATAAAGTGATTACCACGTGATGTTTCTGACTGTTCTCCCATATTTCCAAAACACTGTTACTGTGCTGGCAGGGTCACAGCCACCAGGATTAAAGTATGTAATAACAGCCTGACACAAAACACCCTGTCCTCAGACACTGAAGATGGACATGTCTGTCCCTTGCAAGAGGCTGGGAACATTGCAGGGCAGTTCACACAATCACTGCTCAGCACCCTGTGCTATGGAGCTTGTTCCTGTATTACTGCTCCAAGGACTTGGCTGCTCACTTGTGCTAATCCAGCAACAAGGCGGTCAGTAGACAGACTCACAGGCTGGAAGAGGCTTTGCGAGGTCATGTACTCCCACCCCCTGCTCAAGGCTGGGTCAAATTCAAAGTCAGAGCTGCGTTAGTCAAGTTTTGAATATCTCCAGGAAAGGAGATTTCACAACCTCTGTGGATAATTTGTTCCAGTGCTTAACCAATCTCAGTCTTTTTTCTTCTCTAAACATACTAATGGAATTTCCCTTGCTGGTAATTTGTGACCATTACCCTGTGCACTTCCAGGAAGAGGCTTTTTCTGACTCCTCTCCAACCACCCTTTTTGCATCTGGAAACAGAGCCCTTCCTCCTCCTCTGCTCCCCACCCAGTTTAGCAAGCTCCCTTCACCCCTCCTAAGATGCTGTGTGCTTCTACCCCCAGACCATACTGGTGACCCTCCTTTGGGCACTCCCCATTTTTTCCATGCCTCTCTCACATGGTTTCATGCAGCAACGCCCACACCAATGTCTTCTTGTCAGCTTTATAACAGTTCACGATACAGCGTGTTCCAATTTGCCACCAATAAATGACTTGAACTCTTCCCTTCACTTCCTCTCCCCAACCACATTTCCAGCCATGTGTTGTTAGAGAGGAGAGAGACTTAGGGCCTTTGGTGACTCAGAAGACATTCAACTTTGCGAGCTGGGAAACTCCCGTGCCAGAGTTCAGAGGGGCCTGTCAGCAGGAAGGGTTTCCAGCTGGAGGGGATGAGAGCATGAGGCCAAAAATGGAAGGAAGCTCGAGGTAGTTTATAAGTTGAGACCTAATCACCATACAGATATGACCAGTAAATTACCACTTTGGTCTTCAGATTCAATTAAAATCACTGGATTAAATTTAGAGAGTAAGCTTATTGGATTGGAAAGGCTAACAAAACACATGCAATATTGAAAGCAGAGTGCAATTTCAGACCTGGCTAAAGAGGTGAAAACAATTTTGGCTATCAGGAGATTTACATATGAGCTTTCCAGTAACTTAATTATCGCATGTGAAGGAGTATCTTGTAGTTATACAACATCTCTTTCTGTGGTCCATTTTTCTCACAGTCTCCCTTAAATAAAAGAATCGAATGAGAGTTGGAAACATTTCTTGTCAGCTATTTAGTTCTTTAATGTAAATCAAAGACAGACTGATAACATACAGCAAGACAAGAGCCATTATGTCCTGCTTCAGAAAGTGCTTGTGATCCCTTTTTATCATTATTATTACTTTAATGAATGAAATGTCTCCGTTCTTTTTCGCATTCCGTTCTTGAAGGGGAAAGGACAAGATTAAAAACTCACGTACATCTTTGATCTGCTTGCCTTCATGTTTGCTTTCTCTTATCTATCATAAATAGATAAGTTCATAACTTACATGCAAATGAGAGTAATTTAGTTTTTGAAAGAACAGGACTTGGACTAAAGCCATACTTTCAAAGGATTCTCCCATTTGAATGCAAGACATGCTGTCAATAACCAATGATTTTTCCTAAAAGATAAGAAGCATTACAGCAGTTTAAAGCTTTAAAGTGAGGCTTAGAGATTTACAGTCATAAATCTCATAATCTCATTAGGAAGGCTGCAACATTCAGTACTGGACTGGAAGGAGTTAAGCATATCAGATGCAGTCGTCTTGAGGAGATGGCAATGCTCATTAAAGATACAAAACATCATCCCCTCTTCATTTTCCCATCTCTCAAACAATAAAAAGAGAACTACTATTACTGGTGAAATATGAAATCTGACACACTGACAGGATTGGTTTGTTGTTGCTGTTGTTGTTTTTAAGTCTGTGTCCTGGCTGTTACAGGGCTGTGACATCAGGTCCCATTTTGCTGAATTATCTCTGGAACTTAACTTGTCATGTAACTCCAAACTGCTTCTAATTAGCTCTGCAATGTGATGTTTCTTGATGCAAACAATTCCCACAGCCTTTTACAAACTCTCTCAAATCTCTCATCAGGAGCACTCCAGGAACAAGCTGTTGAGAAAACAGATTTTCTTACACAAATTCATCCTCTTATCAAAAGAATTTATCATCAGGGCAACACCTACTTCCTGGACATCTTGTTAGGTGGGAAAAAAGGTTCAATCAAGTGAATATTACTACTTATCTTCTACTTCCATATGTACTGTATAGTTGTTGGTGCTAGAGGTACTCTTAAATAAATAAAATTAAAATATTATTAAATTACATAAATATTAAAATAAAATTGATTAAAACTTATTGTATTCAAATAAAAACTGATACCTCACCATGTTTGTAGTTGACACCCTGGCTGTAGGTGCACAAGCCCATAGTGGAAGACAGTTCTGTGCTCTACTACATTAACTCCCAGCCAAGTTGGGATGAATAGGCCCTGGCATTCAGCGACAATCTTTGAAATCCTGATTCTCCACTCATCAGAATCAGGCACCTAATTGGAGTAAGCTGTGTCTTCCTTCTGGCACGTGAACTTGGATTTTGCACACATGGTGAGGAAGAGTGGTGGCTGAAGATGTAGATGGACTATGTCCTGGTTTCATCTCACTGTGGAGTCACAGGAAATGATTCCAGATTTTTCAGTCTTTCTAGCTGCCTCTCTCAATAGCTGGATTCATTGCTTTCTTGATGGATAACTAAATCAGTTTGTTTGGGATTTATTGCTTGCTCAGAAACTTACGCCGAGTCAAAGAAGGGCAGCGCACCTGGAAAGGGGAGTCACCATATACAGCAGGACTAGACAAAAGTGTTCATGAGCCTTGACAAAACAACACTATGATTTTAACCAGAAATTTGTGATCCCATCCTTGAGCTACAAGAAAACATGTCAAAGAAAAAAAACCCCAGAACTTTATGGAAAACAGAGAGGAACACTCACGGGAAGGGTAAGAGCAAGCTGAGCTCTTTTGAACTACCTACATCATTATATTCCATAGCCAGGACTAAAACTAAACAGCCACAACAACCCATTAACACAAATCATAGAGTTTTGTCTGTATATTGCTACAATTTTTCATATGAAAAGAGCTCATAAAGAGATTAGATGTCAGACAAAACTGTATGAAGAAAAGTGCATGAAAACTTTCTAGTTTCCCCCTTATTATTGCCCAGTTTTGCCCCCCCAAATTAATAATATGTAATTACTTAGGAGGCATGCTTTCTAATTCTTCTGAAGAACAGAACTAGTACAATAACCAAGTTATTAAAACCTCTCCATAGGACAACTGCTTGTGTACATGTTGGTCTCATTCAAACTTTGGAAAGAAAATACTGAAAAAAATATGTTTGAACATATAAACACATCAGTTTCAAACTATAACGTATTACCTGAATGAGTTTCATGTTTATGTATGTCTATTTACACTGCTAATCTGCCTGTATAATTACTTGATTGAAAGCACACTTACTCACACACACAAATTAGGCACGCATGTGCTTTTGCAGACAAAGCATCTAAAAATTATCACAGCCATTGCAGTCACAGCGAATCTGCTGCCAATGATGTTCAAATTCCAGTTGGGATAGTCTCATTCTTGCTATCCAAAATTTCAGACTGTATATTTAAAAGGAAAATATATTCTTTCTGTCTGTAAATACAGAGCAGCTGCTCTCTATTTCAAAGGATGCCTGAATTTCAATAGGGGAAGGCGAGGGAGTCCTACATATCAAGTATTTGTTACAGAGTGTGGAGCAGTGCTTTTCTCTACAAGATGATTATTCATACTCTCAATTTTACCTTTACTGCAGAATAAGCAAGGCAACCCTCCTGGACTTGACAGTAATTTATTGAGGATTTGGAAACCTGTCTGAATTACAGTGCATTTTCTCCCTGCAGTAAAATGGTTATCTCTTCAGATTTCATACATTGATAACATTTTCTACTGTACCATTAGAATAACAAGTAGAAGCCTCAGCTTCCCATTTCTGCTGAGATAGTTGCATCCAGACAAGAAAATATGAAATTTATTATTATTGTTGCTACTATTATTCACTGCTGAACTACCATAAAGATGGACAGTGCTTTATAAATCCACTGCTGCTGACTTCTCTTCAGCTCTATAGGCTTTTTATCTCTTCCAAGGGGTTTGGACAAGATGCCAAAACCAATAGCAATGGTTTAATAACACTGGTGGCTATCACTACAGTCCTGTTCAGTGATCATTGTCAAATGAAGAGGGACATGTTTGTCTTTCAAACCCAAGACCTTTCTAAGGAAGCATTAAAATGAGAATCCTTTTTTTTTTCTTTCTTCACTTATCATGAACCATTGCTTCACACACTCATACCTCACAGTCTTTTAGTCAGCATTTTGATCTCAAGGGTCCTTAGTTATACACATTGCTATGACACTTGGCTATATGGACCAAAACAATCTTTTCACAAATAAACATCAACTTTCTGTCTATTTTTTGTGTGTTTTGCCTAAGGAGAAAAACCCCATCATATACATACACTATTAATTTCTTTTTTTTTCTTGAATCCCATCTATATTGATAGAAGTCTTGGCTTTTTGCAGACACAGTCATTTTTATTTTCCTATTCTTTTCACTTTCTTGGGTTTTCTTTTGGTTTTCTGATTTTACTACACATTGACCATTTCTTTTACTTCTACGCTAAATCCCGCAGTGATTTTTTGCAAACACAAACAGTTACTCCACCCCTGCTCACCTGATTTCTGTCTCTGGCATTTGCGTAGCGGAATCTCTGGATGTAGTAGAAGACCAGCCATGCCAGGGAGATGATCATCAGCACAATGAAGGAGATGGAGACAAACACCACTGAGGTCCGGCTGACGTACTTCTGCAGGTTGCGTGTCCCGATGGTTATGTACATCATCACAGTAATGTTCCTCTCTAGGAGGCTCACTATCTCTTTTCCTTTGGGTTCAGGAATCATTATTGCTACAACATCTTCTAAACCTATCAGACAGAGAGAGAAAAGGAACCTGAAGTAAAACAAATGATCACCAAAAGGCAATCATAGAATCACAAAGTATCCTGAGTTGGAAGGGACTGACAAAGATCACTGAAGTTCAACTCCTGGACCTGCACAGGACATCCCAAGAATTCCACCATGTGCCTGAGAACTTCGTCCAAATGCTTCTTGAACTCCATCAGGCTTGGTTCTGTGACCACATCCCCAGGGAGCCTGTTCCAGTGCCCAACCACTCCTTGGGTGAAGAATCTTTTCTTAATAGCCAACCTAAATCTCCCCTGACACAACTTCATGCCATTTCTTCGGGTCCTGTCACTGCTCACTGGAGAGAAGAGATCAGTGCCTGTGGATACTGAAAAGCTGCTAGCAGAAGGTTTTTCCAGCTTCTTGCAATATCCTGTGAGAATCTTTCCTTTCTCATGCAAGCTATGAAAACAGTAAGATGGCTTTTTGTATAACTATCTGAACACCTGGTGTTTGTCTAAGTTCTGTTTATGATACATTGGAGAAATGTTTTGAAATGAGTGTTATAAGACTTTAGCCAATCACCCTAGGGGGTGGGTGATCACTGACCAATCACTTTACGGAACTAGGAGATATAAACGGGGTTGTAAATTAATAAATAATTCCATTTCTTGCTGGATCTGTGTGTGGCTGCATCTCTCCGTCCCTGGTACAACAGCGACTAGTGCCTGCCGCTCTGCTTCCCTTCCTGATGAAGTTATAATTGCAATGAGGTCTCCCCTCAGTCTCCTCTTCTCCAGGCTGGACAGACCAAGTGACCTCAGCCACTCCTCATACAGCTTCCCCTCAAGGCCCTTCACCATCCTTGTGGCCCTCCTTTGGACCCTCTCTAATGGCTCAATGTCTTTTTTATATTGTGGCACCCAAAACTGCCCCCAGCACTCGAGATGAGGCCGCCCCAGGGCAGAGCAGAGCGGGACAATCCCTTCCCTTGCCCGGCTGGCGATGCTGTGCCTGATGCCCCCCAGGACACAGCTGGCCCTCCTGGCTGCCAGGGCCCTGCTGACTCACATTCAACTTTCCATCAACCAGGACCCCCAGGTCCCTTTGCACAGGGCTGCTCTCCAGCCTCTCATTCCCCAGTCTGTTCGTACATCCAGGGTTGCCCCATCCCAGGTGCAGATTCTGGCACTTGCTCTTTTTGAACTTCCTATGGTTAGTGATTGCCCAGCCCTCTGATTTGTCCAGCTTTGGCAAAACAGTAACAAGAATGCTGTGCTTTCTTCTGCTCTTCCCTCCTGCTTACCAAGAGGGAAGTCAGGCGGATCTGGTGAAGGTTTCAACCGAAACCAGTTACACGGTGTGTTTCTATATACTAACCTTGGTGAGATATGTAAAATGTGTTCCATGGGCTTACATAAATACAGATTTCCAGCACTACTGAGGCTTATCTGGATGATATTGCTGTAAACGCGGCAGAAAGGGAGGCACACCGCATCCAACACTCCGTATACATTTACCACAGTCTGTTTTGCAGGGTGATGAGTCTGTCAGAGAAGCCCTTCCAAAGTCTGCATTCAGATCAGAAACACTTTCAGTCACAGATTCCCACATGGTTTCACAACCGGAATGTGCCAAAGCATCATTGCTCTTGCACCAGGCTGGCAATCAAAGAGCAGCTCAACATGTTCCCAGTGGCTCCCCACAGCCTAAGCCCACACATTTGGGACTCTTTGCTGGGAGCTTGACTCTCCAGCTAATACAAGTTTAAAGTCAAGACCACTGTTTAATTCCACAAAAATTGACTGCAGCCCAGATCAGCCCCTGACACAGTTTGCAGCATGGCTCCACAAGGATGCAAGTCAGCACAGCAGAGGCAGCAAAATGCCACTAATGGGACGAAGCAGGGACTTCCTACAGTCCTGCCAAGCCTTCTGCCATGACCCTGTGAACTGGGCCCTCCACTGATCTAGCTATCCTCGACTCCGCACCAGTTTTCCTTTCTGTACAGCACTGTTTGATGTTACTTGCATCACACGTTGCTGAAACTATTTTCCTTTCTTTTCAATTTTATGTCCCCTGTGTAGATGAAATATATGGTCTGAAATTATCTGGGATTCGCCAGGTTGTTAAACCCCTTTTAAGGCCTCACAAATAAACTATCACTGATTTACGGTTTAATATTAGGGATATTCTGTCCTTTCACTTGATGAAACAGGCATGTAGACTATTTTTACACTTAAACTATGTTTTGCAATAGTCAATTGTTCTAAGTAGCTAAGGACAGACAGGGTGCATTGTAATGTAAAAATGTGCTAGAAACAACAGCAAATGAAATGATTGCAAACTGGCATTTAGAAAGACACCAACTGGGGGTGTTTGAACTCAAAGAGTAATGCTGGGGTGGGGCTTCAGAATTTCAGATGAAATCCCAGGAAATCGGCTGTTGTGATGTTGACATGTTGTGAATCCCATGGCTATCTGTATTTTGCCTGTGGCAGGAGGAGAAAGCACTTCGTGCACTGGGACATTCATAGAGATGGGAAGGGATCACTCAGCCGCAAATGGAGGTGTGGGAGGGTGACTTGCATTTTCAACAGCATCCCTCTCCCTCCAAGCTGGTATCCAAAGTGAGCTTCACCAGTGCAGCACTGTATCCTGGTCTTCATAGTCCAGCTCAGACATTTCTTCACTAAAAAACCCTGGGAGGTATAAACCAGGTTTTCAAATGGATCTGGATGCTGAAGACTATGAGGTGTTTGCTTGGCAGGACTTTGGATATACACAGGGGGGTGGTGTTCAGCAGAAAACACTAATCATGGTGGAAACTTTATAAAATTCTGCTGAGTGCCTGGATCAACTGAAGGTACTGAAATAGCTGTGGCAGACTGCTGCTAATCACAAATATCTGCTATGAAGCTGGGAACTGAACCCTCTTCTCTCAAGTCTCAGAGCAGAAGTGCAAACACCACCCCTCTTCCTCTCATGAGACTTTCCATCATAACACTTCCCTGATTATGAACAGGTCACTTGGTGAATAGAGGGGATCAACAGTTTGGCTGAGTCAGGAGTTTTAGATATCCATGATTGGAAACGTAACCTTCCTGCTAATACTTTTCTATAAAGCATTATTATTATTCAGCTATTTCCCTTTATTTTTTCTACCAAGAGTCTACCATCAGCAGTCAAGATAAATCTAGCCTTGCAACTCTTCTGATACCTATTTATTACAAAAGGCTAATGCAAACATTACCCTAATGGCCTAGGGAGAATTTGCCAAGTCTCAAAATGGCTGAGAAGAGCACTGGTGCCATGCCAGTAATTTTCCTGCAGTCAATAAGAAAAATTGTCTGGAGCAGGGCTTAGCTGTCCACATGGCTTCCTTTGTTCTTTTCCCTGTCTTTAAAAAAAATAAAAATTTTAAATTAATTCTACAGGAAAACCAAGGCACCAACCTCACACACAGCCAAAAAGAATCCAGGGTGAAAAATCCCATAGCCAGAAATACTGAATTTAATCAACTGCCCTCAAAAGCCACCACTCTGTCCCACTGACTTATCCAGTACTGACCTTTAACATCATTGTCAGTACAACCTAGGACACTGCATGGATCACCTGAAAGCCTATAAAAACGGAGATAAACACATCCCATTTCCAGTAGAAAATACAGGTAGTATCTTAACTATTTAATTTTCTTGAATCTTACATGTCTTTAAAAACTTTAACAATGTGTTTAATTATGTTTAATTAAACTATGGTTAATTATGTTTAATATAGTTTTAATGTATTTCTGGACACAGGACACTAAACAAATTGCCATGGATATATACTAAATAAAACTCTGTTTCAAAATGCAAAGTAGAACACACAATTATTCCAAGAGGAAAGCAGCTGCTTTTATTTATTCAAACCTTAATATATTAAAATTTCAGGGTACCTGGTTATTTTCTTGGAAAACATTACCACTTGTAATGAAACACCATTGGAAAAGATAACCAAAGCAGTGACAAATAATAATCAGAATTTTTAAAAATGTTTTACCGAGTTTATGATAATTTCTCCAAGACACTATACAGAATGCTATTTATCAATCATGTTATTAAGCTATGTTTTTAATCTCAAATATGTTCAATATTAGGAAGAAAATAAAAGAAAAAGAAAGTAATTTATTTATATTTTCTCCCTTTTTAAACAAAATGCTTGTATTATCTCACCTTCACATAAACTCCAACATATATAAAAAGTATGCAAATTAAAGAAGGGAAATAACATAATGAGACATCAGTATTAGAGGTGCATTTTTAGGCCCAAATATACATTTGTTCAACAGACTTAAAAAAGAGAAAGTATCTAGTAACATGTACTGATGCTTCCCTGGCAAGTTAAATGCTACCATTGCCTTTCATTAAACACACCCACAGTGGCAACTACGTTTTGTGGCATTCTTGTTCCCTAACACATTTCTTTTCTTCTTCTGGCCAACATTAATACAGAGTTTGACATGAATTTTTAAGTAGCTGTCAGGATGAATCAGAGATTCATAAATCAAAGGTATTCAGGCTGCAGTGAATGGATTTTATTTTTCTTCTTTTTTTTGTCTAAGGAAACATTTAACATATCAGTATTCTCTCCCAACGAGCCAATAACCAAACAAGTAAGGTAGAAATTACAGGCATTTGGGATGATTTAAGTAATTTTAAGTTGCTGAAGTACACCTGCCTGATTGAGTATTTCTGGGTGGAGAAAATGCACGCTTTGGAAAAAGATCCGGAAGACCCTCTCCAAACCCACCCTCTCCGCAGTACTTGGCTATGGAAATACATTTCAGCAGGTATGCTTTTATGCAAAACCTGCAAACTTCAAGGGTAACCATCTATTCACTAGTGACAGAGGAAATGAAAGACTTTAGTGCAGCAACAGTGGCTTTTGTAGATGAAATGAACAGGTTTTAAATCCAGAAGATGTACATAAATTCTACACCTTGGCCGCAGGCTGTGCTTACAAACCTGTGATATTCCTTGATTTTGCTCTGGGAGCTTCAGAGGTGACACTGAACACAGTCCTCTCTTCTCCTCATTAGCAGTCAGGCCCAGCAGTGGCGGGCTGCTCCTTCAATGCTTTGTCAGTTTTTGATGGAGGCTCTAAAATGTGGTCTTTCTGACACATTTTAGAATAGGCAGTTTAATTCTTCATGCTTGGCAACAGCTAGAAGTCAGTCAGAGAAGTTAACTGAACTATTTGAATAGAAGTTCAATTTGGGAGGCATATAGAGTCTTCTCTCTGAGATATGCTATCAATATATAAATGAAGATTTGTCTTATATTTTAGATCAAAATCAAATACCAAAGCGCTTACTTTTACAGATTTTGTAACTCCAAACACTATTTTGAATTCAGAAATTGCCCTGACAGTATTCAATCCAGCTCAGAGACCAGGAACAGAAACCTTACAGGAAGATGCAAGAGCCTATGCAACTCTTCCTTACTTCCTGAAGAAATTATTTCATTTTTAGGAATCTGTTTCACTCACCAGCAGCTATTGTAAGGAAGCAAAACAGATGCAAATCTAACCGATTCCACATCCCACCCAGGCTCAGCCTGCAGTCCATGCCAGCCTCAGGCAGCAACAGGGAATTCCGTTGTGGTGGTGGTGGTGGTGATGCTTCCTGGGAGCTCAGCAGTGCTCCCTCTGCGCAAGGAGTCACTGTGCTGCCAACTATGCCAAAGCTCTTCTACCACAGCTCGTGCTGCTGCCTGCATCCCTGTGAATGGATTTTACACTACGGTCTGGGTGATGGGTAACATTTTAAAACAAATTCGGAGCAAAGAACAGACATTTGTTAAAAAATACTATTTTCTTCTCTCCAGAATAGCAACTCAGCTGAAAAATTACTGCTGAAGGGAATGGAAAGGACTCCATGGTGATGTGCTGTAGTGATTGTCCTAGCTATAGCCATGGCCATCAGAAGATACTATCTTTTGTTGCAGACCTTGCTCTCTTTAAACAGAGTATTGCTTTATATTTCTGTTTAGTTTCTTTCCAATGAAGTTACATGAGAAATGGTATACAGATTAATGAGAATGCCATTTTAGTTGTCCTAATATCACAGAATCATAGAAAAGTCTGGGTTGGAAGGGATCTTAAAGATCACCTAGTTCCAACCCCCCTGCCATGGGATGCCATTCATTAGATCTGGTTGCTCAGGGCCCCATCCAACCTGGCCTTGAACTACTATCTTAATTGCAAAATGTGCCCTTGAACTACTATCTTCATAATTGCAAGACGGGTTCCAAGTCTTTAACACCATCCACTAGAGCTCAATCTCAGTTCTTCTATTCTGTATGGAGCAATTATAAGTTGATCAAAGTAACAGCTGCTAACCTGTTTTTCTCTTTAGAAAAACCCAACAACATAGCCTTGCATTATGTTTTTGTGAACTCAAAAATTACATTTGAAAATCAAAGCAATATTTTCAAAAACCTGATTTCTGAGCTTCACCCAATTTGGGGAAGAAGGAGCAGAAGATTGTTTAAACAACGTCCTAGAAACTTATGTAGGGGAAGCATTACATTACTGGTAAGAAATCAAACTGGGTAAAAGGACTGTTCCCTGCAGGAACCTTTGAACTCGGCATTCAAGGCACTAGTCTCAAACTAAAGTATTAATAAATGATACTATAGGAAAAAAACTGGCAGGAGAAGAGCAATATACAGTAAGTGGCAGTAATACACAGTCAACACATCATGTGTCACAGGTGAATGACTACAGACTATCATCTATAATCTCTTGCATAAACTGACTCAATGCCAGAGGACTAGAAAGGACACCGATTTCTAATGAGGTTTCATAACAGATATGGGCAGCTACAGATCAGCTTGTCCAAAGTTATTCAGTGAGGTTCCCCAACTAAGACTCTTCAGCCAAAAAGGAGGTTCTGAAAAAAATAGGAAGGGCCTCACATGAGAACATAAGGGGTTAAAACACAGGATCTAAGTGTTCAAAACATCCGAGAGCAACTAGGTACAAAAACCACCCAGGGACCACAAACTGCCAGAAGCTGGGAGAGCCATTCTGGAGAGCAGGATTCAATGTTCACCCTGTGCTTATTCTCTTCCCCAAGCAGCTGCTGTTCACCATTATGAGAAACGTCATCTGAGACAGATGGACCTTTGGTCTCAAACCATAGTTTTGTTTTCACACTGGGAACTGAAAGTTTTAACTCCCCTGGAGAGAAGAAAGATTAATTCAAGTTGTGACACCAAAACAACAGGGCCAAAGTCAGAGGTCTGATTATACCAAGAAGTCTCTCTATAAGCCAAAACAAGGAAACCACACCTTTTTCTGAGACCAGTGATGAACAAGGAAGGACTGGGGCTGAGGCAGTCAGTGTCTCTTGCTTCTCAAAGCCTCAGTGAGGGACTGACCCAAGGCAGAAGGGTGCATTTCTGATGTGGAGGTAGGAGGGTGGGCTGGTGGCTCTGAGCTCTGCACCACATATGTGAACACCAAGCGTCTACTTCCCCACAAGGGTATGAACACAGCATGAAGCACAGGAAAGCAGCAGCAACACGTGAGGCACATCCTCCATCAACCCTTATGTGGAACATCACACTTGGGTGCTGCAGATGGGCCTGGCCACCTTTTCTCTCAGCGCCCATCCCAGAAAGGCATTACTGTCACCAAGGGCAAGGGACTGGGGAGGTATTAGGCAGGATTTCAGCCTACGGTGTGGGAAAGCTGCAGGGCAGGATGCACAAGTGTTTGTCCACCCACTTCTGGGACCCACAGGCACTGCCATCCCCTAGGTACCCCCATGCAGCTGCCTCTCTGCCCTCACACCCTGTTGGGTGGAGGAGGAGAGATGCCAGCAGAACAGCAAAGCAGGAAGGCTGCTGTTCTCTTTTCCCACTGCTAAAACTGAAACACACCAGGCAGGCAGAGTTAATGCCCTTCCAGGGTATCCAGCCTGAGAAGAAAAAAATGCAGGGGAAGGCCAGAAGTTACCAGAACACAAGATTTCACCACATAATAATTTTTCCTTTTTTACTCTAGAGCCCTTGCTTTGTGATGATGTAGGTGCTTTGATCTCCTCCCACCCACATTTCCAATGTTTTCCTTCTCTGTTATAAAGCAGAGAGATATTTCCTTCAACTTAACCTCTCACTCATTTCCTGCTTCTCCTTGGCACTGCTAGCACTCGCCTTGGTCCTTTTCCCATCTTCCAAAACATTTAACTATAAATCAGGTTTCCTTTAAAAAGCAAATGCAGCAACCATGGACAGAGGAGCGACACCTTTTCCATACAGCACTTTCCCATTTGCAAAAGAAGGAAATTCTTCTACGCAAACTATTTTTTCTCCTTAGACAATCGTATTGCTATGAAAGACTTGTCATTGCAGAAGGACAACTATCTAGGATAATTAAGTGACACATAGAGAAAAAAAATGTACTGATGTAAAGGACTGACTTAGTATTTAAGAAAGGGATATAAAAGTTTGCTATTCTGTCCTGAAATGGACAATAACAACCTCCAGCAGAGCTGTTCTTGGTTCATTTCTTTTGATGCTAAATCCAGGAGAGGCAAGATGTTTCTGACTGTGATCTTTCCTGTGAAAAGCAGTTTCAGACACTTTATTGCTGTTTAGGGACAAAGAAATTTCTATTCGTGTTTTTGTAATCAATGCTGATCTTGCCAAGGCTGTAAGAGCTCAGAATATATTGACTTTCTCTAAATTTTATGCAGCAACTGCAGCAAAGGAAGAAGTAAACAGCTACAAAGCTCACAAAATCAAATTCAGCATGATAGGTGCATTTTTCCTGAGCTTCTTTCCCACAGTGTCAGCTCATCAGTCTGCCGAACTAACCAATGCTAATGAACAAATATAGTGATACTTATTCATACTTAATTACAGAAAACAGGGTGTTCTTCAAGAGGTTTTCTAAGATCCCAACCCAACTTAAGGCACAAACTGTCGAGACACTGTTATCTTAACCAGGATAGTACTTCATTATAATTGCTAATTCTTTGTACTGAAGACCTCCCTAGAATTTTTCCTCAGTTTCTAAACCATATATATACTGCTAATGGCATATGCCACTTGTTTTCTGTCTTGGAATTTGCACTGGGATGCTTTATGACTTTTTTTCATGTAGCAGGGGGCCAGACAAACTCCTTCATGCAGCCTTTACAGCTCAGCTATGCTCCAACTCAGAGGAAAATATGCTACAGGGATAATTTATTAGTAAAATACAACCTTTTCAGAGTTGTGGCAAAACACACCCACTGTTTAAAGCAGAAGCTGCTTTGCTATCTTCAGTGGAATTGTGCCAAAAGAAAATATGCCTTAAATAGCATCTTATGTAGTCAGGGTAGAGTACAATGCAAACACAAACCAGTTAATGTGCCTGGTGCTCTTAGAAGGGTGTAAATATATATTCTCTACACAGAAAAAATGCTGTCATTATTATGGAGATTGATCATTATTACTACCTGCATTATTATGAAGCCTTTAATCTAAACTTAAGACACAGAATTGGTGATTTTTTTCATGTACTGACCAATTCTGCCAACTTACTCATAACACAAGAGCAAGGGTGGAAAAAATATTAGTGACATATGCAAAATAAACAACATTTGCTTCTGGAGAGTAGAGAATCATTATGAAATTTCTAAGCCATTAAAACAGGAAAAAAGAGAAGAAGGCATGTATGCAAAAATATAATTTCAACAAAAATGCCCGAGTTCCAGTCGCTGGTTCTCATCACTGGTCCAAAGACTGGAACTGTATCAGTTCCCAGTGCAAGTCCAACCAGTTTCAAAGGTGCTGTGGCACCTGCAGGCTGGTGAGGGCTTTGCCAGCACCTCCTAGGCACAGCAGGTCACCCCACCAGTTAACAGAGATCTGCCACCTCAGCACTCCAATTATTGTGCAGGAACAGCTCAAGTCTACCCTGGCTTTCCTGCGATCCCCACTTCCACAGTGACTCATGGATGGACACCACGGGCTGCAGACTGGAGATAAGGGAATAAGGGATGCTGTCTCCTGCTTGGAGAGGCAGGACTATGCACATCTTCCCCCTGCACCATCAAACCTGCCAGTCAGAGCAGCCCTGCAGGGTTTTCTCTTCCAGAGAAGATGAATGAAAATCCCCAGACCAGGAGATTAAGACAACTCTGGTTGAAGCCACACACAGCTCTGGTGGCTCTGCGTGGGCTGGAGTGGTTTGTGGTTCAAAAAAAGCACAGACTGAGAGTAAAGAGCTAGAAAAGAGCATGGCACATCTGCTGTAGCTTTAGGCAACATTGCTGGGCATACTCCAGTTCAAGTGACCCTGAATTAGCTGGACAAGAAACAGACTCAGAGCAACAATCCGGAAATTTCGTAAAATTATTTCAGGGAATTTCCTCTTTCCTCACTCGGAGAAAACTTCCCCAGAGGTGCAAAAAGAACAATGAATTAAAACAGAGCAAAAGAAACAAGAGGGAAAATAAATGGCAAAAAGCAAAACAAAAGGATAAGTAAGTCACATCTCAGGCAGAAGGTGAGGAACACATCAGCAGAGTGAAGAAAGCCAAAGATGAGGCAGTGTATCACCAACACACTTCCAAACCCTCCAACATTGCTGAAAATCCCTCAGTGCCATTAGATTTGTATGAGAGTTTTCTAGACCTCTACAATATGTGCCATTAGCTCTCTCTTTTCCAAGCTGAGTGACCCCTGTCTTACTCAGCCATTCCTCATATGGAAGCCATTCCATACCTTTGAACATACTTTTCCATGTAGGGGTTGGATAGGTTTGATGAATAGTGGCTCATTTGCCAACATTTTTTGTAGTTGCTACCACCTGAAAGACTTCCCGAGGAAGAAAAAAGAGTTCAGTTGTTCATGCTCAGTGTAAGTTGTGACCACAAGCCTGATCTGCCTTCTTTGTCACCTCCTGTTGGTGTCACAGGGATGACTGATGCCACAAGTCTTTGAACCTTCTGCAAAAGCAGTAGTCGAGTTTTCACGTAGTAGTTAACCCTCATTTGCTTTAATCAGTGATAACAAAATCGTTCTGAAAACTGCAAAGAAATACTGAAATTATTTTTCAGTTCAAGCAATCATTTTCTTTGTATCTTCCCAGCTCTTGGAAAAACACACACTCCTATGGGTCCAGCAACAGGGGCCCCATCTTTGTTCATTTTACCTCAGACATAAACACGAATAACAAAGTCTCTCTTAGTTTTTGTTGGAGAAATCTTGTTTGCTCAAGAACCTTGTTGGGGAAACCTTCCATTCTGAAGATGGGGCAGGGCTGCTCAGTCTTCGGCCTTCATTTTCAAGCATTATGGTTAAAAGCTGCTTAAAACTGGGGACCTATTCCATACACTGTAATAAAAAAATAAAATCAGCATAAATCAGACAAAAATCAGGGCAAAAATATATTGTGCGGGTAATAAAATTCATCTCCTTTGTCAAGAAATCAAGCTTTATTTCATTAGTCTCTAACACTGTCAGTTTCACAATTTTCCAGCTGCCCCTACAATCCCTTAGAGTAAGCAATACTTAAAATGTCTAATAAAAAAGAAAGAAAATCAAGCAGAAGATAAATATTAGGTCTTTCCTATATGATGAACACACTGACATAGTTAATTACCTACACCAATGCAAACAGATCAGAATAATTTTTAAGAACACCAACTTCAGAGACTATGAGAGCTTTTAGAGTAAAATACAACTCTTAGTACATTACAGGCCTCTCTGTACATCATGGAAAAAGATCTGGGGGGCAATAAACTCCTGTGGTGTCAGGGTTATCTACACAAAAAATTTAGCAACTGGTTGGTTTATGTGATAAAAACAACACAGAATAACAGGAATAGAGACATAATTAAGAACAGTTGGGACAAAATTTACAACAAGCCACCTAAAAACACTGGTTTGGAGTGGCAGAGGATTTTCTTAATTAGATTTTTGGTCTTTTATTCAAATGAACTATCTTGGTGTTAGATAATATTCCTCTGACTGACTGATTCAACTATCGGCTCTGTAGTATGTGTAATTAGATTTAACTTTGTCTGCTGCTCTTTAGTCTAACTAAATAACCAACCTGAGCCCTGACTCCTATAGAAAAAGAATGGTGGAAGCAGCTAAAATACTCTCTTCACCGTCACAGCCTCTGAGCTCTCTCTATGCCACTCTTTAGCAGCACCAGCAAGCTGAACTAACCTGGCTGGCACCATGGATTGTGCTGAGCCAGCACAGGCTGCCCAGGGAAGCTGTGGATGCCCCATCCCTGGAAATTTTCAAGGCCAATCCCACCAAAAGGCTGGATGTTATTCTCTCTGCTGCTGCACCACCACCATCATCTCTCTTGGCTGTAATGGTAGGTAAATATTATCAGCTGAGAGTGAGGCAAAGTGTCCAAGTCACAGAAGAAAAGCAAAGAGAACACAGTTCTGGTTTCCCCAACTCAACTGTGTCTACAAGTCCCACTTTCTGGCTCCCCTAAAGCACAGGAGAGAATAATCCAACTCTCTGAGGACTCAACAGAGTTGAGGAATATAAGGAATATTTTCTGATACTTTAGTTCTTACATTTGCTTTCTGTAACTCCCAACATATACCTAGTAATGTTCCTGAGGAAAACCCAGCCCAGCCATTTCCCACAACAGAGCCTGCTTCATACAAAAATAGCTCAATAAAGCAGAATGAGTGGGAGGGGAGGGGTGCCAGGGATCAACTGCAGCCCAGCACATTTCCTAATGCACTCCTACAAGCAAGGTGGTGTTTCTACGAACAAGGAAGTCAAACTAGGCAAACAAATAAGGGGCTAAAAAGAAAAGACAAAAAAAACCCAACACCCCTTCCCCCCCAACCCCAATAAAACCAAACTGAACAAAAAAAACCCCAACAAAACAAAAACAGGGGAAAAAAAGAGACAGAAAAATGGAAAGTCTGGCAGAATAGCAAACCAAAATAAAATCTGCTATATCAGGGTAGAGTTCAGAGGTAACCTAGTGGCAAAGAAAAGTACAATCCCGGTATTTATAAACCAGAAACAATGAGCAGAAGCAAAGAAGAACTGAGAGAAACACAATAATGCAAATGCTCGTGGCTGTGGAGAAGGTGTTTTGGAAAGACGTGAAGGATTTCGGGAGCTTTACTGAAAACAGAACCAGGAGATTACTTGATTATATGTATATACATATAATGTGTACATAGCTATGTATCTGTATCTACATATACATATATGCACATATGCTCTGAATAAGAGGGTCTTTGTCTACATTGGAAAATGCATAGCTAAAGTATTAAGGTAGCCTTTTCAAATCAGAACTAAATCACAAATAAATTATGGAGTTTTAAACTGTGAGAGTGATTAGACAGGGAAAGATTATTTTTTGGGAGGAGCATGCTGACTGAAACTTGGATTATCCTTAGTAAACTGATCAGATTAGAAAAATGCAAAAATCCTTCTGTGATTTTTCAGATGTGCACCCCAGCTCCTTGGAAGTTTGAAACAGAGATGGTAAACCTCCCTGGTCTTATGTCAAGCACATTCAGCTGAGAAGAAAATTTTACAAAATACGAACTTTTCTGTGTCTCTTTCCACATGGACAGAAGTCCAAACAAGGGTTCAGCAAGGATGCATATGTGTGTGTGTATGTGTGTGTGTTTATTTAAGTAGAGTCACCAATACTTGTCTTGGCGACTGTAACTCCCACTTGCATTTGGGCTTAAAGGAATCCGAGTGATGAAATGAGATTATGTGATGGGAAGTTCCAGATCACCAGAGGCTGCTGTTCACACACGAGTCTCACTAATGAATTCTTTAATGTTTATTATTGAGCCAGTCATCCTTGGCTCCAGGAGAGAGACTGGAGAGGCACCACAAGCTGCACATTACCAAACACACATGATCTTTCATAAGGTGATGTTCCAACTTGAATTCAAGAGCAGAAAGACTAATTCAAAACAAGAAACCAAATAAAAACATACTGGGGAAAAAAAAAAAGAAAAAGAAAAACTCCACAAATGAAACACAGGAGAAGTGTTTTTTCAGGCTTCAACAAGACGACTGAACTGTGTGAACCCAGAAATAGCTGGCAGTGCTCACCAAACCTCAAACTCTGCAAGATACACCCAGCCTAAGCTAAACACAGGGAGCCTGAAAAACTACACATCGAGCCTGAAAATGTTTTGAATATGCAGGCCTTCTTACAGCTGAAAAAAAAAAAAAAAAGAAAAACAATCCTCAACAGCATGTGAAAGTCTAAATGTCTTGGAGAAAAATATTTCTATTTCTATAGAGGCACACTGTTTATCTTTCCTGACTTCACATGGAGAAAGACACTGGAATGCTTTCTAATGCAATACAGAGAAACAAGTATGCTCTGGGACCTTATAGTTATGAAATCCATGTGGAGCTTGGACAGCTTCTCTTAAAAATCTTCTTAATGCACACCTTGTTACGACAAGTAATATAAACACCTCAAAAGTGCATTTATATTATATGAAAAGCAAATGCCTTATAAACCTTATTTTCACACCTTAATCAGGAAGGAAAGGTCTGTGCTTCCAGTTAGAAGTCACACACCTTTTCTCCTTAAAGCCAGTTCTCCTAACAATGAAATGAAAGTGAAATCCCCTCACTGGCTAAAACAATGCAGAACTGGGCATTTTGGATGTAAAGTCAGCTGTGGAAGGGTTACTGAAGGGAAGGAAAACATCACCACTGAAAATGCTGTCTGTTTTTATTTACACACTGCTCTTTAGAAAACAGGTTTTAATAGACTGGCTCACAGGCCTTATTTTCCCAGCACAGGATATGAGCAATTCCTATTGATTATGTATGCAAGTTACAGACATCCCAGAGAAAGGGAACAGGGCCTCAAATATCCTGGCAGGTGTAACAGCTAAATGTTTTCTTAAAATCCTGCAGTAAGTCCCAGCATTGTACAGGCTGTCATTTTCAGCAAAGTAGAAGTGCAGACTTCATGAAACACCACTTTACACAGCATTGGAATGAACCAATGCCAGATATATGCTTTGGCTAAAACAATTCACAGTTTCATTTCAGAGATGCTGTTTCTAAATAATTAATTAAAACCAGTTATAATTATTGAAGAACATTCCCCATGCAGATCAAGAAATCCCTCTTCATCTGCTCAGCAAACCCTTTTCCCACTGTCAAAAGCATGTGGGCATGATGGGAAGAAAAGGGTTATAGCTCTGATGTGCCTTTCAGATGTAAGGTCCGTATTTCCTTAAAGATGCCATTGTTTTTATGTCTCTATTATCCAATTCTATAGAGCTGTATGCTTCATAATTGAATGATACATGGAAATAAATCTTTATTCTTACATTTAATGCTTCTCAGCCTTTCAAATATTCGCATCAGAAATGACTTAAGGAAAGACACAATTTAAATCAAGTTGAGATATCTCCAACATTAGGATATGCAGGATACACACACCATTCCATATTTCTGTTGATATAAGCTACATTGGGCAAAGAAAATCTTGTGTTTCTTAAAACCACTCTTTAGAACACCAGAGCAGGTAAGACTAATCTCCTTCAGTGAAAATATCAGCCAAAAATTTTATTTCAGGCATTTTTCATTGCAAACCCTTCCAGTCCGCTTCTCCTGGAATTACCTTTATTCACAGCTCTTGAGACATTTACTAAGCAAAGGCTGGAAATTAAATCAAGAACTAAGACAGTGTTACCTGCCCCATGGGAGGTTCTCCGCTCTAGTGAACAATTACTGCATCACTCCTATCTATTACCCAGGGATTAGCCTGGTTTCATGGGAGCAGTCACTACCCCACGGAGTCCTCCTGCAGAACTTGAAGAGATACAAGATCCTCCAAGAATACAGCTGTTTCGCCTATAATTCAGTTGGAAATGTAAAACAAAGTTTGCAATAGTGCGCTGCAAAAAACCCTGACATTATTCCAGCAGTTAATGCAAAAGGCTTAAAAAAATACAGTTCTGTGGCTTTTCTGGCATCAATCTGCACCTGCAGAAGGCATGGGAGCACAGTTCTGCCAAGAAGCAGGACTCAGCAGGTACTTGAGTGGTGGCTCAAGGCAAGGGCAGCAGCAACCCTGGAGCGTGTGGTCACTCTCCATCAAGGCTGTGCCTGTGCAAAGAGTCAAAACTCATGGATTTCCTGAGAACACACATTCCTAAAGGCTGACAAATCTGAGAATACAAGGGTTTTTGGAGGTTAGGATTTTTCCTTAATTTTCCCTTTCTCTCAGGGAATTTTCTCCCATTTGTTGCCTAAGAGATGGTAACGATGATACTTCAGAGAGACAAAAGAAGTGGCCTAGGTGGGGGAGGGATGTAGCTGGCTGCAGTCTCTTAGCTGGGGGGCTTTCTCTTGGGAAAGGCTGAGATACCTTGAGATTTTGGCTGGGGGGTGAGGGGCTGGGCTCGGCCCTCACGAGTTCTCTCTCTCTCTCTCCCCCAGGACTGGAGTGGAGACAGGTGGGGTTTGGTGCTGGACCATTGCTGCCCAGAGGATTTGCTGTCACTATGGAGCTTTTGTCCTCCCACTGCTTCTCCTACCCTGGGTGAGTCTTTGCTTGTAAGAGCAGCCGTTGAACTGGGATATTTCCAACACCCGACCTCACTGGGAAAGGGACCCCAGACGGGAGGGAGCGTCTCCTGGCTGCTTGCGGCATCTGCCTGCTGCCGTCCATCTGCCACTGCCCAGCCCCGCTGTTTTCTGCCACTGCTTCAGGGCTTTTTGCTACACTTTAACCTGACATCCCATGCCCACCTGGACCCCCATGGCTCCTGACACAGCTTCGGAGTTTTTGCTACACTTTGTTTGCCACTCTGGGTGTGCTCGCCCCGCCCCAATCCAGCCCTTGCTCCAAGGTTCCTCCTACAGTCCATTCTGCCATCCGGAGGGGCACTAGGATTGGCTGCGCCCCATGAGTTTGCAAAGGAAAGCCCCTTCTCTCTCTCTCTCTCCGCTCTGTCTCTCCTGCCGACAGAGCCGCCATTGCCATGTGGGGAGGCAGCTGAGCTCTCGCCACAGCACCCCCTGCAGGTGCGGGGAACCATCGCACCCGCCCTGCCCGGCCGGGAGCCACCAGCGCCCCCTGCCGGCTGTGAGCGTCCCTGCACTGAAGGGGAAAGGGCCTGCGGCCGAGAGAGGCTGGCACTGGGCTCTGCTCTGGCTCTTGGTGCTGCCACTGTTGTTGTTTGTTTGCCTTGTTATACAGTACAAACTAGTAAAGAACTGTTATTCCTTTTCCCATATCTTTGCCTGAAAGCCTCTTAATTTCATAGTTATGATAATTTGGAGGTAAGAGGGTCATATTTTCCATTTCAAGGGAGGTTCCCGCCTTCCTTGGCAGGCACCTGTCTTTCAAACCAGGACAACGATATGGATTTTGCTTTTAATGCAAAGTTACTGCATTATATGTACACATTTAACAATGATAATGCTGCTGTCTGCATGCTTGGGTGTTTAAATCTCCGTGTCATGACCTTCGGTCTTCCCTGCTAATTTTCTGATTCTGGCTTTAAAGCAGTCAAACATCAGTTTCCTGATTCTTGTAGATGTTTTGGGGTTCCTATTATTAAGGGCAAAACCTCTAAGTGCCACTTGCTTACATTAACGCCAAGTTTGAATAAATCTCTCACTTCTCTTTGTGTTTGTGGTCACCCAGTCTTGAAGCAATTCATAGGCAAGGGTTCAGCAAGGTCAGTGTTATTTAAGACATGAAATGAAGGAACTTCAGAAATAAAAGAGGGAAATACCAAAGACTTTAAAGGAATTTAGTAAAAAAGCAACACACTTTATGTGACACTTCAATTATGTAACATTTCCCCGGAAGGTAGTCCTGGCAGTCTGAAAGATTGGTACATTAAAAGTCAACATGTAGAGGACTTCTAGGCCAAAAATATTCTTTCTGACACTTAAACCTGGACAGTCACTTCCAGAAGGCAAATGAGAAAGAACAAAAAAAGGACCCAAAATTGAATGAAATTCTTCTCTTATCCAGGATTTTGGTGGTGATTTTTAAAAGCTCTTTCTACAAAGATGCAGACAAAGTATATATCAAGAAAGATTTCAGGTTTGTTAGTGCATTCCTTTAGATATTTTTTCCCTCCTGCAGAGGACAAGCTCTTTAATCTAAAAGCACTGTCTGGTTACTAACAATGCAAGATTTAGTCCCATACATACAGCACAGCCATTTCAGACAGTATTTATCTCATCTACAAACAAGATGTACCTAGCTTAATAAAAGGTGGACTTTGTAAAGAATCCTGCAGCATCATAGAAAACACTTAAGTCAATACAGAAAGGGCAGAGTGAGAAAGAGCACCAAGGTTAATAAAGATGCAAACCAAACCTTTGTGCCCCGTAACAACAGTTGCTTTTACCATGAAGAGTTGAGCACTGGCCTAAATGACTTTTTAAGGTCCCTTCTAACGCTATTTTGACACAATTCTCTCAGTTACTAGTTTGTGGCACTTACATGCTACATCATGGTGTTTCCTAAAAATATTCAGTAGAAATCTACATGTAAAAAGAAGGAAAAAAAAGTTTAAGAAAAGCCCCATTGAAACGACACTTGAGACACTGCTGTGGATCAGTTGTTTGTGAGCTTCATCTCAAAATATGGCAATGTAAATGTCATAAGAAAGATAAGAAAAAACCCACAGATTTAAACCTAACACTTTGAACATGGGATGCCTCAGGCTCTTTCTACAGTCAAAAAAGATGAGATAATCAACCTCTGCAGATGCCTTGCTCTTTACAATAAATGGAGCTTAACCCACCTCCTTCAGACTAGCAGTCTCACTTTCAGATAGCTTTGGTTAAAAAAAGCCAAGATGAATGCCTTCCAAAGCAATCCACCCACTGCCATTGGACAAAATCTGTGGGAGACCGAAGAACTCTATTCCACACTCTGAAGGCTGCCCCAAACCACAAAGCTGTTCATCTCAGTTTAATCTCAGTTGAAAAGTGGTTGGAGAAAGCCCGCAGGGAATAATGGCCACACAAACCAACACCTATTTGTTTACAAGAAACGAGAGAAAAGTCAAGAATGGAATACTTTTTTTAATATCCATAATCAGAGGTCATAGCAGAAGCACATGTTGTTAAAAAGACAGGCTTTGCCAAGGATCCAAAAGGTCACTAGGCAATTAGTACAGTGGGCTGCACTGACCTAGAGGTTTGAAATCTGTCACTCCGTGATATTCTCATTCCCCATGTGTGAGGGATGAGCCATCCAGAAACACATGAAAAAAAACCAGCATGCAAAAATAAGAGGTTCTCTTCAGTCTTTTTCAGACTTCATTTTAGTAGGAAATACTGTTTGCAGCTTTCAAATCAGTTCTCCCATGTCAGGCAGATTAGATGGTACAAAACAGAGCACACAAAGACAAATAAAAGCTGACTTCCATCTAGCCTCAGAGAAACTGCAGTCATTCCAAGGCAGGGAGTCCAGCTGCTGACTGGAACATGCAGCCTATGCAAGCTGGTGCTCGTTTGACCAAGAGTGCTACCCAAAATGCTAAAGGGCAGTAGGGCCCTTCGAGGAAAGTGACCAGTTCAGCTATCCCATTGAAGATAGACATCTTTTTGCTTTTGCTGGGATGGCAATTCCCATTTCAGGTTTAGCTGTGAAAAAACAAAAGTAGCATCTGGGCTAACTGATGCAAAATGACTTCCATGGATCCAATAGCAGCACTCTTTCTAACTTTGCTTGAAGTTTGGTTCACTGAAGCTTTCATTACAATGTTAAGTTTTTAGAGATCACTGTAGTGTCAAGATCTCATGAAAAAGGTTATCACAGAAGGAATTGAAAATCTCATATCACTGAGTTATCTACAACGCTGGTTGAAAATGACACAAATGCTGACAGGTTGTATAAACTGGTGTACTAGTTTGAAAGCAAACCAGTGAGAGATCCCAAGTCAGAATTACAATTTAATAGGAAAATTAAAATAAATGCAATAGTACAGAAACACGGATAGAGTCAGAGTACAACTTGTCAGTCAGAGTGGTGGTAGCAGTCCGATTAAATGGTGACAGATGTGGTTCTGCTGAAGCAGTGATCTTGTAGAAGGGTCTGGTCTTCCTCTGAAGGTCCAGTGATGGTTATGTAGCTCTTGTCCTCTAGGAATCCAGTAGGTAAGGGCTCCATGTGGTGTTCCAAACCTCAGATTATATCCAGGTAGGAATGCTTGGCTCCTCCCCCTGGAGGAGCCTCTCACAATGGATTGATGTAATTTTATGAGTCATGCATATGAGGCGAGGTGGTCCGTTAATGGAAGATATCCCCCCGAGGGAGTTATCAGGAATGTGTCATGGAAGAAATAAAGAACACTGCCCCACCTGGTTTTAACAGATGGTGATAGAATATATACTCTTGGTTACATCTTACATTGTAACCTAAGGTAATGGGTAATGGCTTCAGTAGTTACCAACCCATAATACTGCTGGAGTGTAGCAAGCACAGATGTTCAGTTTAGAAATTCCTGTATCACTACCCCTGACTGGGAAAGCGAATCCCCAAAAGTTTCAAAGGCTTGATAAAATTTTCTTGCGTTTTAAGAGAAGAAGACAGCTATATTGCTCTAATCTGCTTAACCACAGAGGTATTATCAACTCCTCTCACTAAGAAACACTTCAATGTTAAAAACCATGTTTTTTATTTGGCTGCGAATACCTGTATGCATTAAATAGATGTCTGGATTACAGCAAATGCTGCCCTTTATAGCTTCCTTCTTTATTAAACCGCTCAGCAGTTCATGTACATTATGTGAACTCTTCCTGGGGGACTTAGTTTTGAATTATACATGACACTTCACATTTCTAGTCAATAATACAAAGCTTTTTGTCTTTCAGTAGTTGCTTCATTCATTAACTCCCTACAACCAAGTTGTTTACATTAAGAAGTATAATTTCTGCTCTTGCTATCTGGTATTTTCACAAAATCCATTTCTACTTTTGCTATTCTACATTTTAATAGAATGACAGAATTATTAAGGTTGAAAAAAACCTCTGAGATCATCAAATACAATTGTTTCCTCGTTTTTAGAAAGAAAGAGTTGGTAAAATTAAACTGTAGCAGTCAAAAGTCACCACTTAAACAAACCTGTTACATAAGCAAATAGTATGTATTTACATACTCATGACAGGCACGCAGTTAATCTTCAAAATGCCTTTGCTTGGCATACAATATTAGTCAAATGCTCTGATGGCAAAACCTTGCTGGTTTTACTGGAGTTTCACAAGCCTACTTAGAAGGTACTGGCCCAAAAGAGGCAGAAACTGACCCAAAAGAGGCAGAAACCTGGAACTGTAAAAAAAGATTTTTATATCATGTGTCTTGGGCCAAGGCAGACTGACCCTGGGCTACAAAATTAAATAAAATTGGTGCCTGAACCACAGGGGGCCAAAGGGGTGCTTTGTTTTGGTGGTGTTTCAGAGCTGCTTGCTGAATAGGAAGGCTGGGACTAAACACCCTGTGGCACTGGACAAGGTGCCTCTCCAAATCAAATCCCCCAGAATGGGATGAGGGAGGAATGGGATGCTGATTTAGAAACAGACTGATTGACCATGATAATCAAAGAAGACTGAAAAGGTTACAGTTACAACAGGACTAAGGGACAGGAGTCTAGTTGTACCTAGGGCAGACCCAAAAAATAAGATGAGAAAAGAGCAAACTCAGAGCAAACAGACAAACACATGATTCAAGAACCTGGGCTGCCCCAGACATAGTTGCTTGCTATCCTTTGGAAATGGAATGAAGAGGACCACCACCTATGATGACACTCTGAGGTTTATCCACGACCCTTCTAGCTATTTGTCTAGAAGCTAAAAATCCACCTGTATTGATCCAGGAGCCCAAGGAGACTCTCTTCTGACTATGGCACCTTCCAGATTACACACAGCCCTGCCATGCCATTTATACACTCTCCATGGACAGAAATATCCAGGTAGCAATAACACGGGTATACAAGACAGGATGCTTCCCCACAGTTGTTAGTTCAGGTTTAGTAAGTCCAGCTAAGCAAACACGACATTCCCAAAAGATATACACAGACTATGACCCTGTGACTGCACACTGAGGTTTCCTGTTATCATAGAATTGTTTAGGTTGGAAAAGACTTCTGAGTCCAACCATGTAACCAGCACTGCCAAGTCCAAGACTAAACCATGGTTTTAAGTGCCACATCTACACATACCTCCAGGGAGAATACACAGACTTTTTAAACCTCTTACTCCTACCCTCACTGCATGACAGCTAGACATACACCAGAGATACTCACATTTGAGCTTACAGGAACTGGTAAAAAACACATATTGCATTAAGACACAGAATTGAAAAGTGAGTTTCCCTACATCATCCAACCTGTTTGGAAGCAAGCTGTGGAGGAGGAGGCTTTGAGCTGAAGGCACAGGGTTGTCTAGTTCTTGGCTTGTCCCCTACGCTATTACTAGTTCAGCCCTGTCTGTACTGGTTGAAATCTCATCTCTGTGATGTCGAAATATGTTCTTACATCATTTTCACAGAGTAAAGCAAAATGCTGTCCTGAAAAGGCAAGGTTATCTGTGGTTTTAGTGCCTATTACCAGGCTTTGACTGTTTCTCAGCATCCTCATCGCACTCACTGCAACTTGTGAGAACTGCATATTTTCTTGATTTTATTACGCTTTCACCTCCTAGCAAATGCTGCCTGCTAGCCAGCATAATTCATTTTCCCCTGCGAAGAGGCTTTGTGAAAGCTGGAGCTGCAGAGCCTGGATTCACCCTGCATGAACACACTGCAGTAATCTATACAGATAAAGCACTGGGGGTCTGCACCAGGGTGCCCTTGGGATGTGCTCTTTGGCTGTGGTAGTAGTGTGGATAAGAGACAGCAAAGCCTCTGAGCAGCAGGTACAAGACACAGATTCATTCACTCTAATTAGACTTATGTCTTCCCTGACCCCCTGTATGTCAGGAAAAGTGAGGAAGATGAACACAGGAGGCTTCATCACTCAGATCCGCAAACTACCAAGTACTATGTAAACTGGAACTCAGGAGCCATAGCAATATCTACTGGACTTAACCAAACAAGAAAAAGACAGTGCAATAAACGTATCCCCATCTGTCCTCTAGGTGAAAAGGAAACACTCTTGCTACATATGGATGGTTCCCACACATATGCTGAGAAATAATAATGATCTGTCTATAAACGAAGGAGGCTAACAGCAAGCATAGATCGATTTCAGCTCATTTCAGGACTATTCTGTATGTGCTGAAAAGAAAAAAGGTGATGGGACTATGAATTTAACCACCCAGGGTCTGGTCAATATTAAAAAGTGATGAAAAACATAATCACAGCCTTAGAAGCTGGTCAAGGGATACTGATGGTGAAACTATGGCTCTATTTTTTTTCCATAAGGGAAGTTGAGGAGAGAAGCTAATGTTATGAATGTGTTGGCTGTTAATGGCAGGTTCCATAGGCACCAGCCTGAAATTTAATCCTACGAATCACTAAAGGGAAAATGTTTGGTTGAAACAGCTTGCTCTCAGAAGAGCTCCCCCCTCCTGCCCTGAGTCTGTTCCTGAATGAGCTGCTGTTGTTCAGCACATCAACAAAACAGATTAACTGTTAGATAATCTGATTTGAGGGGGGAAGCTCCCCACTAGCCAAGCCACACTCTCCTAAAAGCACAGGGCATAAAGAGTCACAAATATTAAGCAGCAGTCTGGTCTTTCTCTTGTCTTTGCGCAGAGTTTGGAAGCATTTCTTCTCCAGTCAAAAAAGGCAAAAGGATTTCATGTGGTGACAGCCTACTCTTTGCTTAAAATGCCTCCATAAAACATGGAAGCTGCTGAGTTAAGATACTATTCTGGAACTATAAGCAATGCATATTATGAAAACCTACCTTTAAAATGACAAATAAACCTCATCTAACAACACTTTACTTTTAAGTGCATAAAATTGCATGTATATTTTTTATGTTCCTAAGTAGAGAGTTAAACCCCAGTAGTATGTCTTCCTTTTCTTTTGTTTCCAGCAGCTTTTTATTAAGTCAGGCCTATTGTCCTCTATCCGTACAGTGATCCTTTTCAGATGGTTTTATTTCTTGCTGTCAAGTCAATGTAAATGGCTGTTGCTGAATTAGAGAGATCTGCTTTTCTCCACCCAAAGAAGTGATTTAAATCATAAAGCACCCACCAGGAAAGAAGCAGGCAGTGAGGCACAGCAGCTGCTGCTTTTTTTAGCAGCTGGACAGCAACAAGCTGACATCACAGTAATACTTGGGAGTTTTTCAAAATTAGGACCTGTGTATCCTCCATAAAATTTTTTGACATTTACACAGGTTCTAAGAATTTACTCTGTCTGGGCTTCAAAACTGAACCATTATTCTGTGCGACTTTAAGTATTTTGCAAGTATTATACACTACAGTAAGGTAAGTAAAGTACACTGCTCACTGCAAAGAGGAAAGGAGATGTGCATATAGGTACTGTGAGGTACCTGGTTCTGAAAGTCACAACCCAGCCTTAATACTTGCTGGAACTTTCCCAAACATCTAGGACAGCCTTGGACTAACCTGGTCCTTAGGGACTGTGCAGACAAGGGATTTTCACTCTATAAGCCTGTTTAGGACCTTGAGGGCAAAGGCATGGCTTAGCACAAGTACCTCAACAATCACTGCATCGTGGCAGATTAGAGGAGCAAGATCTGCAATGGCTGGGCTGGGAAGGGGTATCTGAGGCCTATATTCTTCAAATTTCTTTGCCAGACACAGACTGTGATTTGTAGAGCACCTCCTCCCTGAGCTCACTTCCCTGCAGAGGCATTAAATCCCCCCAAAGCTAAAAAAGTAGCAATCCAGATGCTACATTACCAGTGCAAACTCTGCTGCCTTTGTTTAGGCTGCAATGTTGTGCTGGAGAGCATGGAAGGCATCTCAGAATTGCTGAAATTTTGAAGAACTAACAAATACTGACAAAAGAGCTGACTATGTTGTTTAATACAGAGCAGTAAGTACAAGAAGAATTTTTAAGTGCAGCCTAAAGGACCAATTTAGTGCATATGTGTAGGGCCACTGGATCACAGCTGACTAAGAGCACTGACATCCTGTTGTGTGCATGACGTGCCCAGATGTGTCAAATAAAACAGAGCTGCAGGAAAAGTGATCTTCAAGTTACAGTACAAACAAGCAGCCATCACAACGTTGTTCATGCAACACATTTGTGGAGAGGGGAGAACAGGTGCACATTTGGCACTCATTAAGAGTTAGTGCCTGCAATCAGGATCCTTGACCATTAATCCCAGAAATTTCCATTTTCAAAAGATGTTCAGTCATTTGGCCAGATGCTTCTTACACAGCCTTTAAAAGAAACTGCCCTATGTCTGTATCATAAATATTTGACTGTCTTAGTCACTTAACAATGCAAATTTATTTAGCCAACAGCTTGTTAATAAAAAGACAAACAAACACACAACTTCCTCTGGATGTTTTGGTTCTTTGCTGCACACAAACTACAGGCAACATACAATGAAACAGTACAGTTTCAGGGCTTTTTTTAGTAGGGAAGTAATGAAATTTATACTGTCATAAACTCAACTCTGAAATCACAAAAACATTCTCTTGAGTTCTAGCTTAAGTTGTGTAAATCACTTTCTGTACAATGCCTTTAGTGATATAGAAATGTACTCTTGCAATTATGTCTAATAGGCTACTATTACTATTTAGGCTACTAAATGACTCTTTAAAAATTAACCATCACCCTGCTCAGAGTAGCACAGGTATTTTTTCTAATGATGCCAATAACAATTTTGACCAACCAAACAAAAAGATTCAGAAGTGGAAGCAGTGATTATACTAAGTGGAAAAAAAACCTCTAATAATGCTTCTCAGAGTTGAAAAATCGGAGAGACTGACCTCCAGTGTTGAAAGAAAAACAAACCAGATCCTATTCTTCTTGGAATGAAAATGCCTTAACTTCAATGGAAACAGTCAAGTTCCATGTGTGAACTTTTCCTCCACTGCTGTTTAACTAGTGGGAGCCTGTCTGAGTTCTTCATAAGCTTATAGTTTAGTTCATGGCTGCAAAGAACCTCCATAGTTCCTGCACTTTTGCACTAATATGGGTTCTGAGCCAAATGCTTGAGTCTGAACATAATTAGCCTCTGAGGATTAAGTCTTTATCTAAGCAGAAAGGGGAGATACCACCTACAAGGACAAATTTCCAGAGATTCCCCTAAACTGATTTTAAAAGCTAGTCCAAAAGAGTCATTCTTATGATTAAATGTCTTCTATAGTCAAGGTGCTCTTACATAACTTTAGACAAATCTGCAGACCTCCAAAATTTTAGCTGGGTCTGTAGTCCAGCCTCTTCTTGGCCAAGAAGCATTTTTATGCTAATTTCAGTGTAAGCTGGGAGAAATCCTGGGTGAACTGCTGCCATGGCACATACCATGCCTCAGGCACAAGGCCTCAGACATTCTGCATTTGAGGATACATTGCCATCGCCAAAAAGCTCAAGCTGCCAACTTGTGTGTGTGTGTGGCCATCACATTCTAGAGTAGATTTTCTTCAAAACATTAGCACGCACCTTCTCAGATACCTCAAATCTCATTAAACTACATATAAACTATTTATAAAGTGATTAACCAGCCAAAGTACTCACACTGGAATCAGGACCACCATAGGTAGAAAACCTGCCATCCTTCTCTCTTCTAAGCTAATGAGATTTATGATGGTGGTGAGGCACTGGAAGAGGTTGCCCAGAGAAGCTGTGGATGCCCCATCCCCGGAAGTGTTCAAGGTCAGGTTCGATGGGACTTTGAGCAACCTGGTGCAGTGGAAGGTGTCCCTGCCCATGGCAGAGGCGTTGGAACTCAATGATCTTTGAAGGTCCCTTCCAACCCAAACCATTCTATGGTTCTATGATTCTATATAAAAGTTCCCTTTCCTTAAGCTTTTCAGCACAGAGACTCCTTGTACATGGTAACTTACAAAGGGAGATTGAAAACCTAATATCAAAGAAGCATGTCCCAATTAATGAGTATTTAGGGAAAGTGTTTTAAGTTCCTCACTCTCAGGGCCTTGGTTCAACAGAACAGAAAATTGGGGGCCACCTATTCACCTTCTCAACCTAACCCTTCAGTTTGCTTCTCCTGCCTGAACATTCTAATAGGACAAAGGAGGTAATCAGACCGCAAGCAGCTGGACTGACAAAGGATTGGGACCACACCTTGTACAAAATGCTTTAGGTTTTCATCTTTTGTGGATCACTTTGTAATGCATTTCAAGAAAGCAAATGCCTGAAGCAGGACAAAGAAACCCCAAAGGTTGTTGCTTTTGTGCCCACTATTACCACACAGAAGTTTGACATCAATAAATGAAGTTATGTTAATATCAGGAAATGGAAGGATGTCAGTAGACCTGTTTCCCATGACTACACTGGTAATTTGGTGAAGTTTTCAATTTGAATACCCTCTACTAAACTAGATAGTCTAATTATTCTTTCTCATAACAAACAGTTTTCAAGAAAGAGCTTTCGATGTAGGATGAAAATACCAGATGGATCATCTTCCATTTAAACCGTAATGTTGCAGCTAAAGAAAGCATAAGGGTGTCATTCAAATTTTGTGCCTAATCCTTCCCCCTATTCTATGCTCCAGGAGGAACCCGACTGAATGAATAACTACTGAGCATGAGGCAGTAAAATGTGATGTTTTTAATGACTAACAAGGATGAATTTATCCTACCTTTGTGTTTCTCTGCTATGCTATTACTGAATTATGGAAGATAGTTCTGTACACATTTATTATCCTAGATTTACTAAACAACAGAAATCAGCTTTCCAATGTTCAGTAAACAATGAACAAAGAAAACTTTTAATTCTAATTTTTCTGCCTACTTTCATCCCACCATCCTGTTATTAGTAAGATGGACTTAAAAAGCCAGTCTTCCCTCTTGGAACAAAGCACAAACCAAACATTTCTGCACCATCCAGGATTTTTTTCTGTAGTCCATTTATAAACCAAGGCTTACTGCATCCATAAAGGACCATGGAAGAAAGAAAGGCATAATTTTGTGGGCATTATTACAGCAACAAAATGACAGGAAGCAGCCTCTAATCCAGCTACTGGTACACATGGTACATATGTAGCAAATTACCTTAGATCAGCTTACATTATATTAGAATCACATTCTATAGTAATGTAAAATATAGGTCTATTTTAGTAAAACTAACATTTTTTTCTCCTAAGCAGATTTCAAGTATTAGTGTATTTACTTCTCTTTGATGTCTCTTCTCATTCTGCATTTAGACATGAGTAACTCTGTTACAGTTCATCTCATGTAGTTGTTTAGTACTTTTATCATCCTCATCATTGTAGTGTTTTTGCTCAGAACAGTAGTCTTCTTTCTTCTCTAACTAAAAAGTGACTAAAATATAGGAGCAGAAACAACTGGTATGAGGATTCATGGACCTGATGACAGATCATGCAACTAAAAAATTACTCCCTGTAGAATGAGTCATCCATGTATGTAGAGAATGAAAATAAAATCAACATTTAATTTCTATTAAAAATATTAATAAAATATTGGTGGAAAATGTAAAATTAAACTTTCTGCAAAAATTTTTATGAAATGTTTTGCCATTTCCATACATCTTTCTATCCAAATTCGATGTATACTGCTTTTTTATGTAAAAAAAGCCTGAAATCAAAATGTTTTCCATGTTCTAGATTAAAAGAGCATTTGTTCACCTCTTCTAAATCATTCAGCCTTCAATATAAGATGCAGCAGAACATGGCCTTTTAACACCAGCTTAGGTGGGGATTTTCAGAGTGCAGGACACACAAACAAGGAGTGGATCCAAAGAAAACCATTATGGGAACTGTACTTTGATTCTAATGACAAAGATCACTAATCACAATGGACACATATTATGAACCCCATTAAATATACAAAGTAATATTGTAATGGTTCATCCCATTATGCTCTAATGACAGAAGATCTCTCCTGAATCCTGAGTGTAGTAACTGAAGTACTCAGAAAAGATGGAGCCAACAGAATTCATGAGATGAGAAAGAGAAGGTTTTTATTGTAAAATTACACTAAGAAAGAAATAACTTTCTGCACTGTCTAGAACTAATTCCCATGCCAAAAATTTTACACCTACTGCAGTGCACTTTTTCAGCAGGAAAAAAAAGCAGCCAGGCATGATCATTTGCAGTGGGATTCAAGAGCAACTGGACTCCCCCTCAGATACTAGAAATTTTCTTCATGATCACCTTGAATAATAGTTAAGGGCCATAAAATTGAAAAGGCCAAAGGTATCATTTATGAGCTGAGAGGATTTCACAGGAGTTTTTCTTGTGCATTAGAAATAAATTTCTCCATGCCTTTATTTTAATTTCTGAAGCACATTAAAGGGAAAAAAAAAAAAAAGAAAGCAGGGTGGTGAAAGTGCTGACAGTTGCCTAAAGATCACATTTCAATCTTGCATCGAGACAAAAACTTTACCATTTATTTTATTTTCATTTAGGACTCTTCTTCCACAATAGTTCTATAGACTTAAAGAAGTCATGCTACCATCAGACATTTTAAAACAAGAGGAGAAAATCTTTAAATTCTTTTAAATTCTTTTTTTCCTCCAGATTTCCTGATTTCCCTGTTTTAACAAGGTCATAGAGCCATTAGTATAATCTGTGACACAATCAAGCATGAAGTCTTAAATTAAATACTGTAAAAGACTTCTCCATCATCAAGCAAGCTCTTCTGAAATTAAGGCTCTATGAGAAATGTCAGTACCAGCAGGACCACAGAGATTTTTAGTATGCAGAGTTATTGTCTTTCTATTACTCTCTATCCATTACATCATTAACTATTACAGTTTTCTAGAAGCAAGCACCACACAACAAGGAACAATGAAAAAAAAAAAAAAAAAGACAAGGGAATAAATCAAGGGAAGAGAAAACTGTAAGTTGGCAAAAGTGAAAACCCCATCTTCTTTTCACGGAATTGTCTCTTTTGCATTCAAAACATGAGGCTTCAGCCGGAACGCTTATTACGAGTAGCTGTGGTTTTGGAGTCAGTGGCTTCTGCACTTAAACACATCTGGATCTTCCCAGGATTTTTACTGAAAAGCAGCACAAAATGAAAATCTCAGGGAATTCAGGTACTCTTCTTTTCCATGCTTTGTCTTCTGAGACTATTGGATGAATAATTCATTAATGGGTGAGTGAAAAAAAAGAAAGGGAAAAGGTACAAGAGCTTTTTCCTATCATGTACAAAGTGTAAAAGAGTGAGTTTTCAGGACAAAACCAGCTCCTCTTTCTAAGTACATGCATATTCATAACAGCACAGAGGGAAAAGACAAGGAACAGTACAGTTGGTATCTTACATTTCTGTGGGGATTCTGTAACAAGCATAGTTAATCTTAAGACCTGGAATCATACTGTGGAAATGTAATGAAAATCTTAAATGTACCCAGAAATTAATGTATTGGACTCGAGTAACTTCTCATAAACATAACTGGAAAACTTGACTGTGATGGGGGCTCTGATTCGGGCTGGAAAACGCATGGAAGCACTTAGAAAGTTGGTGGCTTTGCTTTCTCCCTACTGACTTTGCTATGTGCCCGTCCCTCCCACCTGCAAATGTCACTACAAAGCAGACTGGAAAACACACAGCTCTCCAAGTCTTTCCTAAAATAAAATCCCACCTGTTTAGGATCCTGCTGCAGAAGCTGCACATCCTCACACATTGCTGAAGCTCTGGGTAGCCACAAAGCACTTAACAACTGTGGGATGTTCCCAGTGTGGGATGCTCCAGCAACCTCTTAAAAGAGTGGGGGTGCTAGGCTTGTCCAAAGACAGTGATGAGGCTGAGGGGAAGCTATCCCTCTTTTTTCCAGAAACAAGTCCTCAGATAAAAATGATCTGAATGTCAAGCAGAAGTACTAAGGGAATGAGAGGAGGAAGGAAAAAGTAAGTAACTCTGCATGAACCTTACCTTTCCTTGTTTCTGGACCTGATAGCTTTTTTGGGGAATAAAAAGCAAAAAAAACCTTAATTAAAAAAAAGTGGGAACTTAAAATGACTCCACTTTCAAGTTTCACACAGAAAAGTGACAAAGAAGAAACCTACAGCACTTTATGGACTCATTTTGAAAAACTGACAGGTTGGAAAAACAGGTTAGAAAGAGGAACTTAACTGACGGAAACTTGAATGATGAGGGTTGGAGGCCTGCAATGAAATATGTGAGGATGAACTACATCAGTGTATGTAAAAAGAGTACTTTGAAATACAATAAAATTCATAGCAAGGGACTGCAATATCCATGGTAGATAAGGAAGGGAGAGGAACATTAAAAATATGGTTTTCAACTTTTCTCCTTTTACTTTCTGACACACTTGCAGTCATTCTCCAGGCATAAGCAATGCTACATAAAAAGAGTCATAAAGAATAACAATCTTACTCATATTTAATTAAAATTGTATCTCTTATATTTTTTCTTTATTTAAAGAAATTTAACTACACAGGAATCAGAGTTCTCGATGTATTATAAGGAGGATTAATTAGCATCACTACTTCTTCTTCCACTTTGGGAGATTATTCAACACAAAAATTCAGAGGCATCACTACTTCTTCTTCCACTTTGGGAGATTATTCAACACAAAAATTCAGAGGACAATTGCAAGTTTTGGCCTCTGTAACACTGATAGTAGTTTCTTAAAAAGTCCTCTTATAGCAGCTTCCCTTAGCAGTGCTGACAGTGAAAAAAGGCTTCTGTAAAGCACTGAAATGGAAAGTTTAAAACAATAAGAAAATAGCATATTTTTAAAAACCGAACAAAACCCCCAACACATTAACTAGAAAAAAAAAGGAAAACAAAACCAAAATTTATGCCATTGGCAGTGGAAATGGAGAGGTCAACATTTAATTAATCCACTTTTATACCTGCCTACCATTTGTATTCATTGTTTGGTTTTCTTTTTTTCTTTCCTACGTTTAACTACAACATGAACCAGGCATGTCTTTCTTCTGGCAGGTGGATCTCTCCCTTCCAGCTCAGAACAATGCTGGTAAAGATTCATGTGAAAAAACTCTTAGAATACGTTGATAAATCAAAGAATAACATTATAAAAAATTTGAGGAAATAGTTTTCTTTTTCAAAAGTTATTACATTAAGCAGATCTAGCTTTTATATCACATATATCACTGACACACAAATATTATAGACCATCTAATATACCTTTTTGTCAAGAAATAACAGCACTCAACAATATCAAAGCTATCCTTGAAAGGAAGATTTAAAGCTCAGTCATAGCGCCTTTATATTCCCAAGCAGTATTCCCAATATTATTTTTTTCCTGTGATCTCAGTAAGTTTTGTGATATAGTTATTTATGGACCGTAACTGGATACAGATTTAATGTGTTAAGCAATCAATTTTATTAACTGCAGAAGTTTTAATCCACCTTTCTTACGGCAAAATCTTAATTATCCTTCAGCCATGGTACTTTGCTAATACCGGCCTTTGTCACACCTGTTCCAAGTATGTAATTGTGCCCCGTCAACTTTGCCATTCAGAGCTAGGAAAAGAAAGACAACGACCCCGGGACCTTGTACAAGCATATACTGCACTGTCACCTAAAATGTCTGATATTTTTGACTTGAAGACATTATTTTATAGTTGATGCTGCAACTAAAAACTATGAAAGAGGTAAAGGAGATGCTAAGGGATACGGCAGTGCTAAAAAGGAAATTCCTGTTTAGAAGAAATAAGCTTAAACAATATAATCAACTGTTTTCTTTCTTTACAAAGTTAAAAATAACAATCCAAATGTACTGACCACATGTTGCTGGCTAAGATCTGAGCTCTTGATAACTCATTAAGAATAATAGTGAGTACTTCATCAGGTAACTTGGAGCCAGCTCCAGGCTTAGACAGATCAGGCAGATGCCCGAGACAGCTTTAGGTCAGGGCAGGACAGAGCCTGGCCAGCTGCCCGTGCCGTGCCAGGACGCGGAGCATGTGCAAACCATTCTCTCCAGGCTCTCCATATCTTGGTTTTCCCCTGCTCCCTCCTTGCCTCCTTCTTTGGAGGACCCATGCCCAGGCTGGGCTGCCACAGAGTGCAGGTTTGCCCAGCAGTGGTGGCTTGGCTCAGCTAGGGCCTGAGCAGCACTCCCAGCCAGCTCCTGGCCACCAGGCTGACTCACTCCCAAGTCAGTCTGTCTAGAGCCAGATTTTTAAATGCATGAACTTTTCATTTAAATTCATAAAACTGGCACTCCTCCATGGCTTATTCAGATACTGCTTCCCGCTGCAGCACACAAAGGCCACATTTCTTCCCATGTGGATTTTAAGTCTGGCCTAGTTAGTGGTATCATTGCTAATGACTCTCCAGTCATGGTTCTGCTGCATATATTTTCTTTACCCCTATTTTTGGGCTTCCTACTTCCTCGAAAATATCTCCTCATGCCAAGACCAATCTACTTCAAAACAATTGTGAACCATCAATTTGGTTCATATTAGTCACCTATAGTATTGACAAATAAGCGAGTTTGCAGACTGTGAACCCTTTGGAGAGGAATTTTGTTAAGTCTAACCTACAGAACATCCATGTATTTTATACATTAAAAGATCTATGGAAAGACAAATCCAGCCTGAACTACTTTTATGCTACAGCAGGAGGAAGTTGCTAATGTGATTTTCTGTCAAGAAGCACATGCCAGTGTATAAAAACCAGGCTCTTATATTTTAAGTTTCTTTAATTATCTGCCTGCTCCAAAGAACTTACACTCTTTATATGCCTCATTCACATCTCCCTTATCCTGTGCTCTGGCTGTTCTTCCCTTGCTGTCCAACGCCCCTGGCATTTTTTCCAGTAGTCCCCCCCAGACACTTCCTCCTGTCACCAAATTCAGTGACCTGAAGAGAGGTGTGCTGTGCCATTTTCTGCTCCTTAGAGTACATGAGGAACCTGCTCAGGGCTGGCAGGTACGATGCAGGACCTCTGGGAGCACAGGGTATGCTACAATGCCTACAAGGGTTTCCTACTAGAAATCTCTGTTTAAGTGACTGAACCCCGCTCCCGAAGTCAGGTTTTTTTGCTCTGGACAGCAGACACATGTGACACCCTGGTGGCATGCTTCCCATCTGAGGCTGTGTGCATAAATCCCATGTTTTCTGGCAATATGATGTCCTTTAAATGGTTTGTCACCTGTTTTTTTCAAGGTGCCTTTTCAAAGCTGAGGAATCATACCTCCAGTAAAGGTTTAAATGCCAACTTTGATGCGTAAATAGCAAAGCCAAGCTGGGAAGAGCAGAAGAGCAGGTCCTTTTGGTTCAGTGAACAGATGCTGTCCCATCTCATTGGGATCTCTTTTCCGGGTACATATTGCACAATCGTGTGACTCTGGGATATACATCCGGAACTGCTGGTCTTTATCTTTAGTCTTCTTCATGCTTTTATCTAAAGCATACCAATAGCAAAACACTTTTAATTATTCTAAACTTAACTATTAAAATGCAGTGTTTCCAGATTTGAAGCCCCCTCATTTTCACTTGAGAACACATTACCACACAAATACGCAGGGATTGAAGAGCCAGAATGCTAGGAAACAGGAGTATGTTGGAGGAATTATTATTCTCTTAAGGAGTACAGAAAAAAACTCATCAAGATGTGCCCGTCAGTGTTAAGCCCTGGGACCATGGTGGAGACACACGGAATGGGGGTCAGAGACAGTCACTCATCAGCAGGCTCCTGCAACACCAATGTCTTCAGCAAAAGTAGGAACTCCAAGAAAAGAAGTACTGCTCTGTGGGATTCTTTTTAGGGGACAAGAAATGGAAAGATGGAAATAGAGGCAAAGGAGGAGACAGAACACCTGAGGAGCTCTCATCTTTGTGCCCCTCTGAAAGAAAATGATGGAGCTCTGGAACTTGGAGATTTCTCAACATGTGTGTGCATGCACGAGGAGGGAGCAAAGTTACAAGGACAGCTCAAAGACATGAGGAGAATTCAGACAGAAAATTAAAAGAGAGCAAGGAAAAAAAAAATCTGATAATCTTCAAATGAAACAAAACAGTAAAATCAATTTTCACCCAGAGTCATCTCCCTGGTCCCAGGTAATGCAATATTCAGCTTAGACTCAGTTATTTTTCAAAACACCAGTACTTTGGTGTGAAACAACAAGATAACCTGATTCTTCCAGTCACACACCCATCAGCCTCATCCTTTTTCCTGACCTTCACGGAATTCATCAGCACATCAATCTGCCCACCAGATCAGTTTCTGCTTAAGCACAAGAGTATGATTAATTAGCAAAGGTAGGGTCAATGAGAACTCAGTCACAAAAGCAATCAGGAAAATACATCTAAATAAATATGACTGCTGTGGGAAAGGAGAAGTGAATTGCTGTGTGCACTACATGACTCTAATTTTCTGTTTGTACCAACTCCCACAACCATGATCCCTTAGATGGGAAGTGGCAAAAAGTGTGGCCCAGAAAGCAGTCAGACACAATGTTACCTAGAAGGGCTGTGTTTCATTTCCAAAAAGCTGCAGGCATATTCCTCATAGAGCTGTATATGTGAAGAATATTACACAAGGAACAGAGACCAAGTTCTGGGACTGAGACCCACCTCATTAGTGGAGCTATATATCAAAGCACAGAAAAAGCAGTTTCATAGACAAGCACATCAATTATATAATTATCCTGCTGGCAGCAGTTCAGCCTCTTCTGCTTCCACAGTATTTATGTTCAGTTTCTGTAAAAACTTTCTGTACACATATGCATATTTTTCCATGCATTTCTTATTCATAATTGCTGTTTACTTTACATTTGTTAGCTTCTGCACTCACTTGCCTGTGGCCTTTCTGTTATTTAAAAAAAACAACAAGCAACAAACCCCACAACAAACTTGCAGAGTGTTTAAAGGAGAAACATCTATTCAAGGAAGAGAGAAAACTACCATGTATGCAAAGCAGTGTGGTGACAAACACATGAAATGATTAGGTATTCATATTCTGTCCTATGTCTCCCTTTGCATTTAGCTTTTGAAGAAGGGAAGCAAAATAGAAAGGTGATCATTCTAAAGATCACTCCCAACAAGGAATAAAAATGAAACTAACCCAGCTTTTGCAGCCAGATTTTTCTCATCAAGTCTTTTTCTTCCACTAGCTTTGACACATCACTCCTGAAAACACACATCTCGAAGACTCCAGGCAGAGGACATGAAGCCTCTCCCTGGTGTTCAGATTTAGGGAACAGTGACGAACTGGCATCTCTCTTCACCGCCCCTTCGTTCCCATTACACTGCATCTGAGCAGATCATTCTTTCAGTGGTTGTTTTTCAGGCAGTGTTTCCCCACAATGCTTTTTTCTGGCAGAGGCAGCAGTCGGTTCATCCAGGAAAATGAACCAGCAGTTAGGCAAAAACGTGAGTGCAGCTGGCAGAGCAGCAGAAAAAGCAGGCTCATGGCATGCTGTTTGGAAGGCAGTCCTCACAGCTTATGGTACTGTCATATTTAGATTAATGACGCATTTTATTTTCTAAACAAGCTAAAATCCCTCCCTTCTTCCCCTCTTGCTCATACACATACAGATGCTCCCATTACACAAATCTGTCTCATTATGTACAATTCAGCTACAGCTCACTACAAGCTGATCAAGTCATCTTTGACACTGAAATAGGAATTCAATCTGAAACAGGCTTTCAGAGAAAGGAGGAGTATTGTTATACCTGACCAATCAATCTTTGCTTGTTAAGCAGTACCAAAAAATCTCTCTTTAATTCCATCAGATTAAACCCTCACCCAACATGAATGTCTTTCCAAGAAATATGTAACATCTTTTTTGAACACAATCATTTTCATCAGAATTTAGAATTCAGACTTGGTTAGAAATACTTTATCTACTTTCAGAACAGTAGAAAAGTACAACCAAAATAAAAGATTATCAAAGGATGCCTAATGAAACATTCCAGTAACCCTACTATTGAATTGCTGAATAGACAATGAAATTCAAACACTTCCCAACAGCACAAACACAGAGACAAACCACAGCCAGTATCTGAGTCTATTGTCGCAGTTGCATATCACAATCTGTCAGGAAAGCCTCCTGATTGCACCAGAAGCTCTGTGGAAGTCTGTGAGCTGTGAAAACAGAGGTCCAGGATGAGAGATATCACTTTACCAACATCATCTAAATTGGATTTTTGGACTGAAAATCTGCATCCTTACCAGAACTACAGCCTGAAATGTCTTGTTCTCTGTGCACCCTTCCTGAAGTACTTAGTTCCCATGAGCTATGCAGCACTCAGGACTTCCAACTGATCCTTATACAGCACATTTCCCACTAAGAGAGATAATGGAGTGACCTTTTTTTTTAACTTGAGTGTTAATAAATAAAAGTATATATCTGATTTTCCACCCAGTCATCACCACTGGCAACTGTACACTCCCCACTGGCAACTGTGGAGTGTGTGGAGTACAACTCCAAGTGGGGAACACTGGCTATCCTGAGAACACATCTCCTTGATTTTTGTTGCTCTGTGAGTTTCTGATTACAGGTTGCTGCTGCACTGCCCAAACTCTTCAGAGAAATTATCAAAGTGCAAAATTAACCCACTGAGCATACTGAGGATCCAGCACTGCCATCAGACAAATTACCCAAACAGTTAAAACCTGACAGCATGCCTTCCGTGTTTACAGAGGAGCAGGCTAGATCATTTACTTCTATATATCCAGTTTAATAATGTTTAAAGGGTGTTAGAAAACCAGATTATTAATATACCAAAACCAATTATTCATGACCATCAATATATTGTAAATCTCTTGTCCAAGTTCTCATCTCATCTGTGTCCTGTCCTGTTGATAATCTTCTAGATATTCATACTTAATATTACAAAGTATATCTCATGAGGAAGCTCAGTTCTAATTTTATCCCTCTGGGGGCTCGCGATCACTCAGAAACTTTACATGTTACTCAAATCCTCAGTATGCACCAGAAAGTACTCTGAAAATGGAACGAAGTTATTCCACTGGAAACTCTCCAAAAAGAGATCAGTAAGTATTGGGAAGCTCTTGGTATTCGCTCCACTGGGAAGGGAATGCAGGTCAATTCATTACGACAGCTATGATCTGACAAGTGTTCTTGGTACCCAGGCCTCCATACAAATGAGTTTTGCTGCATCTTAAATAACAGCTCTCACAGACAGAATAGGCACTGCACATTCCATGGACCTGCTAAAGCATATTTGGTCAGTATTAAAGAGAAGAGACAACCCAAGGACTCAAAGAATTCATGACTTGGTGATTATAGAAACTTTTCCAGTAACGACATGCACTTAGTCAAGTTCATTTCCCAGCTTTCCATCCCCATTCTGGTCTACTGTTAACTGCACTCTCTTTTTTTTTTAAATTTAAGTAAACATAACCATTGTTTATATGCTATAACCAACTCTCGTTGGTATTTTTTTAGAGATGCCTCTGCAATGACAGAGGAAGAAAGTGAGTTTTGCTTATTTACAGGTATCTGCGTTCACCTCTATGTAGGTGTTGAAGGTTACTATTTGTTCCTTTTCTTATTTTCTTTCTCTTAGGGTATTTTTCTCCCATTTGTTGCCTAACAGACCGGAACAATGAATACTTAAGAGAGACAAAGGATGTGGCCTAGACGGGGGGGAAGTGGTGCAGCTGGCTGCAGTCTCTTAGCTGGGGGGCTTTCTCTTGGGAAAGGCTGAGACAGCAGGAGATTTCAGCTGGGGTATGAGGGACTGGGCTCAACTTCTCTCTTTCTTGCTCTCAGGACCAGAGGTGAAACAGTTGGGCTGCTGCTACTGCAGGGAGAATTCACTGCCACAGCAGAGTTCTGTTCTTCACTGCTTGGGTGCCTCAGGGGAAAACCCGGGTCCCCGACCACCTCCGGAGGGAGCATCTCCTGGCTGCTTGCGGGAGCCCGGCTGCCGCTGCCCAGCCCCGCTGTTTCTGCTGCTGCTTCGGGCTTTTTGCTACACTTTAACCCAACATCCCATGTACCCCCGACCCCCATGGCTCCTGACACTGCGTAGGAGCTTTTGCTACACTTCGTTTGCCACCCGGGTGTGCTCGCCCCTGCTCTTCCAGCCTGCTGCTCCGAGGAGCACTGAGACCGGCTGCTTCGTGTGTACAAAGGACAGCCCCTTCTCTCTCTCTGTCTCTCTGTCTCTGTCTCTCTCTCCCCCCCTCTCTCCCTCTCTCTCGCTCTGTCTCTCCTGCCGGCAGAGCCGCCATTGCCATGTGGGGAGGCAGCTGCGGTCCCGCCACAGCGCCCCCTGCAGGCGCGGGGAACCATCGCACCCGCCCTGCCCGGCCGGGAGCCACCAGCGCCCCCTGGCGGCTGTGAGCGTCCCTGCACTGAAGGGGAAAGGGCCTGCGGCCGAGAGAGGCTGGCACTGGGCTCTGCTCTGGCTCTTGGTGCTGCCACTGTTGTTGTTTGTTTGCCTTGTTATACAGTACAAACTAGTAAAGAACTGTTATTCCTTTTTCCATATCTTTGTCTGAAAGCCCTGTAATTTCAAAGTTATGATAATTTGGAGGGAAGGGGGGCATATTTTCCATTTCAAGGCAAGTTCCCGCCTTCCTTGGCAGGCACCTGTCTTTCAAACCAAGACAGTAGGTTCAAGTGAAAATTATTCCATTGCTGTAATAATTTGCTTAATAGGCCTGAATCAGTGAGAACATCACTATAGTAGTGTTATAGTATAGTAGATAAGTAGTGCTAAGGAAAAATATGCACAGGGATGGGGAAAAGGTGACATTCAATCCAAACAGCGCAAAGGACCTGCTAGAAAAACTTCAAATTTAAAATGCTTTTGTTCCTCAAGGTTTGATTTTAATAAACTTCATGTGATGCTTTCCAGGAGAAGGCAGCCTGGGGATATGCTATAGCATATTTCAGGGTCAAAATAATTCTGATTGTTGAAACACTCAAAATTCCCCCCTAATTATACACTTAATTTGCCCAGAGATAACCACCTTTGTTAATAGTTCTGAAATACACCAAGAAATGGGCTTTTGAGGATCAGGGCTATTCTCAAATAGATAGATTTGTGATGTACTTTTCAAAGGTCCGGAGTAGCCACTGTTACCGCTAATGGAAGCGTTGCAGGTGCTTAGCATCCCTCAAAAAAGACTGAAGTTAAATCCCTGAAGGCCATAGCCATTAACTGTTTGCAACTTTTCATACTGAATTAGAGTTTGCATAATCAAGTAAATCTTCTCACTAAAAGGGACACAATCTGGAGCAGTGATATGCAACAAAACAAATTTACAACAAGGTTAAAGTAAGCAAATAAAGATTCCCACCTATGCAAAAGGATCTGTGCTTAAAATGTGAAGTTTGTTGCATTTATTTTTTTCTTTTAAAGCAACATTGAGCAAATAGAGGAAACTACCAAACTTTTAGCTTAACTTGGCCACACCAAAACTAAAGCGATTCAAACACCTCATTACTTGATTCCAGTTGCATAGGACAGAGCAGTTCAGCAACAGGGAGTGTTCTTGATGATTCAGTTCAGCACTGAACAAAAATAACATTTATTATTAGCATAAGCAGGTTCAGCCCCCAAAATGTGCCATTTTGTCACCTGTGGTGATAATATGTGCTGCATGCATCTTACTTCCCCTTCTAAGGGGTCACCGAGGAGCACTGCAGCGTCCATTAGGAACAGCATGCCCCGTCAAACTATCCCCTTTCTCTCTAGGAGGTTCAAGAATAAATTCTTGCTTCCATGGGTTTTGGTAAGGAACAGCACGTACAAGAACCTACGGTGTAACTAGAAAACACACATTTATGTCATTAAGTATATAATACAGCTTTGGGAGGGTTCTTTTTCTCCTGAAGCTCTCTGTGCTGACATAACTCACTGTTATTTTAGCTATTCTGAAAAGTTATCATCAGTAACTTTCTGTGACACATTCTGCATTTGACTGGCTCTTTCTTCATTATTTTTTGTTCAAATCCTTCAACTATATTCATTTCTTGAGAGCCCCAGTTGGGGGTGGAAGAGAAATGGTAAATCTTCAGCAGGTTCTGCCCTCAACTTGCATTTTTCCCAGTAATTTTAGACTGGATGCCAGTGAGACAACACAGTCAAGCCAAGAACTGATTACTATGGGACATGTCAAACACTCATTTTGTGAAAAACATATCCTGCTCTCAAATGTATTTCTCTTATCAATAAAAAACTATTTGTCATTAAGTAAACAAAATGAAAAACCAGTTTCTCTGCCCCAAGCTCTGCTTTAAATGCCTGAAAGGAACATTTCTCAGAGACAGAAATCACCATGCACTCCAAATTCTGACTGCAGTAATCTGAAGCTCTTAATTTTGTACCTCACTCCATCAGTGAGCATTTTCTCTACATTCTAGCAATCAACTAAAGTGGAGAGATAGACAGGGTCTTTTTATGGCAAGGGAGCAAGTGCACTGGCATTCAGACAGCGAAGCTTAATCTGGAATTAAACTCTGCAAGCGTGCCTTAAATGCCACTTCCACTGCTCATTCACATTGTTTTCTCTAAAGGTTTTTCCTCTGAAGCAAATATAATACGATTTTGAATCATCTACCAGCATGTCAGAGCTAGAGTTAAGTGCACTTGTTTTGCATCAGTTTTTTTGCTGCTGTTAAGATGTGTTCCGATCATTCCAGAGCTAACTAGTGAAACTGTCCCAAAATAGCACTGTCAAGAGCTTACAAGGGCAGACGGTCATCTCGGCAATAAAAAGGACTTGTTGAAGAGCATTTAGTGTTGAAACAGAATTCTCAATTTATGCTACACAAAGCACTTAGTTTGATTTGGAGCCACAGGTGCTTAGCACCTGAAAAAATTGTTCCAGTTAAACGTATGGGGGAGGGAGATAGTGCGTCTTTCATTACCAGATTAAATGGCACACAGGAAAAGATCAACAGTGCTGTCAGACAGCTGAATTTCATTTTAGTTCGTGATCAAAATATATCCGACTGTTATTTTTATCACAGAGCCCAGATATGGATTATTTTTTCAGGTCTGGATTTGACAAAATGTCTGATAAATAATACTCTTACATACTTTAATCTATTAGAGATATGTATTACTTTGTAGGTATTACATTTCATGTATTTTTCAAAAAGATAGTAGATCAAAAGATGGAGATATCTGCAATAAACTGTGTTGATTTAATCTATACATATTTTAAATTTTTTTTAATAGAAAATGCTCAGCAAACCATACACTTGCACGAACACAAGGCTGCAAGGCTATAGAAATGTATATGCCATCATAGGCAGATGAAATTTCAAAACAAATTGCTTTTTTTTGGCTATTACAACAGAAATATATCCTAATGCTAATACTGACATTTCCAACTGCAGTGACAGACTTTTTTTTTACAGACAGCTTTATCCTGCAAGGAATTTCAGAGAAGACAGACAGATGAAGCTTTAACTAGTTCTTTTCAATAACTTCCACATCAAATATTCTTAATCTGTAAGCAAAATTCTGTGATGTCACATTTAGCAAATAAACCAATGAATGAGGTGAGCTCTGCTCTAGCTGTTAAGTCTTGGTGCACCTTCAGTATTCTCTCATCTTCACACGAGGCTTCAAGGGACAACTACGACAATAATAGGCACGGGCTGAAGCACACAGGCAGCCACAAGTGAACTTACTACTAACAGACGATTAATATCTCTGTGTTAGCTTTTCAGATCCTTGCAGAAAACCACGATAGGCATGACTTAATTTGACTGTATACAGGGAAGATGTCATTAGTAGAAGATATTGCAGCAAAGCAGCTTCACACAATAGAGATTTCCTCTGAAAAGCAAATGAAATACTTCCTCTGCCTAACTCTGACAGCAAACCCTGTACTCCAGGCACTGGTGTGTTTCTGGGACTGAGCCATAGTTTGTAAAACTCGGGACTATGATTAAATGGAGATAGAAACTGAATATATTTAAATGCATAGATTTCAAGATAAAAACTTTCTGTCTTAAAATTGCATAGATTTGAATGTAACAAATTAGCCCATCTGGCTAAAATAGCCAAGTTTTTGCACAAGTAATACAGGAAGTTGCATGAGGTCATAAATATAAAAAGATAATGGAATTAGATTGTGATTCCAAACTATTACAACTGGGAATTATAGTGGAAACACTTCCTTTTTAGAAACTATATTGTTTCAAATATTTTAGCTGTGTTTTCATCTCAATCCTAAAACAGATACATAAGACCCGGCAGTGTTTTTTTTAACTTCAATGCATGAACATTCTCTTGTGAGGACCAATATGCAAAACAGATTTTTTCAGGGTCACATATACAATGTAGAAAAGTTTACTGACTTTGCCACCAGCTACATAATTTTTTCAGCAAAGTAACTGCCTTCAGAAATACAAGAAAAATGCCAACTGAAATTTTATTCCTACAATTAGGGCTACCACAATTCTTCCATGATACTCAGTACTCTGATCTCATGTATTTCAGAAATGTTAATACATGGAACAAGACTATTTTTCTTTAGCTAACCATAAACCATCATTTCTAAACAATCATAGAGCTCTAAATTAGCCAGGTGGGACTTTCACCCATTATCAAGCGAAATTGAGTTTTGGACTGACAGTAAGAGTGACAACTTGAAGCTTAAAAGACACATTTTAAAAAGTTACAAAAACCAAATACAGGGGGATTAATGGAAGTTCCTCGTCCACCCTATTGTACAGATAGCACAGTGTTGCAACTAGCACTGTCATTCCAGGCAACATGCAAAAGACTTTCGTGCCACAGGCTGAATGGATGTTAAACACATTCACCCAGAGTACAGTAACTGAAATTGTAAGAGGTTATAATTGGAGTTCTTGTTCATCTAAAATGAAAACCTATTTCACCCTGTTAAATTCTGACAGTATGACACCTGCATGTACAGAGAAGCTGACAGCTATAACGTCAGAACACATCTCAAAGCCCAGCCCTTCACCTCTGCACTATCGTGTCATTACCTTCTTTTCGGATTTCACAGGGAAATTCAAGCTCATTTTCATCTTACTAACAAGTGTGTGATGTTGTATTTACAAGCACTGCAGAAAATGAGTTTGAGACTGCCCTACTCTGTTATTTTACCCAGAGGAGCTGCTTTTTAGGATTCTGCTTTCACTTCATGGAAATGCAACTTGCACCATTTTCTCCCTCATTGAGGTCAATGCCTGCCTTCCAAAGGTTTCTTTGTGAGGATCAGACTGCACCACAGTCCTTAGTGAAGACTTCAGTGGGAGCTAGACAAGATTCTCCTGTGGCATGGAGAGAACTGACAGGGCAGAAGGAAAAACACCACAGACAGGATCCACAATGCAAAGAGTCGCATTACTTGTGTTAAGAGCACACCTCTCTTTTCTAGGTAAGTGCTCCTTAAGCTGGCTTGTGGGAGGAAGCTTGGCCTTGATTTGTCGCTGCATATTGATCATACCAATGTTAACATCTGTACACACAGAGCAGAACTTCATTCCACAGGTCTAGGGAATGAACAGGTACTTCTTTTCAAAATATTGATAGAAGTACCACTTTAAATACTTGTAGCAAATACTTACCGTAAATTACATTTCAGCTACTCTAGACCATCAGCTTTCCTTTTCTACTGAACATTATCAAACATTACAATGAGATAGTCCTATATGAGGCTATAAACCTAGATCACAAGCATTCACCTGGGAAAATAAGAATGAACAGAAGTAAAATCACCCTATCAAATAAAATCAAATCATCAAACTGTGGTGAAATAGAAAAGACCTTATGAAATACCATAATCTACTCATGGCCTGGTGACGATTCCTGTCTTGAAAAACATTTCAATTTTTTTCCCTTCATAAGGTTTTCTACCACATCTCATGCTCCTGTATTTCTCATCCACTTCTTTTTCCTGTTATGTGTTCTTTCTTTGGCAGCTCCTGCACTAGTCTTCTGGCTTTCCAAACATCTGTAGCTTTTCGTCATTTCTATTTCCTCTTTTGCAGCACTCATCCTGTTTGGAGCTCTGAATAGCTCCAGAACACGCATGCCTGCCTTTCCACGAGATTGTTCTCCTGGCATTAACAGATGAAGCACAACGTTGGCAACCAGCCTCTGATGAGTCAATGAAACTGTGTGATATGATGGCACAGCACATGTAATTCTGAGACAATGTGCTACACAATGGGGAAACCTGGAAACTTGTTATTAGCCTCCTTCAGAAGGCTTCTTGTCAAAGGCCCTCATACAGCAAGCAGTATGATCAGTGACCACCTTGACTTGTCTTATGCCCAGCCTTAGAAACAAGTTGTCTTTGACTTGAGGCGGGACCATTTCAGTCCTGTGCCAGAGGGAGCCATCCCAAGCCAGTTATGTGTATTGGACAGTCAACTGCACTCCTCATTAAGTTTAAGCAAACAAAATAAACTGCCTTGAGCCATAAACTGTTCTCTGACAAGTAGATACCTGAGCTGTATGTGATGTCTTGGATACACATGACACTCAGAAAACTAATGCTGAAAGCAGAATAAGATCACAGAAAGCCATTTAATTGTGCTTGTCTCTTGGATATTAATGTGGTAACTAATTATTTTTCTTCTAGAGACAAGACTAATTTTTTTTATTTTTCTTGCATTAAGATAAAATAATTGCAGACTGAGTACGCGCTTCCTAACAAGATTCTGTGTTTTTTTACTAACACTGCTTTCCAGCTGGTGATGGAGAGCCTCACAATAAGCCTATACTGATACTAGACTCTAGTACCAGCTTTTTAACTCCTCATCCATCTTCACTGACCTAAAAGTCATCTGATCCCACTCTGTAACATCTGATGTATTAAAAGCAATATTTAATAAAGGTGGCTGCTATTCTCCATTGTCCATCACAGACCTTTGTGTAAGTTTTCCTAGTAAAAAAAGGCCCCTTCTAAAATGCAATGTGACTACGTATTTCAAATGTGAAATATGTACTGGACTCTGTGGGAGACCCAAACAGCCAAAGAAGTAACAATCCATGTTTATGCAATACTAAGACCAAGCGCTCTGATGCCACACAGATCTTCTCCTTTGCTTGATGACTATTCAAATGAGATGTGGAAGCGTATTAAGTTCCATTTTTAGCATATTCCATCTCCCATCTACAAAACAGAATAAAAACCTTTTCATTTGCTGAGAAAAATGCTTTCCCATTCTTACTGCAATCAGTGAATACCTTCCCATTTTAGGTCTCAACTGCTACAATCTTCACCTTTGCCAAGTCTGCTACAAATAATTAACTATGAATGAATTACAATACGTCTGTGATAGGGAGACGGCACAAGATTAAAAATGTCCAGAATCCTAACCACAGAGAGGTTTATTCACCAAGTCTTATTCAAAGAAGTCATATTCAAAATTGGGTAACTACTTTATCTTTGAGTTCCTATTTGTTTGCAATGATTTAATATCAGTTCCCTTAAGGTACAAGAAAACACACAGAGATGTGAAAAATGATAAGAAGATGCTGTCCACAGCCTACACAGTGTGATACAGGTAGAAACCTAATTAGATAATTCACTGTCATTCATTCAAGGTCTACCTTGATTTTAAAGACTGAACTATACCTGCTTGGGTCTTCGCAGAAGAGAAAGCCAACAACTCCAGATTACGACTAACCTGGACTTTGAGTTTCAGGCTCTTCACAATCTTGACATGATTTGCAATGTTCAGTTTCTGCGATTAGGTCTGAAGAGCATCTGATGATCTGAAAGGCTTATGACTATAGGAGGGTGGAGCAGAAAAGCATAATGGTTCTTTGAAGCTACAATGGCGAAATAGGCCATTATGTACACAAAAGAAATGTCAAAAAAGCCTGTTTCTGATTCTTCACTGAAGTCATAAAGGACAGAAGGAAGATGCATAGAGAGAAAGATGCAGCTTCTAGCCTTGATGAGAAAAGCTTCTTTGAGAAGAGTTGCACTTCTAGTTCCTTCACATCTGACAGGAGATGACCAGTCATGCAGCTGTCCCATGAAGAATGAGCATGAACTTTGTGTGTGCTCCTGGAAATTATGAACATCCTCACCACCACAAAGAAGCCACAGGCAGATTTACCCAACGTGCGTTCACAGGTTTTCCAGTGTAAGTAACTGCTCTTCCCTCAGCTGCCTTCTTCAGGATTCTTTGAGAATCCTCCCCTGCCCCTTGAAACATTTTGGATAGAAAGATGGACATTCTGCATTTAGTTCCACCACATGTCAGAATATTACAGCAGTTTCAAGAAGATGCAGCTACTGAAACTGTGCAAGAAGCCAGAGACCACCCTTAGGAAAACCACTAATTAAACATGAACAGGCAAGCATATGGCTAAGAATGAGAAAATGCATGCCCTGGAACAGTGTGGCTGTGACATGACTTGAAATCACAGTCAGAAAAGAGAGGAAAGAGACAAAGTGAGAGTGAACTGCTAACGGGACAGGAGATCAACAAGGATATGATAGCTATTCTAGGAAGAGATGGCTCTGTGGGAACAGGGAATATCATCGAGCCAGCCAACCCACAGGGCATGCCAAGACCTGGAGAGTGGGAAGCTGCAGCTGATGTGACAGAAGTGCTGTCAAAAAACAGTATGAACAGCCTGAGGATGTATGGCAGGAAAGGACTGTGTCAACAGTCTGAAGCTGGAAAGCTGAGGCACACACATTACACTGACAGTCTCACTCCACATACAAGTTATTTACACTAATTCCAGGCCCTTGGTGCTCTAACAAAGATATCAGATGGTTTTCTGTAGCCCAAACCATTTCAAACAACATTTCAGTGTACAGAGGATTTAGGTACAGGCCCTTCCTCTCAACTGGAAGTTGAATCCAGGAATGGGAATCCTTTCTCAACTGACCTCAGATTAGGAAGCCGCTAAGGGGCTTTTGAGCTTTGCCTGCACACTGCTTGCTCTATTTTGCAGATAGTACAATAAAAACAGCTGCACTTGATACTCAACATAAGACTTAATCCATATGCAGTTCCACCCTCCACTATTTTTGGGAACAAGGCCATTTTACAGAGTTATGGCCCTCCTCACCAAGGGCTGCCATTTCTGCCACAGCACTGCCACTCACCAAGCCTTCAGCTAGGCCAGCATGGAACTAAGGAACTGCAGGGTGAATCAGGTCTGATAGAGTCTAGAAAACAAACAAGACTGGTTTCTTTTTTAATTTTAAAAGAGTCTTTCTGAAGCCCAACTCATCTTGGAAGAGCTAAAAGGGAAGAAAACAGCAATATGGGAGTGAGAAACAAGTAGCTTGAAGAAAGACGAGGAATGAAGAGAACAAGAGAGAATGGGACACTATTACCATCTTCACTGTTTCTCTGTAGAGCCTCCAAAGTTAGAGCCATTAGGTTAAAACTGACAATCAGCACTCACAGCACCTGGCTCCTTACAGAGGGAAGTTTCATGGAGTGCACAAAAGGCTGTTTTAGAACCTGAGGTGGTTTCATTCATGTTACACAAATATATTAACCTCCCCTCTTAAATTCAATGTGCTGAGTAGTTCTGATCAGGAAGCAGATTTGTAATGCTAATAATCCTGAAGTTCCTTTGATGTGATCCCAATCTAGTAATTGAATCTGTTAAAAGTCACAGAAAATACTTTGCAATCATTGAGCTCAATTAAATCATTGCATTTGTATTTTCAAATGCTTTTAAAGTAACAAACTGCACACGGGAAGCCAGCTTCCTAACACTTGCTGCAGAGGAAAACCAAACCAAACCAAACCAAAAAACCCCTGTAGTTTTAACCTGGACTCATAGAGCTTTCATTTATAACCCTCCCAAAGAGAGCTGCAGGCATCCTCACTCTCAATCATGATCTCTGTCCCAGCAAGCCTTAAAATTAGCCATCCTAGGTGAGTTCGTGTGTACCAGATACATTGCACAAGTATCAGGATATCAGCAGGTGAAATGCCATTCACTGGCTGGGGATGTAAAAAAACAACTGTTTTATTCAAATATTGTATTTAACATGAAATCTATTATTTCAGTAGGAGGGAAGGGGTGCGGGGAAAGACATTTGGTCCAACTATAGTTTGATGTAAGCATGTTTAATGTAATTGCCTGGATTATTTTCCCCCTTCACAGGTATGTTTTCCTTTTTTTTTGAGATTTACAAAACTATGAATTGGTAGATTAAAGCAGAATTTCAGAATGTATATGAAAATGGTAACATTTTAAAAATTAAATTACAAGAATAGCTTATGAAAGAAGTGAATACAAATGGCCTTCAGTTGAAAATGGAGGAAAATTTCAGTCTTATTAGTAAGGAAAAGCAAACTGGTCTTGGTGGGAGCTCAAGCCTATGAAATGAGTAAACATATGGAACCAAAACTAGGAAATAGGAAGCTGGAGAAGCAAGGTGCTGTAGGGATGAGAATGATCTATTACTACAGAATGAAGACACTGTAACGTTGGAATCTGCTCCTGGCACACTGTAAGGTTTGGCTACTCCAACCTTTTTGCATGTTTCTCCATTCTCAAAATTGAATGTTATTTATCCTTGTAAAGAAAATTATTCAAAACAAAAACGAAATAGTAATTACTAGCAGTTTTGAAAGTTACAAATCCTTCTTGCAGAGAGACACCATAAAAAGGTCATAAGTATTGTATTAATTAATTGTGAATGTCTGCTTAATTAAGTGTATTTGTTTGCTACCTGGACTCTTGTCCTGCACTGATCTTTAGTGTGAGCTTCTGCTCAAACACAAAGTCCAGTGAAATTTAAGGAGCACCACCTGGGTAAAAACATACACTGAGTAAAGCTATAAATAGATCAAGCAAGTTCATTACATCCATGGTACTTGCCCGCATAAGTATTTTCAGCATGAGGGCCTACAACTGTAAAACTAATCTCTCATTTTCCTACAAGGAACCTTGTCTTTTTAGCTAAGGATCTAAACACTTCTAACAGAATTTTAAAATTTTGTATCTGAGCTTACCAGGGAGTACACATGTCCAGACGGAGAAGAACACAGAGATCACTCTGACTCATTTCTAATCAAGCAGTTAGAACAATATGGGCACAACATTTATCTCATTTTTGTTCTCAGAAACTTAGAAACTCTTCTCCAGATGGAATCTCTTGCTTTTAGTATTCTGAAAAACTAATGAATAGAAGACAAATTCCTGTCCCCACTCTGTTATACCTGTGCATATACAAGCTGCAGGATTGCATTATGACTTGTCTGTATCAAACATTTTATTTACATTTCAAGACAACACATTTTATTTGCATTATAATACCTGACAGGTTAAGGACTCGAGCTGGCTGAGACATAATTTTTTTTCCTCCCTCTCTCCTGAGTCCCCCCCAAATCAGAAAAGCGCACAGAAGAGGGGTTTCTTAGAACTGTCTAAACATTTTTAAAAGCTCTATTTTTTCTTTTTTTTTCCATGTCCTGCAGAACTGCAATTGAAATGAACCTCAAAGCAAACCAGCAAAAGTACTACCACCATGCCATGTACGCTCAAAAGTGGGGCTGTTTATGTCTACATAGATCATTCACTGGCCAAATAATTATATGGGATCTCTACGTCTAGCTCTTCTCTGAGTTCAATACCAGGTGTGGGTTACTTGCTGTAGCTGATCTCCCTGGAGGAAGCTACCATTTTTTTAGATACATGTATATGAATAAGGACACACAGACATACACACATCTGTACCCACAGGCAAAGAATTCATGCTATCTACGCCTAAATAAAGGTATTTAGATGCCTACATGGGAATGATATGCATAAATGGGTCCAAATCTGCTTTAAACAGGCAGAGTCCTTCCTCTGTACTTTTATAAGAACATGGCAATGCAGAAATAAATTCAGAAATAAATCCCTCTCCAGTCAGAAATACATTCCTCTTAGCACATACTTCTCAGGCAAATTCATGATGCTCTGCTGAAACAATCTCTTCAGCATGTGTTGCACGTGCTCACATTTCTACAACAAAGCTTCTGTCAGAGTTACCTGTCAGTATTTTCAGGCTTCACCAAAGAGTACATTTTTGCCCACACTACATTTTGAACAGCTGTGACTGATTTTGTATGGTTGATTATATGGTTTTCCTTTAATTCTCTCTGAGATTTAGGCATGCTTTGAGGATGATGAAAACAAAAGCACTTAACATAATGTTGATACCACAGTACATTGCTAATTAGATTCTTGCTTTTTCTTGCTCAAATGAATACACATGCAGATCTTTTTACAGTACCTACTGATTTTAAGAGTTTTCCATGCTGGATCTATCTGCAATAGATAAGGCAAAGATTGTATTTCCCTACTGAAATCTCATATCTGAACATGTACTGGAGTCACAAGGTTCAGAGTTTGAATGTGAATTTCATAACTCTTTAAATGACTTGAAACAAGAATTTTATATGAAACATTTCAGATCTAAGATGTTCAGAAACTAAACCCTGCCCCAAATTTAGCAAGTTTTAGTACACAAAACAGAGCTGAAGATGTCAAGGCATCTTGTATTTAAGTTGCACAGTTGATTCCAAAGCAAAGTTTGTTTTAAGCCGGTCTTCAATGGAAGCTTCTAGTTATTCCCTGAATATGCAACTCAGATGTTGTATCATGCAGTTTCAGTTTCAAAACTCCTGTTTTGTCTCCCCTTAAAAAAAACAAAACAAACCAAACCAACCAAAAACCTAAAACCAACAAACCCACCAAAAGAGAAAAAACCTAGCAAAACCGAACAACAAACAAAACACACACTGGTTCCCAGGGAGAAATGCTAGTCATAACTATTGAAATTTTCCTCTGCTGGTAATTTTAGTGCTGCTCATGTATTTCTGTGTTTGGATTGCATCAGAGACGAATTCAGTCCATTTGTGAGAGGACATGAAAGGCAGGTAATTCTATTTACCTTGGTTCTTGTATGACAGCTTATGTTCTCTCTCCCCATTTACTTTTCTGCCTTGGATGACTCAGTGTCTACATACGAGCAGATCAGAACTACAAGCTGAAATCATGAACTTCAGCTACCCTGTTATTTCCATGCTCAATCACCTATCTGAATCCCTCCTTTGATTTCTCATACTTTTATGTAATTGTAACATTTGTGTTAAGCATTGCTGTGCATTTGATATTTCTGTCTGAATTTAGCCTCCTACAATTAATCTGGATCAAGAAGATCAAAAAGCAAGATGTCTTTAGGATATAGCAGTGCCTCTAGTGAGTGAGAGACAGAGATTCTCTCATTAGCAACCACCTCGATTAGCAGAGAATTTCACTGTAATATGGCATGCTGAAGACTTACAGAGAGGTTAAACAGTTACAGATTTCCAAAATGAAGGTGTAGTGAAAACTGAAAACAACTCATTTACAGTACAAAACATCCTTCAGTATCTTAATCAGACCCTGAAAAAGACAGAGTGATCTGAAGCATGTTAGAGAACCCAAATGAGATTAACATAGCAGTGGTTTTGAAAATCCCACAAGCTCTCACAACAGATCCGCATCACTCAAAACACAATATGCGTGCCAGGATGAAGGCAGTGAAATCACTATGTGGTATTGCCTACATTGTGGTTTCTTCAGCTGAATGGTATTTCCAGAAAACTTAAGGAAAAAAAGAAAAAAAAAAATCACCAACAAGCCATGTATTTCAAGATCTAATAACTAATCCTCTGTCTGGAACAAATTCAGCCCATATTAAATGCCATCTTAACTTGGTCAGACAGGAAACAGTTTAGAAATGACCTCTGCTAGGCTTAATGTGGATAGATGTTGTTTCTGTAACTATTTCTATGACAACTGTCCACATTTATTTGGTATATAGATGGATGGCATAAAACGCAGATTCCACTCCTTCACTGGAGACTGTGAATGCTAATTTTGAGCATTCTCCTAACAACCACCACGGAAGCACTCCCCTCGTGATGAGGCTGTTATCGCTGCTATTCCTTCTTAGTATACCAGTTAGTGAAGAAAGGTGTGAAAACCATACTGCTCTCTCTCCAAATTTAGAGCAGGTATTTTTGCAGTGCATTCAGCCAGTACCTGCTTGAGATTCAGGAGATTTTATCTCGACTATAACTTTTGTTAGGCAGCACCCTCTCTCCCTGCCCTTGGAGACAAGCTAGCAGGGATGTGCAGCTTGCACACCAAGCTTCTCACCCTCTTCCTAGCACAGCTCTAACAGTACCACACCACCCAATTCCTTTCACTTCACACAAAAGCCATAAGCCTTGTAGGAACCAAATTTTAGCTGTCAGTAGATTTCAGAAAAAAATTGTTTTGAAGCCCACTGTCAGAAATATATATAAGACATGACCCTACTATTCTCAAGCTCTTCAAAATGTAAGAAAATTAACTTCTACCTACATTATAAATATAACAATGACTACATATTTTATACATTCACTTGAGGCCAGGTGGACCCTTTGTTAAATGTGCTGGAGAACTCATGCCACTTAATATTTACAGGTTCAAGGCACTCACAGGCTGACCCATCATTTTACTCAATTATAAAATGATCTTAATGAAGCCCTCGTGTTATCTACTGCTTTGCGTGAATCCAACAGATGTGTACAATTCATGTGAAATGCTGACTGTTGATACTTCATTGCCAATGCTGGTGAAAGCCTGGTATTACGTTTGTTGGTGGCTCTTCTGTACTTGACAAAGTGTTAAATACTATGAGGGTAGCAGAAGATATAATGAGTTCAGGTATTTATTTTCCTGATTTAACTATTTGGCAATGAAATCCTTAGGAAGGTTTGGCTCTGACTTCAGCATGCTTAGGATTTCAGAAGTGAGGTTACAAATTAGTGGCATAGGTAAATGCATTTCTGGAAATCGGCAATCTCAGAATGCTTTTTCTAAGGAAAAGATTTGGGAGTTGGAATTTACAGGACAGTTATTGGAATTCTTTTCATAACGTGCAAAAATATAATTAAATTAAATGGGAACTTTGGAGATGCTTAAATAGTGACTAACCTGAAAGTTCAGAAATCAGCACCTGAGCTTGTCTGAAAGCAGTCTGCATATGGAAACTATGGCCCGTGAAAAGTCAGCTTAGAGCCCAGTCTAATCCCAATACTCCATGTATGAACTACTGAGATCAGAATACTGCTGCTGGAGAAATTTTTCTTTCCTATGAACTTCTTGTGACTTTTCCAGTCAAGTCATTTTTGCGCTTTTTCAAACTAGCTAGAAAAGCAGACCGAAAATTCATCCACTTATTTAGAACTTCATACATTCTTTCAGTTTTCCAGCTACCAAGTCTGCACAGAGCAGCACTCTTTCCCAAAAAAACATACAATCTCTTCACTCCTAGAGCCTGGAGGTGCTTACATGCTATGAATATTATCCATTTCAGTGATAGGGACACTGCCATTATTAAAGATGGAAACCAAAATGAAAATGTAATTACTTTTGTTTAAGTGGGCTTAATATCGTGCACTTTATGAATAGACTTATGCATTCTCAGATGCCTGCATTCTCAGATCCTGAAACTCTTGCCAACAAGTGGAGACAACTGTTGGGTAACAGCATGAACATCACGTTTATTTACAAGTTAATCAAACCCGAAGTAATTCACTGATGGATAGATTCCAATTCTCTTTTATTAAACAAGGAGATACAGGAGAAGGCAAAGTAGGGCCCAGGTCTGTGAAGAGCACAGCACTCACAAACAGATACTAATCACCTCCACTTGCACTGCAGGCCATTCACATTATGGATTACGGAACATCTTTGAGGCTTGTGGTGATAAATACAGATTTGCAAAGCACTCAAGACACTACTGAGTCACCTCAGGTATTCATTAGTACTTGTGTATCCTCCATTAATATTTCCCTGGTCTAGCAAGTCTTTCTGTGATATTAACACAGTTGTTGTGGGGCACCTGTATGTGCTTAAAGGTTATCAGAAGTAATAATTGCATTATTTCCAGGCAGGGCCCTTTAACTAAATATGGCAGTTAGCTTTTTGGGAATGTCTACAGGAGGAACAGCTGTTAATTTTACACTTCCCTCCTCCTTGCTTACAGTTTCCCATCATCTCAACATAACCCAAGCAACTGTCTAAATGGCTAAAAGTTCTATCCAAAATTGATATGTAGCACTGGGAACATTAAGGGAACCTCTCCTGAATTTCTCAAAGCAAAATGAAGCTGACAGACTGAAAATGCCACAAGGGAGGATGCAAAATTTTATCTACTGGAACCAAATCTGCAAAACATTACAATAATTATTCCCAAACTGGAATGGGTGTAAGGTAAGGAGCTGCTGTGTATCAGATTGGCCTCAGATATACGTGTATTTCCAAATTAGGCAACTCCCTGATTAGCAAAGAAATGCTGTGTGGCTGTTCTAAATTACATGAACTCCCCTAGCTCACCTAGCAAGTACAAATGACTGGTTGATACACATCTTTAAGCCATCTGCAAATAACTAAACAGCTGTCCATGCTTCCCACAGCTGTGATTGTTCCTGTGCATGCAATGGTGACAAACATCAAATAAAACACAGTGGAGAACAGACAGCAGGTGAGTTTTAAAGGGTTTGCATGCCCAGCTTTCCACAGATGGAAGGGGCACAGCGTTCACTGGAAGTTAAGAGGCACCTTTGCTTCTTAGTCAAACTACGTGGAGAAAGGAAAAATAATTAAATCATCTATTTTAATAGCTACTTATTCAGCACTTCTATGAAATATATAAAGTATATGTATCTTATTTTTTACAATTCCAAATAAAAGTGCTTATTGTAAGGATCTTGAGTATTCTCAGTGCTATAGGAGGGCATAAGCTTCACCCGACGTAACCACAGTAACATTCTTAGTAATAAGCCTCTGGGCTACATCAGACACTCCTACATCTTTCATAGATGTCATCTTCCTCACAGAACCACTTTCAGTGACATTTAGTCAAGGTGCTCAACTTCTAGTCCATTCTCAGCAAGAACTAAATGTGAGCTTAACCATAACTATTTGTGCAAACATTTTCCTCAACTGGGAGATGAAGTGTTCTCCAAATTAATTTAATGTAATGTGGACATTAGAAATAATTTTAAACTTTTAATTTTTATAAATAAAAATATTTATTTAAAAATATTTATTTTATTTTATTAAAATTTTAAACTAAATTACTACTGAGTTTTAAGACAGCCAAATCACCATCTCAGTAAAGTGAGAAGTGCTTTTTAAGTATTGGTCTCATTTGCAAGAAAGAGATTTTAGGAGTTGCTGTATTAGTCCAGGTGAGACCCATTAAAATTGCCTCCCTGCTATTATTACTACCAAGGAGTCTGTTGCTTTACATATGCACAGTAGCTCCTGTTTTGTGGGTTAATCCACAAAAGATTTGGCTAGTCAGAGCCAAAGACAACAGCTTTGTGATTGAATTTGTAGAGTTGTCTTTGCATTGGCAAAAAATATTCCTGGTCTGTGGCCAGAAAATGAAAAGACAACAGTAATCATTGTGCGACTTCAACACAGCATTGGTTAAGAACTAAAACCAGATTCTACACTTCAAATGTACAAGTGTATCTCAACAGGAGATATTCTACACTAAAAATTCAGTGCTTGCTTTGTTATTTTCTGTAAGTCTAGTAGCAGAAAGATGGTTACATAAACTAGCTAATGGGAATGAAGCCCTTAATTATTGCAGAAAGAAGTGATGTCATGCATATTTAGAAATCAGATAACATCAATTCTCTGGCACCAAAAATTTCTTTGAACTAACAATCATTAGAAATCATAATTTTGGAAATAAATAGTTATGCAGTCATATTTTTGTTTTAAAAATTGTCTGTGGGCTCTCATAACTTGCATCTCAGTAAGTTCTGGTTAGTAGACTAGGATAGGAAATAAAAAAGAGGAGAAAAAAGGCTATCTGGGTACTCAATAAAGAAAAGAGAATGTTTCTAGGTGAAAAAAAAACAAAACCAAAACCCCACTAACACTGAAAACAGAAATTTTCCTATGTATCTTCTTAAGCAGGGGTCAGTAGGTCAGGGAGTGAAGATGACAGATGAGCTCCCTGAAGAATCAATGTGCACTAGAGGATCCCGATTGCTTTAGACAGAGCTCGTGGCTTTCACCCACACTTAAGCTGTTTGGTAGCTTTCCCTATCTAATTCACCTGTGGATCCAGCTGGGCAGCACTCTGGGAGCAATACAACCCACCATTCCCAAACCGGCAAAACTGCTAAAGGCAATGAGAGAAAAACATACAAGCTCAAACCGGAGCTGACCAAGAACCTTGTCATCTCAAGGAATGATCCCACCACCTGTAAAGACAGCAAGGAAGGACTGGGACAAACAGCAGTGAGGCAGCAAACAAGAAAACGTCAAAGATCATGACAGTGAGTGCCAGTGAGAAATGGGAATCAGTGCAGAACTGAAATGAGGCTTAAGATATATGGATTAATCAAAGACATTTCACAGTCTCTGAGGGGAAGACTCCCTGCATGATGGGGAGACCACAGGGGTCACCACCTACTTTGATGGCTTTTATTTTCTCATCAACATGAATTCACCTCTCCAGGATTCAGGTTCATCCATGTGACTTTCATCTAATGGCTATTTCAGCTGTTTCTCTGGCAAAGTAAATGATGATACTACTGTCTTTTGAACTATTTCATCCTCACCTCTGATAGCTTTGCTGCTCTAGGTTGCGGGGGGTCCGATGCTGGTATGCCGCGACCTTCCTGGAGAGAGTGTCCAGCAAAGAACAGCTCTTCAAAGGGTGCTGGCAGGCCTCCCTGGGTGACAGGTGATTTCAGCAAGGGTAGCGATTTCTCAGCTACAAGTGATTCCAGCTCTTGTGATTCAGCTCTTTGCGAAATCACCCAAGGCGAACTTGGGGACAGAGAGACAGGAGCCTTGTGTGGCAGTTCCACAGAGGTAGCCTTTATTGTCCAGCCACCCTGCGAAGGGAAAGCCAGGAACAAGACTCCCTAAACAGTGGCAGAGGTGGGTTCTTTTTATGGAAAAGGCAGGAGGTGAGGTAGAAACCAATAGCCAATGGGGTACCAGGTATTACCATAAAGAAACAAGGTATGCTGGGGGTAGTTCACTTTGTCACCCTAACCCAGGAAAGTTGCTTATCTCTGGGGAGATTCTTTTGGGCCTCAGGCCTCTTTCCTCCAAGGGAGTGCAAAAGGCTCCTGTGCCAAGGGCTCGCAGCCCTCCACAGCATTCCACTACAATATTCCCTTGGGCTGGCATTCAACAGTTAAATAAAAGTTTTAGAAGATAAAGGCTTTCACAGCTCTCATGCTGCAAGACAAGCTTCAGCAAATGGTTGGTTGGTGGAGGCTTACAGACACGTCTCTGCATTTTTTAGCTATCTTCAGACACAAAAACCAGAAGTGGCTCAGACTGTTTTTATTGCAAGTGCCTTTTCTTGCAGTTTCCTCCTCTGTGAGCAACAGGCACAAAGAAATATCAAGCTGACATTGTTTCATCACTGTCACCCAGCTAAGGACTTTGCAGAGATCCTGTTGTGAAAAGCTGATGCTTCATTCCGTAGGGTTTATCTTTGCCCATGGTGCAGAGCTTCTGCCAGAGCAGTTTTGAGTCTCCAAGTGTGGAAGAGAGCTGGGTGGTAGTTCCAGAGAAGTACCCTAAAACCGTAAGAACTGCTATGAACACCTTCTCTAACCTTCCTTGTACAAATACCACCATAATTTTCCCAGAGAATAGGGTATTTTTCCCAGGATTTGACATTTAGAGAACTATCCAGTCCCATGTAAATAACATTAAGGTATGGGCAGCCATTTAGGAAATTGCATCGTACTACAAGCCTGAATTTATCTCACTGTCATTGACAGCTACTGATCCCTGTTATGCCTTTGTCTGTGAGAGCAACCTTTGTCTTACACTGAGTATCATTCCCATGTATATCTAGACACAGTACTGAAATCTGCTAGTAAAGACACGAAGCAAGGGCTAAAGACCCCACAAAGCTTAGGGACTGCACTGTGGGAAGACACAAAGCTGCTGTCACAGTCACAGGGAAAAGAAATTCAGCATTGCAAACTTGAGGTCAGTATCTCTAAATAATACTGATGATTATCAGACGCATGCATTGATTCCTGGAGAAAAGTGAGTTGAGAAAAAGTCAGGTCTGTGCTCTGGAAGGGAACTAGTATCTAAAGCTGGTAGAAGCTGATTAAAATGTAATGTATCATAAAAAAAAGGAAAAGGGAAACCGAACTGCTTCTGAAACTGAAATTCAGAAACATAAAATATTTACTAAAATAAAATTATTCAAACCAGACCTGTAAGATCTTTTCAAGAGAGCAAAAACTTTCCAAAACAGTTTTCTGTTGAAAATCTATTTCACTACCTAAGAAAAACGATTCTGATAGAAAAAATTCCCATCAGTTTTTCTAGCATCCAGTGGGGGGGAAATTTAATCTTCTTCCATAAAAGCATGAAAGAGAGGAGACCATAATTTAAGAATTCATGAAAAAGACTTAGGGAGTGTTCAGCACAAACCCTTCTATGCATAGCAAATGCACTACGTCTGTCACTCTTCTGATGACTTCCCAGTTGCTGGTGTCCCACTCCTCTGAGCCCACCGTGAGCAGCAGACAGCAGATGCTCTTTAACCCCGAGTCAGCTCGGGTTAGGAAAAGCCACCAAAAGAGCATAATCCTGCTCTGCTTCCTCTTACAGTCAACGTTTATGCAAAGCAAATAGCCTTTGGCTCCTTTTGTCAATCTGGTAAGGAGTGGGCAGAAAGGAAAAAAAAATCAAAATAGAAGAGATGAAAAACAGGTGCAGAGCACATAAAGGGAAAGGGAAGATGGCAAGAAAAAAAAGGGTGAGAAGTCCAAGGAAAAGATCTACTGGAAGCAGGGAGAATAAAGAAAAAACCCCAACAAATCAAAGGAGAGAAAAAATTAGGTAGAAAATAAAGAGGGTATAGGATTGAAGGAAAGATAAGGCAAGGCAAATACATCAAAGGCAGCATTATAAAAAGACAATGTTTTTTACTCAGACAGCTCCTCATTTTCCAGCATGAGAAATTTTGATAAAGTGTTTAGTAAAGGTATGAATTTGATGGACAACCAGATGGTACTTCAAACACATGGACACATAAAGAGCAGTAAGAGACCAGGCACAGAGATTACACAATCTTGCAAAAGCTGCCTCTGTCAAGGAACATGATAGTGGCAGGTAAAACTAGGAGACAGTGAGCATATAATAAAAGCTTAAAAAGACACAAGAGGGGAAAGCATACTCTGTGCAAGTGTAAGAAGCAATCATGAACATGACTGCAGCATCAGACTCTCCTGTTTTAAAGACTGATTTTTTTTTGAGTACAAACACAGACATCCTAGAGATATGGCTGAAGATTTAAGATTCTCTAACACAGAGATTTTTGAAAGGTCAAAGGAAAAGCAGAAATAATTTCTGTCTTCTAACAGAAACTACTGAAATGGAAAAGGAAAAAAGAATAGGAACATTTTAGCTAGCATCACAGGCTGTAAAGCCAGAGAGATCTTTATCAGATACTGATAGAGAACACCTGCATAATTAGAAAATGCAAGAAGTCTTTCATAGTGAAACTTGTTAGACACCCAGAGCTTTGATCCTGAGGACCTGGAAATGCTCTGCTACTATGAGAATAACAATTAAGTGCAAAAGCTTCTCAAGTGCTCCACAAATCAATTTAACCAAAACAATAAAACCGTGCTGGGTCTGAACCCAGGCAACCCACAACACATATTCAACTAATGCTGACACATTTTACAGCAATCTTAAGATTAGGCATATATGTTAAGTAAAGATGAAACTACCCACTAGGCTCTGGAGTCCATTCTGAACACGGCTGTGTAATGTCAGGCACATTCAATGTAACGTAACAGTGACCATGCTAAAAAAAAAAAGAATTTTTTGACATGGACTGCAAGATGAAACAACAAACAGAGGAGCACAATTTAATGATGTGTGATTTATAAAGCTGGAAGCCAGAGATTAATGTAATGTATAATTCCTTTTAAAATACATATATTATCTGGTGACTTTACAATGACTTTCAAAAAAGAGATGTCTTGCAAGGAGAGTTTTGAACAGTAAGAAGCAAACCAAAGAGAATATAAGAAGGGAGGAAGCCCAAGATATGGAACAAAGTATGAGGAAGAATAAAATCCTGTATCATTAAGCCCATTTCAGTGACAAACGATGATGGTTCATAGACAAATATGTCAGTAGCAAGGGGCTGTCTTGGCAGAAAACCATACAACAAGAACTGCTTTGTTATGGAGCACCCCACTGCTGAGGTCCTCTCTCATGAAAAAGGCTCACGACACTATGGAATACAAATTAATTTTAAAAAGCTATGTCTCATTAAGTGCATAGCACAAGAGAGCACTTGCCAACCCACCCTATTCCATGTATCCTTGGAGGAACTGCATTCCTGTGCAGATGTAATGCTTCTATCTGTGTTTAAGAAGTATATAAGACATACTTAAGCCAGGACTCTATGGAGTTACATGGCTGTAATTTTCGTTTCTAGGGTTTGGGAACTAAAAAGATAAACATTTTTTTCCTTCTAATTTTGTCTCAAATTGAAAATACCTTTCCAATTTACAGCAGGGACTACCACGTACATAAACACAGTTAAACACATCAAATTCGAGACCAAAACTCTGACAGACCCTCAGGTCTAGCAGTATAATTGAATATCACTATGATTATACTGTCAGAGGCAAATGAACAGGCACTACACTTTTTTGACATTATTTATTGGCCACTCTTGAGAGGGAAAAGAAACGAACAATTATTTTAAAAAGCTATTATCTTTAAGTAGCACAGAATAAAGTACACTAGCTTTTCATACTTTAGTGTGGAATAGCAATAAAACAAACAGTATAATTTTTTCATTGTCTCCTTCATTTCTCCTCAGTTCAGTTTTCTAAGGTTTATTTCAAAGAATTTATTAAAGAGGAGATAGAAAGTAAAGAATGCCCTTGTTAGGCCTCTCCTGTAAAACACAGCTGCATGGTATTGCTGTTTCTTACGCAAACAATATTTACAACCTATCTATTAGAACTGGTGAAAGAAGAGGTGTTTCCCTCATCAGTTTTTGAACTAAAAACCATTGTTTCCAGCAGGTGGTAAGAACCTAACTCAGTAATTTTTGGCCTAACCTTCTAATTACACTAATGTGGCCAGTGCATCAGATAGTGGATATACAGCTGGTAGATTAAATACGGTGAATTTTTAAAGTTAAGGTTTCACCGAAGAGGTTTAGGTTTTCTTCTCCAGGTAACAGAAACTGCAGTTCTCAAGAGAATTACATTCTGAGATACTACATCCAAATGTACTCATGAAAAGCAGGATACTCTAAGGGGTCCTTGACCCCTGCCCATTCACATTCAGGACCTGGTCAGACTGTGCAGTGCCTGACCTGAGGCTGAACCATCCAGATTTCTTTTCCAGCAAAACCAAAACACTTCGGAGTGAAATGAGGAGAGCGCTGGTCATGAACAAGTCCAGGGTCACATCCCACCGTGGAATCAAGACACAGCCCAGTAAAGCCTGTTTGGACACAACCAGTTGCAAAATATTTTGCCACTTCCTTCTTCTTACAATTGCCATGTAACTCCCCTAGACTGTGTGGTACAATGGATATAGTTGGCTTTAAGCCTTATCCTTTAGCAGCTATGCCTTTGTGGAAGGTATGAGAAGTTAATATTACTGCAAGGTATAGGATTACTAATTACCATCTTCCTACATTTTGTATCTCTTGCCTCAGAACCATACTCCTTACATAGACTGCATTTGTTTCTGAAGCACCCTGAAATTCTTTCCTTTGCAAGATGCTAAGCAAAAAGCACTGTGATGGTACTGGATGGTAACACTGTTGGAAGCAGCCCTGCATTAGTAAGATGGCAGATTACATGGACTACTCAATCTTTTCCATATCTGATTTCTATGAGTCAATGATTGTATTGTTCACTCCCTTCTGCACCAAGAGTCATCAAGTGACTGTTACTCAAATGTAGCTGAAAGGGCAGAAGTGGGGCTTGTCTTGAAATGAATGCTGTTTCTGTGCAGGTTAGGTATGCAGAAATTATTGGGAAGTGGAGAAGTTGTTGGGCTATCCCTTCATAAAGACCTAACTCTTCATCAGCCTGGCTCATGGTGTTCAGAGGCAGACGTCACTTGAAACTCAGTCATCTCACATGACAAAGCACCATGAGCTCCATCAAATAAGTGCTGCACAATAATGAATTCTTTTAGGCCTTTGCTTACATGAGAGAAGCAGAAAGTGTTCTCTTCTCTCACCAGGACAAGACTCTCAAGAGCGCCAACACTGAACTAGTTAGTTTTCTCTCCCTTTTTGCTGAAAATGTTCCTGTCCTCTGTGATGTGGAGTGAAGGGAGGTAGCACAGAAATATATCTGCATCAATTAGTGAGCTACACTAAGCCACAGACTGCCACAATATTCTAACAACCCAAGCTAACATATACCATTTTAAAGACAAAATACCAATGGGACTAGGACAAACCACTGCTTTCTCAAAAGCAAGCCATTCTCCCAAGAACTATATACCAAAAGAAGGTGCTCCAGATCACCAGTCAGCAGTTAGTGTGGCTGCGGATACAGTTTTGTTCCTGAGGAAGATTTTCTTCTTGCTGTGTCACTTCCTACTGCAGAGATCTGAGGACAGCACTTGTATGAATGTCACTGTATACAAATGCTGCAGATAACCAAAGCAGAAATCTAGCTGCTTTTGCAATCAATAAGCTTGGAGGATCAATGAAATCTTCAATGAATCAATACTTCACCACTTTGTAGGGAAAGCTGTACCTTATGACTTGATCCAAAGCTCAATGGACTCAGTGTCCTTCCACCATCTCTCTTCCCACTGTCTGCAGTGGGCTCTGAAGGAGATACATGACCCAGCCGTGAGGCTGAAAGATCCAAGACTCAACAAGACAAAAAGTGTCTCATCTCTCAGTGCCCCAGCTGAAGTGGCTGTCCCAAGCAGTACCAGGGACTAATGTTTTGTTGTTCTAGCCCTTGAAGGTCAGATTCATTCCGTTCTATTGAGTTTAAGCTAAACTAGTTACCTAGCAGCACCAAATGCCCCCTTCCACCTGGCATAACTGAACACATGGGCAGTAAAGCAGTCTCAAACCTCACCAGAACAGAACTAGCAGGCAGAAGCGTGGCTCACCAGGGAATGCAGTGGGACAGCCTGTCAGCTATAAATCCTGATTTTCGATAAACACAGAGAGCTAGATTTTCAAAAACCGCAGAAAGCCAGGCCTACATGATGGATTCAGGAGCTCTTCTGAGATCCTAAGGATGGCAGCACATCCCAGCAATGCCTCAATGGATAGGGCTCAGAGATGCACTAATCTCCATCTCCCTCCCGCACTGAGTGAGTTTCTATTAGGAATCAATCTTGGGTGCCTGGAACAGAAAAAAAATTATGGCCGACTCTGGAAGGCTGAAATCTCCAGCCCTCAATTAATTCACACTTATCCATATGTAAATTCAGTGTGAATGCTCTCAGCACATTTTCCTCATTAGAATTCCACAAAAGTTTAGGAAAACAATTGTTTTAATAAGGAAAAAAATGTAGCTACAGTACTGAATTAAGTCTGTAAAGAGAGAAATCTTCAGCTTTGGTGTTTAATTTGCACATCACTAAAAATCTACAGGGCAGCCCAAAGCCCAAATTATTTTCAACACATCTTAAAATATGTAAAAGGTAAGACTAGTCACTGATCAAGGAACAAAAATCTGAGTACAAAGGAAGAAACTCTTATTGAGCTGAATGCTCCCAGGCTAAGGCTGGCCCCTTTGCAGCACATGTGGAGGGACACATCTGAATTTGCAGTGGGATGGCCATGCCCTCCTCATGCAGTCTGGCACACACACACACTGCACTTGAGGGCCAGAGAGGGAGAGGAAAAGTCAGAAGCATCTTAGACCACTTATGAAATTCATGTCTCAAAGATACAGCTGCTACTTGATGCTGTGTGTATGAGCCATTACAAAAAACCCGAGGTATCTGCCCTTTATTGCAAAGGGGCTGTCACAGGTGAGGCACGTGACTTAAAATTTGTGATGGGATGCATTGGAAAAGCAGAATATGGAGAACGTAAAACTGCCTGCCTAACATATGTTCCTGGTGCAAAATATGTAGGATGCAATTTACTTCACATTAACAGTATCTGTTCTGTGAGATAATCTGATGCACCTCAGAATTCCAACTGAATGTTACAAACTATGTAGAATATTACAGATTTGATTTTTACCCACATATGAATCATGTACAGTCGCAGTTGACATTCCTCCCTCACCTCAAGCACCTGACAGGTTCCCAGGTTAGAAGTGGTCCGTGTAGGTTCCCTCAAATATGAACTGTAGAGAAGGAGTTCTCACCTTGAATCACCCTCTGGAAGTCTCTCTTACTGTCTCTATTCAGAGCTCAGAGGAAATGTTAGGACATGTGCTACAACAGGTAGTAAGACTACTTCAAATTAATACTAAGTTAATAAATGTAGACACAGTGGCTAGGACCTTTTCAAACCTAGATAATAGCTAATTTGGTCTGAATAGGAAAAAACTTCAATGAAAAACCCCAGCCAACACCACAGATCATTCTTCTGGAGAAAAAAAACCCATCCTCTATACTATAAGAGTACTTTTCTGCTAGGGAAGTTGATCTAGGAGAAATGCAAAGCACCTGAAAGAGAAATTCTAGATGCTTCCTTCTCTGTTGTTCCTTCTCTGGTTGGACTCCACTTAGTTAAAAAGCAAACAAAGTCATACTCACAGCTCCTATGCTATCCTTCAAGCCAATAAAAAGAAAGATGCCAGTTTGCACGGACTGTATCAGATGATATACAAGCTAAGGATATCCTAGCAGGGGAATCCCAGAGCTCCACATTCCCTGTGAATGCAGATGTCACAATTCCACCTCACCCTTCTGGGTGTGCAAACAGTGACCTCAGTACAACCTCCCTGAAATCAAAGGCTTTCCATGGGGTGACAGAACTGGTTCAAATTGCACACTTCGTGCTGTATGGTGCTCTATAAATAAATCCTGCAGAGTCATATTTTAAGATTTCCACAACAAGCTTTGATTTAATACTACCCTGGTTTTGATCTGGGGCTGGTGGGAGGGAGGTCTATGAACCGTCCTTCAGCTTCACCCACAGTATCTTGCTACAGTTGCCTATAGATTTTAAAATCAGGAGGCACCACATGAGCAAAGGGTCATTGGCACGCACTGTAGCAGAAAACAGGAAATATAATTAAACAGAGAGCCATGAGGTAAGTTCTTTGGCAGGAGAAAGAGACCCTTGGGAAGAAAGTGGCAAGGGCAAAGCACTATGAAATGGCAAAGTAACGTGGTTAAGGCAGGGAATGAAGCACAGGGGTAGAGATGAAGAAACAAGGGTGAGAGGAGCAGAAAAAGCAGCACAAAGAGGTACAGTGACAATAAGAGAAAGAAGGCAAAGCATACAGAAGAGAAGAATGTATGTAAGGGAAAAAAACTCCCTTAGGAGTAGTATTACTCTTACGAGTAACAGTTATTTAGTAAGGGCAGAAGCCACATTGTTATACAACAGGATACACTTTTCTGTATAGGAAGAGTTTGTTTAAGCTTCTATGAAACCTCAAAAAAATCTGTGGGGGGAAAATAAAAAATTTAAAGTGAGTAACATCATATTTCTTTTGACTTTTAAATTGCTTTTTAGGTCATATTTCACCCTCCCCTCTCAACCTCCAAGTATTTTCCAGGATGGAATTTTCTTCTTCCCACTCCAGGATTTGGCGTGGGCAGAGCACTGCAGATGCTGCTGAACTCAGAAACCAAGAAATTGATTCATTTTTCCCTTGAATCTTGTGCTGTCATTTAGACTGGGAACAAGCAAATGTCAAAGGCTGCAAGTTAGAAACTTGCAGCCACAATTTTACACAGCCTGAACATTCGCTTTGTCCCAGAGTAACAGTGGTACCAGAGGGAGAGTAAAGTTCTGAATGCCTGCTAGATTGCTAAATAGCTAGGAATAATTTTTTTTCCTTCTGTTCCATCAGACTTGTGCTCTAAAACATCTCTCAGTTTTGACTATGTGCAGAGGACAGGTTTTCTCTAAGGTAAGCCCAACAACCATTATTCAACTTCTCTGAACAAAAATCCTTACAATGAAGACAACCTCATCAAATCAATGAGCAAAGTCCTTCTGTCTCACTGATCATGTTCCACAAGTCCAGATTAATTTTTGAGTTTCCTTTAATTTCAGCCTCCAGTGCTGTACAGACCCACTGCTGGGTATCAATTCAGTACTCAGAAAGGATTCTCAGAACAAATCCTATGGAGTCATATGACATAAAAGAATGACTTAAGCTGCTCCCAGGATAATTGATACTATATTTTTTAAATCTGAGGCCACTTTCAGTAAGAAAGTTTCCTTCCCTACTTCATCTTAGACTTTAAAACAAACCAAAGTGCTAACATTTTAAAAGGTTAGACACATCTTTTACTCCCACCATTTCTTAATAAAACACCATTTGTGTGGGAAAACAGCTTAGTGCATGCTTTAAAAACCGGCAAACCATTAATTGATCCAACATGTTGGCACTTTTAGAGAAACTTACTAGAGAAGAACAAACTATGCTGCATCTTAAGTTTTAAAACAGCCTGAGCTTTACTTTGAGGGTGCATAAGTATGCCAAGCTCCTACTGCTTTATACTGCTTAGTATATAATCTGTGATACTTAAAGTAGCAAGAAGTATAATCTGAATACTGCTAAACCGTGGGCAGATTATAAAGCACAGTTTCAAGAAGCTCAAGAGGTTATGAGTTGCTTGTCTCACAAAACCAAAGGAAAACACTAAAAAACCCCCCATCTTCCACCAACCCTACCACAGAAACACTAATTTGCCCAATACAAATGGTTAATCTCTGAAACAGGCTGGACACAGAAGGTTCCAAAAGTCCTGCTTTTGCATCAGCAGTATTTTAGCACTATAGTTAGGCAATAAATTGCTTCTCAGCACATCCAAGCTAGCTAGTTTACTGTGGAAATTTTACATGTCATTAGAATAACATCCTGTTTTGCTGCATTTCTGTTTCAGTTTACCCCAACTCTACTAAGATTCAACTGGCATGAAACAGCTGGGCATGATTAGTTACTGGATGGAAACCAAACTGAGATTTCACAATAGGTGGCATTTTATCTCCATGGCATAGGCAGCTGGTATAAAAGAGAAGTGACCCCTGGCAGAAAACACTGTCCCTAAATATAAATCTGGTGAACTGTTTTTAAGACATTATTTCAGATCAAGCACTGGTACAAAAGCAGTGGGGTTTTTTTGTGGGCATAAGCCAAGGTTTAGGTTGTTTCAAATGACTGGATTTTGACTGGGTTCTAGTTGACAAACACATGTTGGGACCCAACCACCCATGTGCTGACACTGCAAGCACAAACTCCACCAGAACATTCACCTGGGAGAGTGAAACACTCCCCCCATCCCGGTCTTGGACAATGTATCTCATGTTCTCACCAAATCAGATACTCGACATTCCTACTCGATCTCTTTTACACTATCGCAGCCAAGACTGTGGACACTGTGTTCTCCACTTTATTGAACCTCCTGATAAGCCTGCACCACGACACAACTTCTCCTCTTCCGAAGCCCTCGATCACACTCGATCCCACACGGCACCTGCCAGAGGACTCTCAGGACACAACGAAACACCGGTGCCCCACAGTGGGGGCAGCGTCCCATTCCTCTGACTAGACCCAAACTTGACACGTCCCAAACTTTTCACCCCTGGAGCACTGGCGTGCACTGCTATGGAAATTCTAGCAGCACATCCATCCTTTGCCATGGCAGCATGGAGAGGAGCTCCATGGCCTCCACGATGGACACCCACCACCCAGCGACGCCCACAGCCCATCCTGCTCCCTGTCAGGAGGTGCGAGGACACCTTCCCGCAGTAGCTCCCACCCCAAGAATGCGGGACGGCAGAGCGGGCTGGAAAATGGGGTCTATCCATCTGCCCCCTGAGCACACCCCTGGGGGTGGCGCAGCTCACCTGCGTGGGGCATGGTGATGGTCTCGTTGGCGTTGCTGGAGCCCACGTTATAAATGACGACGGCAGAGGCGTTCTGGGCGGCGGCGTGGCGGATCTTGTCCTTGTAGGTGCAGTTTCCCCGCGGGATCAGGGCCACCCAGCTCTTGCCCGGCGCCGGGGCGTTGAAGCGGGTGCCGGGGTCGCAGGCGTAGCGGTCGGCGGGCGAGGCGGAGAGGGCCACCTGCCCGCGGGCGTCCTGCTTGGGCGACTGCTCGCCGTAGCGCCCGCACTCGCTCTTCTCGCTGCGGAGCTCGGCGCTGCCGGCCGCCGGGTCGGCGTAGGTGATGTTGACGAAGGCCGTGTACCACTCCTCCTTCTCGGCCACGGTGAAGTCCAGGCACAGCAGATGCACGAAACAAAAGGACAGCAGCCATGTTGAGAGCGCCAGGCTGCGGCACGCTTGGATCACAGACATTGCCATCTTCATCTGCCGGCCCCCCCGCCCTCCCGCCCGGCCGCCGGCGGTCCGTGTGTGCGTGCGCGCCCCGAGCCGCCGCTCCGAGCGGGGCGGCGCTGCTCCCGCCGGCGCCGTGCGGGGACCAGCGAGCGAGCGGGCGGGGGAGGGGGCCCTCCCCTCTGCAGCCGCTGCCTAGTTCATGTCGGGGCCGTTTGATTTCCTCGGGCTGGCCTCGTCTCCGCCTTCCCCTCTCCCTCCTCCCTGCTGCCCCTTCCTCCCCTCCCTCGCCCTGCCCGCACAGCTGCCTCCCCCGCTGCTGGCAGCGCGGCCGGGGACGGCGCGGAGGGGGCGGCGCGGTGCGGGGGGAGTTCCAGACGCGCGCACGGCGGCGCGGTTCCTAGTGCGGACTCGGCCCCAGCCCGGCCCCACGGACGGACGCGCTGCCGGCGGAAGGGGTTCCCGGCGGAGGGGCTGCCCTCCCGGCCCCGCGGAGGGGCTCCCGGCACAGGGGGTTCCCGGTGGAGGGGCTGCGCTCTCCGGCCCCGCGGAGGGGTTTCCTGGCAGAGGGGGGCTCCCGGCGGAGGGAGTGCGCTGCCTGGCCCCGCGCAGGGGGCTCCCGGCGGAGGNGGAGCGCAGTCTGGCACCTCGGAGCGCCCGCTTCAACTTCAGTTTTGCTCTGGTTTTCCCACTTTTCCTGACTGCTGCAGGAGACGCTAAGAAATTTGCAAATGTCAGTGTTACAGTGTAACGATGGCGCGCGGCTCAGAGGGGTGCTCGCTTGTACAGAGGTTTCTAAATACATACCGAATGCGTTTCCGGCTGTACTTTCCGGAATGGGAAGGACAGGCGCGTTTACTAAAATCAGTTGTGACTGACAGGAGCACAGAAAGCCTCAAAGAACGATGGAGCTGCTCTCTGGAGGCAGTTAAACTATGTGTTTAATTTTGGTTCGGTGAAAGCCCAGACTTGGGGATTTTTAATGTATGAAACACCCCAGAAGAATTTTGGCCATGACTGACGCCTTTCAAAAGGATCAAAACCCAGCTGGACTCTATGTCTGTCTATACTAGTGCAAATGATGGCCAAAATTCCACTTTTCTATCGCTATGTTCAGTAACAAAAGAATGTCTTACAAGATTTGTAGGTAGTATCTATTTTAGCCCCTGTTAGTAAAACCTGCTGCTGGAAATACCATTCACTTTCATTCAATGAGTGCCTGAGTTTCTCACTCACGTCAGTATTTGCCTCTTTCCAGTTTATGTTCCTAGGTGCCCATGATCCAAGCAAACAAGCCTTAACCATGTTTTACACACACACATCCTGCCTCGAAAAAATTAATTCCCCAAAGCTGAGAAAAAGTGCATTTGGGAGAAAAATGAATAGGGGAATAAAATAGAGAAGTTTACAGGTAAATATGGTGATTTACTGTCAAGCAAGAGGAAAACGTTCCTTGAAAGCCCATTCTTGAAAAAGCAAAGTCAGCAAATGAGAAGAAAAAATTACCATGTAGAACTGACATTGAAAGGCAAAAGTAGATGGCAATCAACATTAATTAGAAAGTGTTGAGATTTCATCAGGGAAGCAAAAGCCCTCAGGGGAAAATCCATGCCTGGAAGGGCTATGGGCAATAAAACATTTATATATTTAGAAGTGTAAGGAGTATTACTAGAAGAGAAGGCTAAGAACTAGTATATATTATTAATAAATACTTCAGGATTGTATTTGGAAAGAAAGGGAGGACATGTTTGCTAGGTAATGGACTCAGAAGAAGCATCTCCTAAGAACATATGAAAAAACAGCAGACCCAGGAAAATGGCACACGTACCAATACAATACCAGAAGAATGGGCAGGAGGACTGAGAGAGTAACTATCTTTCTGACACTACCTCAAGTATATATTGGCATAACAGGAAAATCTTGAAAGATTTAGCTTTCAGTTTCGTGATAAGATCCAGAAAAACTAATTATGCTGACCAGTTAGTTACAGGCTGATTAGGCTGACATTAACCAACCCCAAGAAAAACGAGAGAGAAAAAAACCCAATGTATGGACAAAGTGTTTTTATGGGAAGTGGCCTGCCAAGCAGACATGATTCATGTTTTTGTGAGGAAGTTACCAATGTGGTTAGTAAAGTTATATAGCCACACCCATAACAGGTTTTTGAAAAGTGTGCTATTCAATGATACATGACATTCTCATTGCACTGTAACCTATTAGGAACCAGATAAGATCAACTTAGTTGAAACAGAATGTGCTTTAATAAAGCTTAATGTAAAAACACACTCCAGGTGACAAAGTGCCAGCCACTCTGGAGAAGTACTGGAGAGTGTGTGGTTTGCTCTGCACACAGGGAGGGGATTGGGGGTCAGAGTAGGAAAGAATTGTCCTATATTCCTAGGGAAAAAGGGCCTAAAGAGGATACAGCTATCCTTGAATGCTTCAGAGGAGCAACAAGTAAGAAATAGTAGATTTTTGCTCTGCTTGAAACAGTGAGACAAATATTGAAAGCTGTCCAGTTTTGGTATCTGCATTTTAAAAAAAAGATAGTGAAATGCTTCAGAAGGTTAAGAAAGAAACCCTAAAAATAATTTGAAGTAGTTTCTCTCCAGGGAGAGATTTCAGGTGCCCAATCTGTCCAGCTTTTCAAGAAAAGAGGTGATGTGATTACATTGTGTAAGTACCATCACAGGGATATAACAGCAGGTACTAATAGCCTCTTTAAGCTAGTGGCTAAAACATAACAGGAACCAAAGTTTAAACTAGACGGTGCAGCTCAGAGCAAAAGTAGCTGATTAGACAGTACTTGTCTACTGGAGAAAATTCAGAAATGAGACAGTCCTGGGAAGTGAAAGACAATCTGCTCTTATATTCAAATTAAACAAACAAACACCGATTGAAAGCATGCTTCAAGTGCAAGATGTGAAATTCTTCACAATCTGTATAGTGATCGCTTCTCACATTGAAAATACTTCTGAATAAAGAGAACAGAATACTTGATTACTTTTGTTGCTGAAAGCTGAACTACAATTAACTAGGTCAGTGCTTTGCCTTAAAATCACCCAGTGTGGTGTCATAGTTCATGGTGATTCTTCCCATGTTGTTTCTGTTCACGGAAATATCTGAGGTTCCCCAGAGCTCTGTTCTGGTCCTGGCACAAGAACACCATGCTTTCAAGAACAGCTGTAAATATTTCTTCTCAGGCCAGCAAGACATTAGCCACCACCCTATCCTATGTTCTCTCCTTCAAAAAAACCCAAACCCATAGAAGCACACAAGGCATTGTCACAAATCTTGTTGCCTGAATTACAGTGAAAAGCACAATCTCTACTTTTATATGCTACTGAAAATAATTTTACAGTATCAGTAGCACTGGGATGAGGGGTGTATTTCTGGATTTTGAATGTTAAGTATGATTTTAACAACATATTACAAATTCTCCTCCCTCTTTTCCATGTTTCTGAAGTGACAATAACTCCAGCTGAACTATACCTTGCAGAAAGCTACAAGACCATCATATTCAAACCTGAGTGTGTGAAATAGGGTTAATAAGTAGAAGAGAAGTGGCATGTGGGGAACTCCAGCTCCAGATTCTTGATGTATAGAAACTCAGAAGCTGGATTTAGGCAACAGCTAATGAGCAAAGGACACATTGAAATTCACTGCATGACTACCTCTAGCATATGCCACAACACTTTGCCCTTTCACAAGGTAAAATTCATTCGTTTATACCCTTTCTGGTTTAAAAGGTAATTGCTATGCTTACATTGTGCTGGATTGTGTGTCTGTACCAAATCCCAAATGATCTCAAAGGAAATAGCAGAAATTTCTTCAGTTAAAGGTGAGGAATCTCCCCCAGGTTACTAAGCCCCTCTTTTATGGAATCCCATAGTGCTTTGTGGACCTCTGTCTGAGCTTCTTGGCACAGTCATTGCCAAGAGGTAAAATGGCAAAAGGTTTAAAAAGTAGGCTTTAAAAGACTAGGCTGCCTAAATTCTGCTGACGTAGGGATTTACCTGGAATTTAGGAATCTTTATCCAGAAGAATACTGAAGGTGGCATTGCAGGATATTGAAAAAGCCTATTATATTAGGTGTGTTGGCTCCCTTTATCACTAGAGGGAAGATCATCCTGGAAGCAATACAGAGCGTGCAAACTTGATGCCTTATTGTATATAGGACCTAGATAGTCCCAAAGGTCAGTGATTCTATGTTGAACTGGGCACAGGCAAAAGCAAACTTATTGAAAATACACACCACAGGGTAGGTGAGAAGTCCCTCCTCTCGCTCATATAAGGAGGTTCTGGTCAGTTCCCTCTGCCTTGGGTGTGACAGTCCCCATGGGGTTAGGGCCCTAGCAGGTGTGACTGCGAGAGACTTGGGTTAGTGCTAACTTCAGTGCAGCCTGAAGGTTTCTTGATGCTGATGGACAGCAGGAAAGCTGATTGAAATATGATCTCTCTGTGGGTGCTCAGGAAAAGAAGTTCTTTTGCCTTCCCTGGCTATGAGACTGAAATTGATTCTGTTTTACAGCTGGAGAAGAGCAGAAGAGATGTTAACATTGGGAGACCATGCAAAGAATAAAGCAATACCATCCCCTCACCCTCACCCATTTGCTGCCAATACTGTGCTTTGAGTCACAAACCCCACTGTGTCAGTTCATTTAGAAAGTTAACTGAGCAACACATCTTTTCTTGTCCTAATTGACATTGATAATACTCCATCCATCTTCCTATTCATATGCTAATAGCTATATTATCTGTCACTTTATTCCAGAATCCTGCCTTAGATTGGGATACTGCTTCATTCTACTGTAATATTCTCTGAATTACTACAGTTGCCACTGTAGTTCTGGTTTCATTTACTTAGGTAAATTTGAAGTGTTCTTGAGAATGCTTTGACACTCTAAAGAAAGCTTCTAAGTAAAGTCCCAGAAAAAAAAAATCTGTGTTACAGCCAAAATAAACTGCTCACTGGAGCTATAGGAAAACTTCAATAGAATTTATAGGGCAAGTGATATTTTTATTTAAAAACTATGAAAAGAGTTCAAAGGAGCCTTACCTTCTTTTATCTCTATTAAGTTTTCATAGTGAGATACTGCTCCCTGTGTTCCAAAGGCAAAAACTGCCATGTCTCATCATATTTGTTTAGTGTCTGCTTTCATTAAAGATTTCTTTTGGTGAAGTACAGCACCCCAGGAGAAGGCTACTGATGAACACCTTTCTGCCTGTTCCTTATACTATTAGACCTTCCTAAAAATATACAGCATTTGAAAGAAACAGTCACCTTTCTGCAATTTCTTTCTCTTTGTAATAGCTCATTCAGCTCCCTTAAATTTTCAGCATTTTCCACATTTCTCATTAATCTCATCTAGAGGCTTATTCAGCCCTTAGTCAAAATATCGGCTTTTCCTTTGCAACGTAAAAATATCAAAATGTTAGTTTTCTCCTGTTACTAGATTATTTCCCTTGCTCTCCTATAAAGGGAGGTATTTAAATGTCTCACAGAAAAAGTGAACAGACAAAACCCAGCCCCAGGTCTGCAGGGCAGCCAAGGTGGCACTTCCTGCCATCCCGGCCAGGTGGTTTCTCCTGCAGGACACCAGGAACTTGGTTATAAGTTCTCACCTTATGTATTGCTCCTTTCCTACTTGCCTCCCTCTAAGGCAGAGCATGTGTAATCAAAAATATCAAAGGTTGACCAAGACCGCCCAAGCTTCTGTTATTAAGCTTAACATCTTCCACAGTCCACAGCATGAGGGGACTACCGTGATGAGCATCTCCCTTAAACAGTCACCCCGACCAGCTGAAGACAGCACTTAGCTTAAGTGTGGAATGGTGCTCAAATTTATATTTCTGCATCCGTGCTCGCTGCTCTGGTGCTGACAGACACAAAGAGAGTGAAGCACAGTGCTGCTGAGGCAGAATATCTTAACACACAGGTCCAAAGTGGAGTCAGTTTCTAGTGTTTTAATCATCTTCCAGGGGAGATATTGTGAAGAACCTAAACCAAACTGTAACCAATAAAAGAGATTCTTTCTTAAAAACAAGACAACTTGGAAATGTATTAATCAAGACTGCGTAATGAGTAGAACCTGCTGCAGAAGCTGCAGAGAAATATGTGATTAAAGATGATCATGATGGAAATTCATGGGATCTGGAATGAAGGGAGTCATGCTAAGTGCTCGTTAGGTGGTGGTACACTGTTAAATCTTGGAAATAGAGGTTGCCAGCTTCATGCCGTTCTGTAATGCCTAAAAGAAACACAGAGTTGAGTCTCTATGCAGAAAAAACACCCTGTCTATTGTGGACAATATATATTAAATATTACTGCAGTTTTCAAATTAGTGGCAGAATCCTGCTTTGCACTATTTTAGTTGAAACATATCAGTCAATATGCTGTAGAACAGACAGTAGTCACACAGAGTTACTTGCTCAACAGACATCCTGCATCTTGCTCCTTAATCAATCACCAACAAACCTCTGAACACAATAATGAAAAACAGATGTATCCAGGATAATGGTGGGAAGGATTTTATGGGGCAGTTCAAATATATGCAGAGATTCCTGGTCTTTCTTGAGAGACAGGAAGCATATACCTGAATTAATTGGGCATTCTGTACTAATACATCTTGCTAATGACCTTAAACAGAGGATTTAAACAGCATCACAGACGCTTGGCCAAATGGAAGACAGTAGTACGTTCTCCTGAAAACAGATGGGTGAGGTTACTAACAGAGATTTCCCAAGAGAGATTCCTGGGACTGATCACAGTTAACATGATCATAAATGACCACTGTGCATACAAACAAAATGGAAAATTAATTGATGACATAAAATAAGGTGCCATTGGCAATATAGAGAAAGGCATGTATGGAATACAGGAAAACCTTATTGATCCAACCAAGAGAGATGTGATGAAATTCAATAGTGCATAATGCCAGGTCATGAATTTACAGACTGAAAACACATATTTCTGCTCTTAACTGGAAGCTTCTTGGTTGGGATACTGGTTCATGAAGACAACAATATCACAAAGATCCCATTAACACCCCCTCCCCCTTCAAATGTGGCCTTAAAATGCATTAGCAGACAGGATCAGCAGTGATGGGGGCGGGGGGGGCATGCAAACCTTTTCATGTGAGGCCTCAAGAAAACCCACCTGCAGCTATCCTTGTAGAAGATGCAGAAAAGGGCAGCTAGGAGACTGAGTGAGTAAAGAATTATTTATGAGAAAGTTAAAAGCTTGACAACAAGGGGAAAACTGAATGGGATTTGATACTGTCTGTTGGTATATCAGGAAGACTAAATGCAGTGGAAGAAAAACAGCAATTTAGGATTTGGCCCTTAAGAAAAAGACTGCAAGTTAATCGTATATAAATGAATACAGAAGAAAAGAAAAAGAGGAAAGCTGTGAAATTTTCTCATTACCTAACTGGAATTAAAGAAGACGTGATTAAACTGATGTGAAGGAATTATTAAATGATTGCGTGCAAAAGCAAGGTTTGGACTAGGTGATCCAGGAAATCCCCTTTGTCTATATCCAAATTTAGCTTTAAAGGTTGTCAGGATATTTCTTTCCTTCCCCTAAAAACAGCATAAATAGCATTATTGGAAAACACCAGACGGTGCTGTCACAGAGAGTTTTACAAGCTCTGTACTTCCAGACTTTCATATCTGTAGGTTATGGCCAAAATGCTGTGGCACATTAAGCATAGTTTATGATGTTCCCGCATATGCTACTAAAGATTGTTTGCTGCTTAAAGCTGTGACTGAACAGGTTCTTAGAAGCAGTGCTACTGCTCAAGGGAAGCACTTTCATATGTAGATATCAAAATTCCTCTTCAAATGTTATTTTTACCACCAGTTTGAATGAAAATTGCACTGAATCCTAGGGATGCCAAGCCCGTGAAAAAATGAGAGCCTAGGATTTTGCTGTCTCATTTTCTAATTTCCTTCCTTGGATCTTTCTTTAAATTAAATGGAAGGATATTTTTAACCTGGACTGTGGGTCAGACCACAGCCTATGGAGACCTTGAACTGAGTTAAAGGAAAATGTATGCAGAGTGTTTACTTAAAAATTGGTAGAGCTCAGATTTTTGATTTTGGGCTATTACCACTTCTCATCCTCTTTATGCTTTAGATTTCTGTCCTCCTGTAAGCCTGGTTTTCAGAAGTAAGTGTTCTGAACTCATCACTCAAATACTTCAGACACTGCATTTCGGGTTTAGATAATAGCCTTATCCTTTGTATTGTGTCCTCTTACCTCATACATTTATAAACTGTTTACCACTACAATTACAGTGACGGAGGAATGGTCCATGCTGGAGTGACAGAGAAATGGCCCATGCAGGGGAAGAACTGATGAATGATTTATAGGTACACTTTTAGCAAATGTCATTCAAGGAAGTTTGCTCATCAAGTTCTAGTTCTAATCTCTGATGTGGACCTTTTTTTTAAAATAAAGGATTGAGCACAGCAGTTTGCAATAACATTGCTGTTTGTCTGACAGTTAAATTGCTCAAATCCCTTTATTACATTACACCTTTATTTGGCATATGCCTTAGTCAATATCTTGTCTAAAAGCTGCTTTTTGTGAAGAGACTGAAAGTTTTGTTGTCATATGAGTCAATGTAATGGTTCATTATAACATCGTCTTGGGAGAAGAAAAGGCATTTCTGGAGTCAGTAAGGGTTGTTTGTTTTTGCTACAGATAGCAAAGACTAATTAGGGTTCCTGTAAGAGAGTCCATTATGATCACCTACTCTGATTTCCTACAACGCTAATGATGTTATTAGCATTTAAATTGTTAACATTGTTTTTAATATCAGGTATCATTCCTAGCTCCATGTTTTATGAGACATTAGAAAAAAAGAAAGGTAAATTTTCAACATGTTTGCATTTCAAGAATGTATATAGAGGTTTATATTTCACTCTGCTTCTCAAACTTTACAAACTAATTTTTGACCTTCAAAGTAAGTTTGTAGAAATTCATTAGTTGACTCCTAAGCTAGCCATGAACATAGAAAAACTTACTTCCACTATAAATCACTTTCCTCCTGCTGTCCACACCATCAATAAAAACTAGCAAAATATTTCAGTAGGTGGCAAAGCTGCCCTGCCTGTACTGTGATGACAAGAAGTACACATGCATGCAAAACATGCATTTTGTAAAAAACTGGTGTTCTTTTCTCTAGGCACAGCATAAGCTTGTTCTGGTTTCTTTACCTTGAACACTTCATGTCTAAACAGAGTGCTTGGTTTAGTACTAGTGGCAGCTACCTGTCCTATTACATGTTAGCTAACAAGAAGTTTTCTCCCCAAAAGCCTTCTTGCTTCCAAATAGTCCAGAGAGTTCTAAGAGAAATATTTTACCGCATTTGTCAAATGTCAAGCCTTCTAGCTTTTAGAAAATCAGCCTTTAGGCAAGTTTTTGAAGACAAGAGGCTGAAATTATTTTTCATGAAGCTCTCAACCCCTTTAGCTTGTTAGGACATCCACAGAAGTCAGAGAAAGCACAGGGCTTCCTCTCCACCCTGAGGCAGGAGAAGCCTCCAGCCTCCTCTGCTCACCATGTGGGGACAAGTCAGGGCTCTGCACTGCAGAAAGGAAGGAAGGCTGTGGCTGAGAAACATTACTTTCCACTCTTGAGAGTGATGGAAGATCCTGTGATTGGAAATCTCTGTGTGTGCATGCAATTTTTACAGAGATAGATAGATATACTTGTGTTTTTCTGCTAATGTTCTGTTTTTAATAATAATAATAGCTATTATTATTTTTATCATCATCATCATTGAGGAACAGGAGATTAATTGGGCACCTTTCATTTTGCTGAAAGGTCTTCTGGATAAGTGGCCTCTCTTGGAGCAGGTATCACCTGTGTCTTCCTTCTGTTTTTTAAAGCAGAAGGGAAAGCACACCAAAAAGAAAATGCTCTACTTCCTCTGTAAGCATATAAAGACTTTATTTAGTTAGTTAGTTAGTTACTTCATTATTTATATTTAAAACTTTTAGGACAGTCTGTGGTACCTGGTAGGTAGCTGTATTGGTTTTGCACAGCCTGGTTTTTGGTAGAGGGGTGGCCACAGAGGTGGCTTCTGTGAGAAGCTGCTGGAAGCTTCCACCACGTCCAACAGAGCCAATCCTTGATGGCTTGGAAGATGGGCACGCTGCTGGCCAAAGCTGGGCCAGTGAGAGATGTTGGTAACCCCTCTGTGATAACATATTTAGGAAGAAAATCAAAACAAAGTGGGGCACAGTTTTTTCTTCTAGTCAGAGAAGAGCAGGAAGTGAGAACATGTGAGGGAAACAACACGGTGACACCAAGGTCAGTGGAGAAGGAGGGGGAGGAGGTGCTCCAGGTGCCAGAGCCGAGGTTCCTCTGCAGGCTGTGGTGCAGACCATGGTGAAGCAGCTGTGCCCCTGCAGCCCATGAGGATCCATGGGGAATGCAGAGATCCACCTGCAGCCCATGGGGGAGGTGCCCACGCTGGAGCGGGTGGATGCCTGGAGGAGGCTGTCATCCAGTGGGAGACTCGGTGGGAAGGGCCCTTGCTTCCAGGCTGGAGCAGCCTGTCCTTGGAGGACTGCACCCCGTGGAAGTGACCCACACCACAACAGTTTTGGGAGGACTGCTGCTCGTGAGAGTGGACCCATGTTGGAGGAGTTCACAGAGAACTGTCTCCCGTGGGAGGGACCCCACGGTCTCACAGGGGAAGGACTTGTCTCCCTGAGCAGTGGAAGAAAACCTTGGGTGATGAACTGAGCAAACCCCCACACCCTGTTCCCTGCATTGTCAGTGAGAAGGAGGGAGGAGTTGGGGGAAAAAAGGTGTTTTCTTAAGGGCTTATTTTACTTCTCATTATCCTCCTCTGACTCTGTTAGTATTAAATTCATTCTGTACCTCTAAGCTGAGCCTGTTTTGCCCTTGGAGTGTTTTCTCCCGGTCCTTATCTCAACTCATGAACCCTTCATTAATTTTTTTCTCTCCTCTGCCCAGCTGTGGCAGGGGAGGGTGAGCGAGTAGCTTTCGTGGGTGCCTGGCGTTTGGCCGGTGTCAAACCACAACGGTAGCCAATCCCTCAGCACAAGGAAGCACTTGATTTGTCCCCCCATTACTGCCTCCAGCTCATACTACACTGCCTGCCAGAAATGCCTGGCTTAGATACCAAAGCACAAGATCTTTGCTTTGTGCTAACAGCAACCATCAGAAAAATGCAGCCTGAAACATCTCACATTGCAGTCTCTGAGTTTTCTAAGACTCTTAATTACAATGACATCTCATGGTAATGAAGTCCCTCTGTTTCTAACCAAGCCTTCCCAAGGTTATTGAGAAGTTTAGATGTTCTCCTTCACTGATACACTGAGATTAGAATTTTTTTTGTATTGACTTTCCAATCTTCAAGATACAGATTTTACAATAATGCTGGCAACACATACCCAAAGAGAACAATAAACCTTAGGTCTGTCCACATGCACTGAGGGCTTCTTGCACATCACATTTCACAGCATTCTGCACTACTTAGCAGAGGCAAAAAGGAGGTCTAGCAAAGATTTTGATGTTCTACAAAAGACAAATTGTTTCCTCTCTCAAACACACAAGCAGGTCAGTCAATAGATTTTGAATTTCCAGACCATGGTTAAACACAAACAATGCAATCTTAAATAATACAAGTTTTTACATGACTAGGGATAGTGGTAACTTTAAAAGATCATTTTCAGCACACAGTATCATTGAAAACACTAGCCAGTGTGAAGGACAATTAGATTACTTATAAGCAAGACATTTTAGAAATACATTTTCCTCCACCTGATGCAGAATATTTAGTCTCTACCTCAGTCAGCGTAAACAGTGAAAATATGGTACTTTCCTGTATACCACCACAGTGCCACAACTTCTGGGTTGTACCCATTCAGACTGATAGGAACATTTACCTGGAAGGCTTTAATTACACAAAGTTTATTTGCTTTTTTGTTTCACTTTTATGCATTATTTTAAAAAAAAAGCCATTTCAGCTTGGAACATTAACCTCAACATGAGTGAAATTCCAGGACAGAGGCAAAACCACCCTCTCTGACAGTATGTTCATACTCCCCACTTAAACAAAGGATTGCTATAGGAATAGTTAGTGTACGTTGTGACTCTCCCTCACTTAATAAAAATCCAAACTCCTTTTAGACATGGGCCAAGTCTGAATCTCTACCACAGAACCAACCACAAGAGGTCATCCTTGCTCCATGAGAACCCTTTCTCTGCTGTCTAGTAGGAAAACTGTCTTTGCAAGTGTACTGGATTTACTCAATATTTTCAAGAGTTACAGAACTGAACATAAAAGTGAGACAACTGAGATTGTTTGCTTTCTTCATTTAAAAAAGAAGTTTCTGTAGTAAATTCAAAGCGATTTTTAAAAACATGTACCTGTAATACAGTTTTTCTCATTTTCCTTAAATTTCTTTCTTGAACCTTTCCACATGCTCATAGTTCAGCTTTAACACAGCGATCAAGGAAGGGGATATTATTTGGGACATTCTTCTTGCTAGGAGAAACAGCTACTTATCAGTCCAAAAGAAGAGATAGTAAAAATCACAGCTCACATCTTTCCTTAAGAGATCTTTTGACCTTCAACAATCAATCTTGTCCCTTGTCCTGTTCTCAACTTAAAAAGACAGTTGAAATATTACAAAAATGCTTCTTTTCTACTGTTGTCTGATCCAAGACTGTCTCACTGAAATAAGGAGGTAGAAAAGTTTGAAAACTGTTTTATACTTTTCACATAATCTCTTGGAAATGATAGACTTTCTTAACCACACTTGCACGTTAAAAGTCTTATCTAGGAACCCATCTCAAGTCCTAACAGGAGCTTCACCCATGTCATGTAGCTTTCTTCACCCATCTCATCAGCTTCCTTTTGTCTTGTCCTGGCACTCGCCATGTTTAGGCCAATTCAGAGTACTATTAAAATGAGATCATCATCTCATCTTGGCCCTTTTCCTTCCTTTCTTTATATTCATCCACTAGCTCTTACTTATTGTTCATGCCATACTTTTGCCTCCAACTTCCCCTTAAAATGGGCACTGCAATCCCTCTCAAGTTTGTCACTGCTGCATCCTCGCCCACCATGCCACCCTCTGCCTACTCAATTCCCAAAAAGCACTGCCACACTTTCTTCCACCTGCTTCACACAGAAGAGCAAATCCTTTTGTCTTCCTTCAAAAGCCTCCTTAAAACCAGTGTCAATTATTCAACCAGCAACATATCAATCTCAATGTAGCCAGGCAACTGATCTGCTTTGATCACTGCCAATTCTCCTTTCCCTCTTCTTTCCCAGACTTTCTCAGAAGCCCATTCATATCCAGACGCAAGCTCTTTGAACGAGAACCATCTTCTGTATTTTCATGACCCCTTACGCCATATCATCCCACTCCATTCTAAGGGCTTTCATGCAACGGAATCAAATTATCCCAGAGGGCTTAAGTTGTGAGGGAAATGGCTTGCATAACTTATTTAATGTAGAGGTATGGTCAGTCTGGGAGTGGGTTTGAATGCCAGCAAATTCCCCCTGGTTCCAAGCAACACAGTGAACAGTTTAAACCAGAAGTATTATCTTGACTACAGACTGCCTTCACTTGGGACCTGTATGATTCCAGAGCAGTTTCCAGACCCAGTCACAATAGAGACAACACAAAATTCACTGAAGTCAACAGCAAACTCCTACTGATTTTCAGCAGAGTTGGGATTTCATCCTCAGCTAGGTGGGCACTTGAGAACCACATCAGCACAAAGAAATTATTGTAGTGGCCTTAGTATCATCTGTGGATATCACCATGGAAACCTCATCACAGATCAAACCTAACAATCCAGGAGCATTCAATGAGCACCAGTGGCAGGCTATCCTCATAAGCAGCTACAATTTATTGAAATACTAAAAGCTTGCAGGACAAATACTGCAAAAGGAAAGAAACCCAATTCAATGATTTCACGGATATATTACATGCCAATTTTCTAGCTATAGAGTTTATTTGTCACTGTACTTAAATTAATTTTTAAATAAAGAATCCCACAATTAATATTTACTTCATGTTTTATCCACAGCTGTCCTCATCTCTTTGTTACCAGCATTGCTGTTAATTAACATTAGAGAAACAGACAGTCAAACTGAAAAAAGAATTATGTTGGGGGAACAAAGACAAAATATGTTAAATATTATTAATAATTGCATACAAGTACTGTATAAGGAAATCACTGTACTGTGGCTTACACTTGGACACTGCAATATACTGAGTAGCTCTTCCAAATAGATGATTTTCTGCAACATGAATCACAGTCCAATGCTCAGCTACTCTGAATATTCTAACTAGATTACTAGGCCTGACAAAATCCATTTTTATGTTGTATCTAGAGGAAAGTGATAAAAATATACCATCTAAAATTTTTGAACTTATTATGGCTACTTTCTGTAGAGTAAAAAATCCAATTCCAATTGTTTTACATCTCTATTGTATTTCCTGTGAAAATTGCAACATACTTTATGCAGGCAGAGTTCTCTTAATTCTTATACCAAATATTATCCTTAATGTAAGATTTCATATCTTCCATCAAATGAACTTTGTCTGCTAAATAATATTATGCATATGCACAGATATTCTTTTAATTAATGCCCACAGGTTACACCAGCATGCCAGCTTTCACTAGTCTGCTGAATCAGTTATTTTACAGCCAGACAGATGAATCCAGCACAACTGGGCAATCAGTAGCGAATCCAGGCCCTTTAAGGAAGCTCAAAGTTCAACACACCCTGTAATATTCATGAAAGAAGGAAAAAATTGGTGAAAGAATTTTCACTCCTTTTTATTCACAAACTTCATACAAAACCTTGATTCCATCTGTGTTCATTGGAATCTCCTTTCCCCAAATTTCTCTGCTCATGGTTTCAACCCAGCATTTCAGCCCAAACATATCCTACCCAAAGTCACTGCCTTTCCTGTAGCTGTGTGTAGTAATTCCTTGTGAATTGTCTCTCAGCTTATCTGTTCTGACTGCTGATTCCCCGCAGATGGCCAGATAAAGAGCCCAAAAGCATAGCTGGGGTTCTCTCTTTAAGCTACAAAAGTTTTTCCTTCACTATAGTTTTACAGGTGTAACTACACCAGGGAATGTGTTACAGCTATACTGCACTAAACCACCTAGAATATTCTTCGGACTTCCTTCTCTCCCCTCCTGCTCCCCCTCCTCTCACAGTTTTATTTTGCTCACTTTTGTTGAACGAGATCCTATTTCAAAGCAAAATAATACTAATATGAGATATTTAGCAATTTGAATTTCTGGCTTAATAAGGACTGCAATTTTACTTTTTCTCCAGTCTGTAGGAAGCAGCTCCGAAATCAGCATGAAAGGTATAAAAACTGCAACAGGAAAGGCAAGTGCCAAAAACACAGAAAAAAGATTAGGTGTGCAGGCCAACAAGTCTGACCAAGAAGGGACCAGGGACTACAGCCCTGTGATATGTGGGCTGAGAGGGGATTGAAGAGCCGACCTTAAGCTGTGCAGCCAATCTCGGCTCATCTCAAGATCCTTGTCCACTTGTCCACTTGTTACGGCCAAGGGCTGGAGCAAGTACGTATCTCCGAGGGCCAGAAACAAAGTAACAGTCAACTCCCACAAGCTCAGGACAGAAACCAGGATTTGAGCCAAGAGACATGTCACAGCCACTACCAGCTCCAGCAGCTGCCCAGCCAGGACACCCTGTAAGAGCCAGACACAGGGGGGGCACTCCAGGATTACCTAGGGCTGGCCAAGAGGCTTTGCTTATCCATCAATTGCCAACAAGCCTCCACCAGGGGAAACCTTGCAGCCTTGCCCGTCAGTGATCGAGTAGGCAGCAAGGATGTTGTCTTTCGGTTCATAAGGAACAAAAGCTTTTGTGGGCTCCTAATGTGTATGAGACTATGGGAGGTGCCATCTTCTATCACAGGATGAAAGCAGAAAGTCTGTGTCTGCAAAATGCCCCAAAGGAAAGGCAATAAGAGCTGTGTAGCAACCTATTTCCAAGCTGGATAATTGTATTTCATGTTTGCCTGCATTTATCTCTGCATCCTTCTTTCCCAAGGATTTCTGTAGTACTCCCGCTCCCTATTTATGAGCTGCAACTGCTCCACAAGAGATGTAGCTGCACAACAGAGATAGAGAAACAAATTCTCTGAGGATAATATTTGGCTAGCTTTAAGTAACTGCTTTTATTTTAGCACCTCAGCTCCAGCTCTGTTCTTAGATGGGCCGTGTCACTGCATTTGTTGTGAGCCTCTGGTGGGCATTGCTACATAGCAAGGATAAAATGCCAGCAATTAAAAAATCACTCCAAAATTTACATCCACTTCACCTCAGATGCAAACAATGCTATCTGCTAGATACCCACCCATTTGGGTGAGATCAGCACCAGGCTGAAGAGCAACTGTTGAAGCTGAATCCAAGGAAGTCTGATGTAATTGCAGATTGGGTTAATCACAGGGAAGAATGTGTAATTTCTCTAGCTTTCTTTCAGAACAACTTTCCAGTGCTTCCACTGCTCTTTAAGAGATGCAGGGCACAGATACTCCCTGAGACTCCTTATGCTTGTGACTGTCCAGCTGTGAAATGAAGAAACTGCACCACTCCCTAAAAAGGACCATTGCCCAATTCTTTTCAAAACCTTCTCAAGGTCGAACTCAGGCTCACTCACCAACTTTGTGGTGAAAAAAATAGCCTTTTAGAAAAGCTCTGGTAACTTCGTAGCATTCCTGGAATGTCTTTATATTCATCCACAGAATGGCCCACTCACCTCATTTGTCTTCATTTGTGCCCCACCAGGAGCATGGTGGCATCTGAGAGATTGAGATGAAAGGACAGACCTGCAAGTGGGGGAGGCTGTGACACCAATGTTCCCCTGGGTGCCAGCATGGAGCAGAGGTAGGGTGAGGCCAGGGTGACAGTGGAGGCAGTGGGACACAGGGGTAGCCCTGGTGAGTGTCTTGCTGAAAGTGCCAGACTCAGCAGGTCCATGTGAAAACAAGTAACTTTATCGTATGTTCAGCGAGGAAGCTCTGAAATTCTGTCCCTTGCCTTCTCCCAGCACCTTCAGCAAGTACTTTCAGGCTGTCTTTCCCATTTTTCATGCTCTCTCCTCATTGCCAAGTACCTTCAATCCCCAGCTCACCGATGGATGAATGTTGCAGTCAACACCTGATGCCGAGCAAAACTCGACAGATCCACCAGTGACTGGCAGAGACACTTGTTGAGCTTGAAAGCATCCCACAAGAGGGGATTTGTGCACAGCACTCTGAACACATCACTTCCACCTTTCACACAAGTGATCCCATTTGGGCTTCACATTTTCAAAGATCTTAATTAGAGGTCTTCCTTTGATCTTTCTGGGAACTTTAAAAGACCCAGGAGAAACTGCTGGGATGCTGAATTTACTTCAGTCCCTGAAACCTCATAAATAAATTCAGCAAGCAATGTTTTTTGACAGTCCAGTTATTTAATAGCCTTGATTAAACCTTTTTAGAATGACTGGAGGCTCTGAATGTTATTTATTCATATTTAAGCAGAGAAACAGTCACTCATGCACAGAAATCCTCAGTGACTCATGGAATGACGTGCTTCCTTATGCACAGCAATCCTCAGTCAGTCACACAGTGACACACTCCTGCCCATACATATTTAGTAACATGCACAGTGACAGCCTGGCCCAGAGCACTGATTTTAGAGATCTTTGCAGGCTCCCACAAGGGCCTCCTCTCCCTTGAAGCTGAAAACAAAACTCCCCAGTGACTCCAGTCCATGGTATCAAAAGAGGCTCATCCACCTTCTCCTCTGAGCTGAGCCTTTTCTCTCTACTATGGCATTTTCCTGCTGAGGGTTCCCCTAGGGTCTCTAATGCACTTATGAAAGGAAATCTCATTTTCACTACCTTCACATTTTAATATCTGAATGGCAAAGAGCTGCTGTTCTGCATTTTGGGTTTTGTTTGGCTTTATATGGAAATTCTACATTAAACATTACATGACAGTAAAGGGGATGAGATGGCTCAGGAGATCAGTAATGGGCTGTGAAGCCTTTCCTTTCTAGGCCAGTGCTCCAGTTCGTTCTGGGCTGTTTTAGCTGGATTTAACATAGGAAAACAGTGAGCTCATTTAAAAGGTCTGAGCTCTCTGAAACGAATTAGATTTAAAATTAACTGACCAGTGACAAAAATATCACTATGCAAATAAACTCCACCAATCAGCCACTTGCAAAAAACAAATGCAAGCAACATTTTACTTCACCTGGGTAATGATACAAATGAAAATGCTCTGGAAACATACCGGCTGCCAGGGGCACCCCATCCATCTTCCAGCCCTAATACGTTACACAACTAGCTTTTGTAAGATGCCTGGAAGGTCTTCAGGCTCAGAGTGGGTCAGACCAAGAGAAGCAGGCAGTGACCAAAAGTTATTCCCTTCTAACTTCACTCATCATCATGCAAATTGCAAATTCATAGCCTCGAGGCTCTTGTAGACAAATATTTAACTTCATATAAAATACATAGCCATATCCTAACTGCAGATGGCAACATTCTGCCCAGAGATATGACACCAACAAGAAACATAATAAAACAAACAACTCTTTTAGCACCCTGATACTTGCAGTGACCCATCAGACACACACTCAATGCAGAGACTGCACATCTACAATGAGTTAGAGAGAACTCTATCTTGTCAAAAAGAGATATAACCTAGTAAAAATGAGCAAAGAAACCAGCTCCCAGCCCAGAATGCTGTTTTCAGAAACTGCTTGCTTTTTTCGTGTCCTTAAGTACAACGGTGTTGCAGTTTTCTCTAGTGTTTTAAATAATACGTAAATACAATAAAATAATTAGAACAAACTCTTCAATTCCCTCTCATACTCCATCAAAAAGGCTTTTGCTCAGCTTTTTAACGGCACTATGCTTGAAACACCTATTATAAAAATGGAAATGTATTTCACAATACATCACCAGTGGATAAGCTCTAGCTCAGAGTAGGACTACAGATTCATTACTCCACAATAAATGTAAATAAGGAGTTCAGTGAACATGGGGAGCACACGACTATTTATAGTGACATTTCAATAAGTCTAAATGTACAGGTACTTGAGAAGCAATAGAACTGTTATTACAACTTTGCACTATAAATGAAATCTAATAAAACACAAATGAGAATGAATAGAAACTATTTCCAGAATATCAACTAACAGTAGTGGAACATAAACAAATGGGTTTTCTAAATCAATCAGAATACTGAGGACTGATGCCCATGCCTAGAAATGGTTCCAAGTGTCATTTTTCATAGTGCCATAAGCACCTGATTTGACACTTGATTACCTGCATTCAAACATCTTATTTATAATACAGGTATTACATCACCTACACTGTGAAATTCAGTATATGATGAATTGCTGCATGATGCTGTGCTACACTGGGTGCAGTCCTGTTCTTTATCCACAATGCTTTTCAAAAACACGGTGAGGGCAAATAAGATGGGAGTTTGTTAATTTTGTGAAAGAGATGCTAAGAGAGAGCTCCTTACAAAAATGTCAGGGAAGTGAACACTTGGTGCAAAAATTCTCTTTCAGTCCTCTGAATCAACAGCTAAGCCACCCATGTTGTATGCCATAAAACAAATGATCTGTCCTTCAGCTTTCATTAGCTGAATAAATTCAGTATTTAATTCAGCAAGTGCTCAGTGCCACTGATATTAATGTCATCTAAATGGAGCTGTAATTAGACAGGAAAACCATTCAGTTCATATTTGCATAAGATTTCTACAAACGAATTCTACTGAACAAGGAAAAGCCATAATTAAAGGAGAAAAATTGCTATCTAGATAAGAAGTGACACCAAAGAGGAACATGTCACACAGCTCGATAACAGAAGAAAAAGATGGAACAGCTGAAATGTTGAATTTGTTAGAACAGCTATTTCAGAAAAATATGGCAAACAAATATTCTACCTCATCCAGGACACAGTCCAATTGCCTTTGAAATCAGTAGGATCCTCCTATTCCGGATCTTTGCATAACCTTTTCCAGGGTTGTTAATCCTGGGAAAAGGGTGTCCAGAGCAGTTGCGCAATCCCCATCCACGGCAACATTTAAGATTCAGCTAGACAAGGCCTTGACCAGCCTTATTTGATGTGGAAACTTTCATCAGGAGACTTGGATAGGTGACCTCTGGAGGTCCCTTCCTATCTGATTCATTGTGTTATTTTAATAATGTCCATTCCAAATACAAGAGAGTTTCTTGGCATCAATGCTTGGGGCTCCAGCACAGATTTTCCATTGCTTAACTACTCTTGCTTCAAAGAATTTTTTTCTGTGTATCAGTTGTAATTCCTCTTGCTGCAGCTTGTGACTGTTGCCTGTCATGTTGTCACTGGGTACCCTTGAGAAGAGCCTGGCTCTGTCTTCTCTATAAATTCCCTTTAGGTCCTCGAAGACAGCAATTAGATCTTCTCCGCCTTCCCTTCTCCAGATTAAACTGTGTCAGCTCTCTTCATACATCACAAAACTACGTCCCCTGAACCTTGACACTCTCCCACTGTTGTTCTCTCTCTCTCCCCATATGGCCCCAGGCTGTAAAGTTTCATACCCATTTGCTCTTGTGCCAGAATAGGCATTTTGCTCACTCCCCCTAACTTGGCACACTGATAGAAACCCCACTCTCCCATTCTAACCTTTCATTTTGCCAGATACAGCACATCATTTTGGCCTCCTCCTGTGGGACTGGCTTCTCAGTTTCCTGATCACCTTGGCAGTCTCCTGATAACCTATGTGAATTACTCTCACATCCTGTGACCAATTAAAACAATCACATTTTTCATTCTCCTCTGCCACTTCCACCTGACAAGCCTCCAGCACTGAGAGAGAAATTCTTGTCATCAGTCATCCTCTGTCTGACCTTGATTTTTTTTCTTTTCACCTTTTTCATTTCTGTCACAATGGTGCTGCCATTTATCAGACATCTCCCTCCTCTTCTTCACAAATGAAGCCTCTCAGTGTCACCTATGCAGCAAATATATCACTATGTGCCAGCCTTTTGATGGGATCAGAGGGAAGAGAAACAAGGAAATTTATGATATTACAATCTCATCATGGAAAAACGATACTAATAACTTGCCACCAGACAACAAGTTCTTTCTCCATAACAAAAAATTATAGCTTCCCCCTTTTGTTATAAAATGAGTAACTGATCAGTCTTGCACCAACCCCTCACCTCAGCAATCTTAATTAATATATGGTAATTAACATATGATGGCACATTAGTTGTGCACATAAATAAAGTATTAGCTTTACTGCATATCTTTCGTCTCAAAAAACAAAATGAGAAAGCCCCAGTAATAAAAGTGCTGTTCAGTATTTTGTTGAAGTCATGGAAGAAATGTGAAAAAATGCAACTTGAATATCATAGGAAAGATTAATAGATTTTAATAAAGAAGATGACAACTGAGTGAGCTCCCCAAATCAAGACTCTAATCACTTAACAGCAAAAATATCTCTTTTTGTTTTATCTCTTATCTTTCTTCTTTTCCCTCTTGATACATTCCACAAATATTCACCAGACAAAATCTAGAAATTTCTTGGGGAATGGCTTTCCAGGGCTAAGATTAATGACTGCAAGCATCAGGTATAATAGCGGGGGGAAAAGAAAACACACATGCAAAAAATCTTTACAACATCTAATTCTAGGAGGCCTACTTTAAAATATTATATTTGAACATGCCAATTCAGTAGACGTCAGTAAAGATTTCTGCCTCAAGTTATTTTTTTTGTTTCCCATTTCTTTATGTAGTTAAATCAGCAAGTATAAATGTCTTCAGACAAAATTATCTTACATCAAACAAATATTGACATGACTTTTAAGGTCAGTTTGCTGCAAGGCCAGGATTTAAAAACAAATTAAATTTGATGTATGCTGTTTCAAAGGTCATTTACAAAGGTATATGCTGCACCTATTTTACAATGCAATCCCCAGGGAGGCAAACACATTGAATGCTGCAAGGAGACATTGCAATGAGGAAGATAATTATGGTAATAGGCAGGTAGGTAATAGAGGCTTAATTAGATCAGAACGAGCATATTATTTAGAGAAAAAGAAATTTCAGTTCATTCAATTAAAAGTAAATGACAACAACTCAGGTCAGTATTTATTTCGGGTTGAGAGATAATATACTTTCTTGTATCTTTAAAGGGACTGAGACATCACAGCAAAAGGCAGTAAAAATATTTCATTGTCATCCAGCATAGTCCAGTGTCACCGCATATGAAGGTCTTATCTGCCCCAGAATATTGCCATTCTGATAGAGGCTGTGCACACACCTGATTTCCTGCTTTTCTTTTCTGATCTCAATAGTTTTCAGTAGTAGAAGTGAGAAGGCATGAATCCTTTGTTATTACGTGAATAGCTGAAGGAATAAATAAATGTCCATTCCTGCAACATGCCCTCACAGCAAAGGAAGAATTTTTATGAGATAAGCAGAGGAAGAAGTGAGCACAACAACTTTGAAGATGGTCAGTGTCCATGTGAGCTGGTACATGATGCTGCAATGGCACTACTCAGCTTTGCCACTGGAAAAAGCAAGCCTGCCTTCCCTCAGACAACTGTTCACAACACTCTTTTGCTGAATTATTCCCATTTGAAATGTGATTTTAATGCCTTAAAAACATGTATCTGACCAGCAATCAGTATGTAATCCATAGTGCCACTGCTCTGCCTTGCCACATGACTCTGAAAGGTGAACAAAAAACAGCAAGGTGGAAAGATATTGCTCAAAATCTCATTGTTCTTTACTCCAGACAGCCACTTATTTTTGAGAGATTCTGATTTATTAGCATCCTCTGGCCCTTTGTATAGGTAAAACTAACTTTATGAGATGCGTGGTGACATGGCAGAGTGGAACAGAAGAGAAAAGCAGTGCATGGTGCTGCAGGGTTATGCTTTTAGTGTGGGAAGACCAACAACTCTGCTGTCATTGCATCATTTAGTTTACAGAAGTGAATTCCACTTTTCTCTCTAGTGTCTTCTGCAGGTAGCTCAGCTTAGGGTTAAGACAGTCACCAATAAATGTGCTGTCTTGAAAGCTCTTGACTAGACAAATACCTTTTTCAGGCAGTGTGGGGTGGTCCTCACAGAGTCTTGTCCTGTTATCTTGGCCAGCCAGACAGTAGGCATTAAGCAAAGACATTACAGTTCTGGTCCTCTGAAAGGTAATATGGAATGGTAACAGTTCAGAGACACACTCCCTGTCCTTCCACTCTTCTCTCACAAAGGTAACTGAAAACACCTCTAAACATGAGGCTGACTCTTGTTACTTTCTGCATTTTCTTTGAAACAAGTCTGCAACCACTCCCCAGAGACTAGTCCAATACTGCTAATGGAAATTCTGTAAGCTCTAAATTGGCTATTCTCATCTAATTTTTTTTTAAATTCACTTGTATTACAGCCCTGGGCCACTCTATTGGTCTGAAAAGAAGATGTTTTCCTGTTTTACCATTCATGAGTGAAGTGACAAACTCCTGCCATCTAGAGGGTTGTTTCTGGAACATATTCGAGGCAGATACTGTTTCACAGGGTAAAATAAAACTAAGATAAAAATCCTAGTGCCCACATATCTCCTTGGAGTTTTTCTAGATTTCTCCTTCTTTTTCATTCATGAGTTTATGTAAAAATGCCCAGTCGCATCTGTGTATGTATAATAGTCCTTCTTCAACAGCTCCATTCATTCATGAGAGCAGATTAGTTGACTAGGCTAATGATTATAAAATAGATTAAAACTTTCTGCTTGTATTTTTTTTCCCAATGCTATAACATCTATCCTCATTGTGTTCTTGCATTCATGGCTGCCTAAAACAGACTACAATGGTCACAAGCAGAATACAAGAATATTGGTGATTAATGGCATTCATTAAGAAAAGTGAGACACACAAAAACCCCTCTAACGTCTCAGAAAAGACGGTATTTTCTACTTAGGTTGTTAGTTAAACAGTGTGTGGCCATGGCTACTGACAATAATTAACAATTACTTCTCCCCACACTTTCTCACAAAGAAGAAGCGTCCGGTTAAGTGACCACCACGATTTTGTCTCTAAACAATAATGCTGTTTTCTGTGCATCCCACTAACCTGCTGTGAAGATCACATCTTGAAGGAAAAGCATGACAAGCAAATGAATTGTTGTGGGAGAATCAACAGTGGCCTCACAAAAGTTAAAGAGTGTCTTCCTGGGCAGGCAATGATGGCCAGTGAAAACCTGTGTCTCTCATTAAGCCAAAATCACATTCCATAGCCAGCAGCCAACTTTCAGGAAGAATTACGTGACCAAGTACAATGTGAAGCAACACTACCGCCTCACTCGAGTGAATTGGTGCTCAAAGCACACAAAACAATGCCCTAGATCTTACTCATATGAAATATGTATGAAACCCTTCCTAGGTGAAAGACCGCAAAATACACTGGAATGCGATCCATGCACTCATCTTCCATTAAATATCTATACAATACATGTTCTAATGATTTTCACAGACGGTTTTCTAGGCAATATCCATCTGCGACAGTGACTTGCATAACCTTAGATGAGACACAGCTGTGTGCAGGGTGTTTTTATAGCTCGGGTATAATTTCCCTTTTTAAGGTACATTGTATTCCTACCATTAAGATTAATCAATATGTCATTTTAAAAACAGCTCAAGCCACAGATGAAAGATTTCAGAGGTAACTTTTGAGGTGCCAATTACAATCATAACCAGTTGTTGCAATTACTATGCTCAAAATTTGGTCTCTTGACAAGAGAAAGCTGAGGTGCAATTGCCTCGAAAGCAAACAAAATTCGAGGATGGACCATCCGCTGAGCAGTAACCCCCACACAAACAGCTTGTAAAAGCCCTTTCTTGATGCCGCGCCGCAGTTCCCTGAGGGGAAAGGTGCTCGGAACGTTCCCGCCGGGCGGCGCGGGCCGGGCGGGCAGCGCAGTGCGGCGCACCGCCGCTTCCGGCTTCCGCGCGGCCGCCCGAGCCAGGTGGGAGCGGGGGCGGGCCCGGGGCGCTGAAGGGGCGGCTGTGCCTGAAGGGGGCCGGGCTGGGGACGCTGGGGGTCCTTGTCCCGTGCGGCTTCCTCGCCTGAGCAGGCGAAGCGGTGTCCGGCTCCCCCATAGCCAAGTGCCGGGAAACGCGGAGCGCGGCGATCCAGGTTGGCAGCGTGATGCGGCACGGTTTGGGGGGCGAAAATACTGAAGATGAGAGAAAGCGCTAAAAGCTGAACACCGGCAGTGTGCGTGTACACGCGAAGAGCAGCCCTGCTGTCGGAGCTTCATCTCACAGCTTCGGAGCAGGTCTCGTCCGGCTCCCGGCGGGACGAGGTGCCGTTCCTGAGGAGGGAATGGGTCAGAGGGGCGCCTGAGGAAAGCCCCGCACACTTGGGCACTTACAGCACAGTAGCTCCCAGATGCTGCGGGCCCACAGTGCAGTTTTTAGCCACCTTGCTTCCAAAAGATGGAGTAAGTCATGGGCATCACAGTGCCTGGAAAATGATTATTGCATTATTAGGGCGTTCAGTCCATGATCTTTTAAAGTATGAACTACTGTTAGTACAGTTTTGTTTTTTTTAATTGTAGTCCTGTACGAGTGGTGAAACAGATTTTGAATACACATAGGGTGGAAGCTGTTTGATGGTCAAGCACAGGAAACCTTGAAATACGGATAGCCTCCTCTGGGTGTTGGTATCTGTGGTGTGACAAGGGTAGCCCCACAGTTCCCTGCCCCCCAGTGAATAGCTTGTTCCAGCTGTTCGCGATGTCTGTGACAGCAGGGTGGGCCGTGTACCACCAGATAATGAGGCAAGGCACCGTCCTGCTCAGCACAGAAGATCCAGGAACCTGCTGGTGCAGTCAGGGTGTGTCTTTGGGACCTCACCAAGGACAAGAAGCCGTGACTTCAGCAGAACTTAGATGCCAGGCATTGTTAATGCACCTCACATAGCACAACCACCAGTTAAAATCCACCAGCAGTCGTTGGAGCTGTGGTGGGAAATCTGTGGTCTTTGCCCATGGTTGCCTGAACAAACCCATGGTTGCCTGAACAAATAATGCAGCAGGAGAGGAACAGGAGGTGAAAATTTGCAGAATGGAATGCAGTGCTGGGGACCCAACACTCACATAACATGTTTTAGGGCTCTTCTTTTGAACTGCTGTTCACATCATCCCTACACAGCCTCCCGATATCTGAACTCTGCTTCCATGTGCCACAACATCGGCCATTAAGCTGGAGAGCCACACTCACTCCTGGTGCTGTGACCCAGGCACTCTGCAGCATTTCACTCCTGAGTAGACTTCAAATGGAGAAACAACCCTTGTGCAGAATGCTCCCAGTTCAGGAGCTCCAGTGCTCTGTAGGGCAGCACAGTTGTACCCCCTGGGACTGAGCAGGGAACGAGGCATGGACCTACGACCTCTTATTTTAGGTCCTCCAGATGCACTTTTCTCTTCTATGTGCTCCTCAGGGGATCTGGACTGCAGACAGATTCCACTGGGTCTTTCCTGCCTGAGCATTTGGTAACAGTGTGCCAAAAGTGGAGGCAGAACACATTGCAGAGGCATTTGAATACTAATTAGTGGTTTCAAAAGAGGTGATATTCTGATTTGAAAGGAAGTGAAGGTAGACAGGGTTTATTCTGTCATAATTTCTGGAATCATGACTGTTAAGCTCTAATCCAAAATTTAAAAGATGGTAAATTTCTTAAAAAATTTGAAATGAGGGCGAAGACAACAAACAAATCAAAGCTCAGAGGGAAAGAGTGGTAAGAATATTGATCTGTAGGATGTTGTTATTATTGGATGGTGTTTGAAAGCATGGATTCACCCAACAGCTTTGCTAAAAGGACCTGACATTGCAGTTCTGTTGTTACTTAGTTTAGTGCGACTTTCTGAAAACTGCCATCTAAAATTTCTTGTAATCTGTGTCCTCAGAAGGCACTGGGGCAGTGCTTCTCATGAAAACAGTTTGTCATTTTGGTGCTTTCCATTATGAGGGAATGTGAAGAAGTCAAGGTATAAATACTAACCATTAGATTCTGTTGTTAAATCAGCATTTGAGTGGTTTGAAAATTAGTGTGGAGCCTCATATTGGACTCCCAGTGTCAGAAGTGTCACACTCTAAAATAATGACAGTTACTAGTAGGCAGCACAGCAATATAAATTTGACTACAAAGTATGACAGTAATACGATTTAAACATGGTGCAAAATGCTACAGGGTAAGAAAATTGATTTATGTGTGCTATCAAAAGCAAATTTTAGTATCTGGTCAGGACAATTTATTTCTGTGTTCAGGAAAGTTAGGATTCTTTGGTTTATAAGACCTTTTGAATGAAGGTACTGATTTTTTTTCCTAGTTGAAGCTGCTAGAATTGACTGCCTGTTGATGCTGCAGCCGTCCTTACGGATGCTTATTAAACAGGCAAGGCAAACCAAAACCAGAGGTCCATCACAAACAAACCTACAGATGTAATGGTTTTGGTTTTTTTAAGGCAAACCACTTCAAAGATAGTTAAACACAAAGTTCAGGGCAGCAAAGTTTTCCAGATGACAGGATTCTTTATGGTTCTTCACATGGCTCTTCCTTGTGGATTGTCCCAGTATTCTGCATTTCAAAAGAAACTTTCAGAAAAGGAAATGGATGGAGATGAAGCACAGTTAATGCAGGAACTGTAAGATCCAGGTTTAGTGCTGGATGTGTCGTGTATCCATGTATTTACACACACAGTTTTGTGTGCATTCATTCCATACCTATTTTTCTCCCCACAGATAGTGAAATATGCCTAAAAAAAAGACTGGTGCTCGTAAGAAAGCTGAGAACCGTCGGGAGCGTGAGAAGCAGATAAGGGCTTCAAGAGCCAACATAGACTTGGCCAAACATCCTTGTAATGCTTCAATGGTAAATTAACCTAAAGTATTCTATAGTAAAATACCTAGTTTTGAATTATGTAAACCCAGTGATAATACCTTGACTGCATTTAATGCCACTAGAATATCATTCTTCCTACTGTCCTTCCTTTATATATAAGGTTATGTTTGCACCAGACAGAATATTGATGAAAAGGTTTGGATCCTAATCGTAACTCCCTGTGGAGGTCTGTAAATTTTATATATTTTACCTAGAATGAAAATAATTACCAGTGTTTTATTTCTTCTCTTTAGGAATGTGATAAGTGCCAAAGGTAAGAATTTTTACCCTCCTAAAACCAGAAGTTTAATGTTTGTTCCAGACATTTTATAGGTCTTTGTTTAATGCTTTCTTTTACAGCTTTATACTTTCTTTTTTGTTTTTTCCCCTCTGTGTGCCTAGGCGACAGAAGAATAGAGCTTTTTGTTACTTCTGTAATTCTGTTCAGAAACTGCCCATTTGTGCACAATGTGGTGAGTAGAAATAATGAATGAAAACAAGCTGTGCTCAGTCCTGCTTGTGGTGTTAAACTTGCAGTACCTGTGTTACGGTAGCTTTAAGTACCTCTGTGATGTGGAGCGGGTTCTTTTGAACCCTCTGTGAATATCCTCTTTTAAAAGTGCTCTTGTTTGATCCATATATATGCCTCTAACCCCTAGAGGTTTGCAAGCCTGGATCATGGCTTGTCTTCTTTGGAAAAATTTGTCTTACTTCCTTTTAGGTTTGAGAAATCTGACTGTTTCCGTAGATTGACCATGTGGAGCATTGTTTCATAAGAGCAGCAAAACTAAAAATGCTCTGACTGCTAGCAAGGCACCAATAAATACTCCTTTTTTAGGGATTATATAATTTCTGATCAGTTCAATAGCAATTAAAGCAACAATATCTTATTCAGCTTGCATGGGGCTGTAATGTAATATGCAATATTGTTATTTATGTGGGCTAGAGGGCTGATGCTTTGAAATTAGAAGAGAAGGACTCCTAGTCACAGAACTGCTCTGAATTAGGCTAAAATGCGCTTTTTTTTAAACAGCTGCTTGCTTGCAGGATATTCATTTAATACTGAGGTGAATTTTGTTGTTCCACTGTTTCAACACATCATTGCAGATTTTAAGTTTGTCATTAAGCAGTGTGGCTGTTTTGGAGTTTGACTCTCGGAGCTGCTGACGTGCAGCTTCCAGTGCCTTTGTTGTGACCCATAGATACCAAACATTTCAAAGCCAGGCTGTTAGTGTGTGGTGGCAGTGTGTCACCCTTCATAAATCTCCCTTCTGTCATCATGCAGTGAAGTACTAAAAACATGCTCTACATCTTATGGTTCATATCTGTGTTGAATTTATCTTAATCTGGAGTATGTTTCTAGAGGAAGAACATTCCTATCAACATCCATACTATATTGAGACCCAGGGATTTCCAAACAAAGACCATTAGAGCTGTTTGATATTTAATCAAGGATTGGGGACTATAAACCAACAGCACCTTTCTTAGAGGAGCCCATGAGGGATGGGAGCAAGGTAGCTCTGTTCCAGTGCTCCAACACCCAGTAATGCCCCCACTACCTCTCACTGCCCAGCTCAGTTGCTTTTGTGGTGGGACAGAACTAGCAGCAGTTTTAAACACAACTCTTTAAGGTGTCATTGCTGGACTTTGACCTTAGTTTTGTTCTTTGTTTTGACATTGGAAGTTTTTGCCAGTGCTTCAAAACAGAGAACAAGACCAACGCATTGTCTTATTATCTCAGTACAGGGGCAAGAGATTTGTCTGAAAACAGACAGTAATTAATTTAACCTAAGGGAGGTTTGAAGGTGGGTTGCAGAATGCAGCAATAATGCAAACATCTTTGCATTATTTTTACCTATATTTATGGTTAAGCACAAGCATTTAGTTGAAGTGCTGTTCTTACATGAACATGCATTCTATTTTTTTTGTATTTTTACATTTTCTTATGGTTTGCCTGCCTTTTTATTTTAAACAGGAAAAACCAAATGCATGATGAAGTCTTCAGACTGTGTTATAAAACATGCTGGTGTGTACAGTACTGGACTAGCTATGGTGGTATGTATTCAAAATTACAGCCTTTTTTGCTTTATCAGGATATTCTGTGCAAATCTTCCTGGAAAAAAGATAAAACAGATTTATGGAATGATAGCATGTACCATGCCAAGTTTGTTTTTTTTCCTCATTTTTCTGTAACAAACTGATTTTTCCCTTATACTGAAACCCCCAAATTTTTCAATTTTGGATTCAGCTCCTGCAAACTCCAGCACATGTCCTGGATGCTAATGGATCTGTGTTGGTGGCAGGCCCTAAGCACACGCATGAACAGCACTGGACCCTTACACGCCCCATGGACAATTCTCAGCCTTCATTAAAATGTAGGATTATTCTGTAGAAACCTGCAGACTTTTGTTGCTGTTGTCTTAGTACTGCAGAGATCATCAGCATCACAGAGAGGAATCTGTCCCATTAGGGGGGAATTTTAATGAACAAAACCCCTCATTTGGGCTCTTAATTAGAGATAATCATAGCTTCAGGCCTTTGAAGATTAGTTCTTAGAAGGACAAGGTAGTATCTGTATTCTGGAAAGCAAGGTGTGACATGTCACAGCCTCTGGATTAAATGGACTAAACCTGTGTCCTGTTTCTGCCTGCAGCTGGCTGTTGGCTGTTCTCAGTAACACAGCCAGCCTTTACACGCTGGCATTCCTGAACTCATCCCATGCATTCACTGATGCAAGAGTGAATGCATCAACAGTTAAATTAGGATTCATCACTGTTTTCTTAGCTTTGTGTGCATGTAATGCTCACAGTAATTAGTTACCTATGGACTGAGAAGGCTTCTTAAGTGCTACAGTTAAGGATAGCTTATATGGAGATCTTGTAATTTAATCAAAATGAAAGTTAAAGAGTCTAACTTACTTCCAATGAGTTATTTGATCTTTGCTCTCTGCAGAGCTTGTGCTCTAGTATAGCAGAGTTTAAAATCCAAATGAATGATTTCAGCTGTAAGAGTCTAGAGGGATTTTTCAGGTCTTCTTTGAAATTTCATTTTTGTCAGAACATTGTTGTCATTTATGGATCTCAGATTTCAACTGGAGAACACGATTTTCCATGTGCAAAATGTGCGGTAAGAAATGTAAAAAACGGAATTGAGATAGATAACCAAATTATTTTGCATCATACTTAATCCTGCAGAAATGAATAGCAAACAAACGTGAACTGTGGAGCAGCTTGGTCAAAACACAGGTTTGGTTCAATACCCTCTCACTCAACCAAAACAAGCCCACTGAGAGAATGCATACTAGGATACATCGAGGATTATGGGATAAGTCTCTCTCTTGGTATTGCAGAAGTCCTGAGATGATATCTTGCTGTGATTTCAGGGTGCAATCTGTGATTTCTGTGAAGCCTGGGTGTGTCATGGGAGGAAGTGTCTCAGCACCCATGCGTGTATGTGCCCTCTGGCAGATGCAGAATGCATTGAGTGTGAACGAAGTGTCTGGGACCATGGTAGGTTGCTCACAGTTAAAAATAAGAAAATATAAATTACACTTCTTTCCTTGCATTGCTTAAGTTAGTGCACCTATATTCTTAACATAGCCTTTTTAGTCTTCACTGATTAGTCCTTGCAGTATGTTTGTTCAAAGCAAGGATTCTCCCTGTTTTAAAAATAGACATTATGAGTGGGGAAGGTGAATGATCTGCTCAAAAACATACAGTGCTCAATTCAGGGATGATTTTGTAATCTAAATTATAATGGTTCTATCAGCTTAATTATTCACATAATTAAGCACTGCATCAAATTGCCAACACAGTTTTCTGCCATTCTCACTCCATTCTTCTGCACTAGCACAGGTATTTGGATTCCCAGTTGCTTAGGAAACCATACTGGTCTCCATTTGCGGAATCCTTTAAAGTGTTTATTTCAAGTGTGTGTCAGAGGTGAGGGGAGAAGACTGGATGAGTATGTGATCTGATTTAAGAAAAATACTTAAGCTACAGTCAAAATGAAAAAAAGTACTAGAAGTAATACTTGCTTTATACTTATGCTGTCTTATATTGTAGGATAGGAGGCATTTGTCAGTGTAAAAATGGATGGCATTGTCTAATTTAGGACTTTGAAGCATTTGTGACAGAAGAGAGAACTGGTCTTCAGTCAAAACTACTGCCTAAATTGTTTACAGAGCAGGACTTGATGGCTGTGCCCATTGTTGATTATTTTGCCTTGATAAATCTTTCAGGAGGCAGAATATTCGCCTGCTCTTTTTGCCATGATTTCCTCTGTGAAGATGATCAGTTTGAACATCAAGCCAGCTGCCAAGTTCTGGAAGCAGAGACATTTAAATGTAAGTTAGTTATTCATAGTCCCTTTCACCACAGCCCAGCAGACTCTCTATTTGCTTCCTCTGTGCTCCAGAATACTCTCCATCACCTTTCCCAAGTAGATTTTGCCACCGCTGGAGGGAAGGGCCTGTTTCCTATGTACTGACTTTTGGTATCCAGTTATCCAGACTAGAAGTTTTTTCTGTTTCATGGACCTTCCTCCATGCCAGAGCATACATGGCAGTTGTTTTCCTGCCTCTTACAGGCCTCCCATGGGAAGCTGCCCTTGCAGGAGCCAGCATTCTCCAAAGTTGCAGTGTTGGCAGTGGCCAGGACTGCAGCAAAACAACTGGAACTGCTGATGCTTTTTCACTCCACAAAGCTCTGCAGGCAGAAGGAGCTGTCTTCCATTCTTCTGACCCAATGATGAGCTAGTTCTAGATACCTGTTCCTCCTGGAAAACAGCTGCCCTAAACAATGCCACCTGTCTTAGTCTGGCTAAACTTTCCCAGGTTGCTGTGGAAGGCCTGTATGCTGGTGAAAGGTTAGCAGCTGCTCAAGTCCTGAGGAAAGCCATGACTCAGTCATCATCTGACTCAGTGAGACAGGGTGAGCACAGAAGGAAGTGACAAAAATAGCCCAGAGCATGATTTCATTGTTCATTTCCTCACTGACCAGCGGACTGTGGATATGTGTATCAGTAATGTATGAAATGCTGATACATGTTCACTCTTTCTGAGTAAAGAACAGGTAGCTGACGACTTTATGTCCTTTTGAACTTTGATTAATTGTGTGGACAAAACTGAAACTGGTATTTGTAAGAGGACGTGATGGCTGTGCCTGACTTTGCTCACCCACTACTCATCTCTGGCTGAAACAGGGGAACTTCAAGGGAAGTTAAAAAAAAACAACAACAAAACAAGCCAAGACTATACATATTTGAAATAACTAAATTTTTCTAGCAGTATTTCTTGCCTAGCCACCATTAACTACGATTTAGTTTATCATAAGACAAGCATTTGTTTGTCCTTCCCAAAACTTGTATGCATGTATTTTGACTATTAAAACATTTTCGGTCCTTATTGTAGAAATTCAAGGTACTCTTTATCATAAGGCTGTTTTCCTTTGAACTGGCTAATCTCTTGTCCTAATTGATTTCTCCTGGTCCGGAATATTTGTGATTTCAGTGTTATAATTGGTGTCTTTAGACATCTCTTATCTCCTTTTCATCTCCCATACTTTTGTTCCCAGCCAGCTATTTTTTAAACCTTGCTTAGCTTCCCTTGATGTATTTTGCCAGAATATCTTCCTGCGTAGCAATATTGAAGCAGCAACAGCTGTTCCACAAGAATGTTTTTTCAGTGATTGTTGGAAGCTCTCAATTCACAGCTGTGATATCACACCCTGAATAGAGAGTTTTTTTCAGGGTGTTCACTGTGTTCAGTGTTTTGTGGTACAGCACAGACTTAGTAGAGACAAGATTTTTGTCAGTGTGAGGTAACAAGATTATAAAACCTGTACTTTTACAGAATACATGGACTTTAAATGTAGGCATGCAATTGTAGTCTAAATCCATTCTAGCTGTGAAAGATACTGATACGTTCCATCACTATCTGAGAGAGGTTTTTTGAAGTGCAGATACTCAAAAAATCATGAATATATATGCATCAGCATTTCCAGTTCCATCTGTAAACCTGTCAGAGCTCTAAATCCCATGTCTGTCCTGCTCATGTGGAGAACTCATGATATTTATTACTTCAGATTCGAAAACTTTGCTGTCACAGGGGTTAGGCAAGGAGGAAAGGAATGAGTACTTGCACAGAAACTGGTAAAGTACATATTACTGCTTCTTGAGGAGTAATTATTCACCAAACTTTGTGTTGCTGTCAATTCCTGAGTGTTTGCCTTTGCTGTACTCCCTCTAGTGGAATAATAAAAACAGTTTGAAGCTCAAGACAAATTAAATTTTGGGCACTGATTCTGCTCTTTACAGCTCGTGTGCCAGCTCCAGTTCTTTAACACAGGTAGACTCTCTTATGAAGTTTTGTGCAGTCAAGTACATTTCCAGAGGATATGACAGAAAATACAGAATGTAACAACTTCTCTAGGTTTGGAAGTTTGCAAGCTTTAAGCGTTCTTACATCTCTAGCACTCCTTCTTTTGAATGTTGTGAGAAAAGGAAAAGCAAGATGAAACCTTAATACCAAATTAGTTCTGAGACTTCAGGTTTTAAAAGTTTGGAAGCTCAAGAAATAGTTAAACATTTTTTCCCTCTTGAAATTTCATTTTTTTGTGTCAAAATGAGGTTTAGAGTTGAAAAAATCTAGTAAAATGGTACTGTGAGGTAAAATTACTTATTCACATTGCCACAGTGGAGTTGTGTCAGGGAATTAAAAAGAAATGCTTCAATTATGGTATTGCATACTTTTACAAGGTTTTAAAAACATGACAGGTCTGCAGTTTGCAAGTACTGAATTTGTCATACTGCTTTTCTCCAACAGGTGTCTCCTGTAACAGGCTGGGGCAGCATTCCTGCCTGCGTTGTAAGGTAAAGACAGTTGTGAGGAGCTGATTTTAGGCTCATTCTCTTTGGCCTCCAAGGCTGGCATCAGGCCTTGTCATGTCTTCCTCTCCATGATTAAAAGGAAATTCATACTTTTGTATTAGTAGCCTGGGGTCAGACCTGTGGGGGACAGAAGGTCTTTTATCTGTGCTTGCCTGTTAACCACAAGACAGTGTGAGGTGATCTTTGCCCAGCCCTCTTAGTTTAAGCTGGGCTTGCACCATGTTGGGGCTTTAAAAAAAACCAAAACAACAAAATAAATGCTTGGTCTTGAACAGAATCCCAGGCTTTGGAATATGCTTTGATCCAGTGTGGAACTACAACAATTAGAAAACTTGTTCTTTTAAATAGTCAAGTGATGATCTGACCAGAACTCTCTGCATCCAAAGGAATAATCTCCACAGCTAATCCAGTTTTACATATAAACAGGCTGATTTGTTGACATCAGGCTTATGGTTTTACACACTCAGAAGTAATTTTGAGTAAAAAATTCCACCTGCTTCATCATCAGCATTGCCTAGATTTCTCCAGGTGCTGGTTCATTGCCTGCTCTTACTCTTTTTACCCTCCATATGTTTTCCCTGCACTTTCCCATGGCATCGATGGCCTATTCCAAATCGTTACTTTTTCCAGGTATTTTCACTGCACCCTGGTGCTCAGTGTGTGAACTTCTCATCTCTAATTCTTGCCTTCAGGCTCCTGCATAGTTATGTTCTGGCATACATCTCATTATGTTTATTTAAGTTTGTCAACACAAACCCAAGTTTGCCAGGCTCCTTGTGGGCAGCACTGCAATCCAGCCCTGGAGTATGTTACTTTCTCTGCTTGTTTATTGGCACTTTTATCCAGCCTTTTTCCCAGACACCGTGGAACCACACTGAACACTGAGTGGTTCCTCTGTGCACAGACCCCACGTCCACTGCAAGAGAGACCTCATTAAATTTTAATCCCAGCCAGAAAACCCTGCTGCTGTTAAACACATTTTTGCTTGCTTCTTGCTGAAGAATGTGCTCCTATGATTAAAACATTTGGCCTTTGTATTCTCTCTTCAACACACAGGCTTGTTTTTGTGACGATCATGTGCGAAGTAAGGTTTTCAAGCAGGAAAAAGGAAAAAAGCCTCCTTGCCCTAAATGTGGCCACGAAACTCAGCAGACAAAGGATCTGAGCATGTCAAGTAAGGCAGTTTCTCTAGTTAACAAGCCATACAAGTTCCAAGTGACTAATTTCTGCCCAGGAGCACTGAGTAAAGTCTGGTTATGTTCAGTTGTTTTGCACAGTTTTGCTTCAATTGTTTTGAGAAAAACTTTGTGTTTCTGAGTTCTAGAATTGAGCAGTCTCATTCTTAACCATTAATTGATTCCAGGAGAGTGAAAGCTTTTGTTTAGTTTGAGATTTTAGTTGTGGAAAAAATGAAAAATAATTGCCATTTAAACTACTCTTTAAGTAGTGAAAAAAAGGTAGAAATGAAATGTTGGATTGGTGAGAACGTGATGATTTTTCTTTGCCTGCAGCGCGCTCTTTGAAGTTTGGCCGACAGACTGGAGGAGAAGATGCAGATGGAGCTTCTGGTTATGATGCCTACTGGAAAAACCTTTCCTCCAGCAAGACTGGGGATGCAGGTGACCGTGAGGATGAATATGATGAGTATGAAGCTGAAGATGATGATGAAGATGACAATGATGAGCGAGGGAAAGATTCAGATTCTGAGGCCACGGATGTATTCAGCAATTTGAATTTAGGAAGGACCTATGCTAGTGGGTATGCACATTATGAGGAATCAGAAGATCAAGCTTAGTATGCTGGCAAGCTAAAAACATTTGGAAGGAGCCAAGCAATGCTTCACTGAGTTGTGTACATGCCAGTAGGATAGATCTATCAGGTACTTACATATCAGAGTTAGAGAGTAAAGAGTGTGGGACCTCTGCAGTAACTCCAAGGGACATTTTACCTCTAGATGAACTGAAACTGGGTTTGGGACTGGGGGAGAAAATCAGGATATTTTTATTCCCCTAAACAACAGAATTGTTTTGTCCTTGAGTTACTGAGTATAATGGTTCAATACCATTTTCTCCTATCAACACAGGAATGTGGGAAAGCTGTAGAACTTGCTTCCAATTGCCCATCAGAAATTTAAGTTATTTTTTACAATAATTTTGTTAACTGATTTCATACATTAATGCAGTGGTGGGTTGGTGACTGCATTTTTTTGGTCTGCACAATAAAAGTCAACTGCATTCTCTAATGAACTGTCATAAATATTGATTTCCCTTGAATAGCTGGAAAGCAGGTTGTATACAAAGTGTAAATTGACACTGAAATGACTTCCTTGTTTATGTCAGTATGGCAGATCAATGTAGTTCTCTGTGTATTTGCACATCACCTTTGCAGCATTTTTATTATTAGATATTAATTGGTTGGGCTATATATAGTCACTGTAAGAGCACCCCAGATGCTCTTATAAAACTTTTATGGAAATAAAATGTTGGTATCCTCTCTGCCACAAAAATCTGTAAGGCAATTTCCCATTAGATCAAAAGGAGACTGGTTTCTTCTGTCCCTAGCCTTCAACTCTTTTCCTTGCATATGATAAAAAAAAAAATTAGATAAGAAACAATGCTGTATATGAACTTGAGAAGGTGACAAGACATGGGGGGTTCAAAATGTTGGGTCCAAATACTGTTTTGTGCAGGTCTGCCAGGACAGGGCAAGTGATCAGCACATCTGAGCGGAGGAGGTGACACCTGCAGAAGTGTTTGCAGTGGTTCTGATGTGAAAGTGAACATGTTATAATTACCCATCTACAGATCTAAGTGATGGCATTTATTTTCCCTCTGTAGGGGAATGTTTTACAGCAGACAGATCACGATACAAGGGCAGCCACCTAAAGTGTTGCTCCAGCTTTCTAAATGTCATGCTTTAATGCAAGAGAGCCCTTTTTGTTATCTGTCAAATACCTGAACTGATTATATCATTACCTGCTTTTGTGGTGTTTCACTCCTCTTTCAGACCATACCCTACTGAGAATAATTTTAATGATGTTAGGATTGCCAAACGAACATTTCCTAGTAAAACAGGATTGGAAAACCTGGTCTTGATATTTCCCTCCTAAACACATCTCCTACCAAATGAATGAAAGACAAGAGCTGGGATCCGTCCAGGACAAAAAAAAACTGCGAAAGAGCACAAGTGGGTTATGGCAACTGAGGGAGAAACTGTAGGAGAAAGGGGCACAACTGGTCAGTGCATGCCTTCAGAGCTGGAGAGGAAGCAAGTTAATGCACTGTCTGAAAGCCAAATCCCCTTCAAACATTGAGACATCCAGTATCATGTACAAAAACCTATCTTAAATGGTGTACCTGAGAGATGCCTTGATTAGTCTTTTGCATAACCAAACTTGAAGTGATGGAAGTGGGATGCCTACCAGTTCAGCACTGATTATTTATTTGTGAAATTGGCACCTGTGAGAGAATTTCTGCTCAGCTTCATGTGGTCCAAAAACTTCCACGTTGAGTCCATCTGTGGCTGGTCAGTTCCAGCATCAATGCCAGTTTTTTAATCTTGGCTGATGTTTCAAATGCAAAACACTTATACATCAGTACCAAGTCCTGTACAGAACTGAAGAAAGTATATGTGTTTCTGCATGTATGTAAAATTATAGCTGCTTGTGTGACATTTATTAATATTACTACTTAACCACACAAAACCCCTCTTTAAGGTTCTTGGCTCTTGAATTAGGTTTTTCCCCTCTGAAATCTGCTGTTGTCACTGGCTGTGCCAAAGGCTGCTGACATAACGGAACTAATCATCATAATCAGAGTAAAGAATTACTCATTTTCTCATTGAAGTGCCCTTGCACTGATCCTTGCTAGGTCAATACTCCAGAGCTAATGTGTGTTCCTATGGCACATTGGAAGCAAGGGCCACAGCAGTGCCTGCAGCAGATGCTCAAGGTACCTGCTGTAATTTAGCAAGGTCACTACTCAGTGGACATTTATTTGCTTTTCTTTTGTGCTGCTGTTCAGACCACTGAAAACGCCTGTGCTGTCAGCCTGTCTGGAAATGGGGATCAGGAATTAGCCCTGCAGTGCCTGGCCTTCCAGGGGTCAAAACAGGCAAGTTTAAGCTGCTTTAAAGTAATCTGGTGGATTCAGGCTGGAACAGACAAACGTCAATCTGTGGCAGCACAGGCCGGATAGGATGTGATGTGTTGCATTTTCTCTGCTTATTCAGTACAGCTAAAAGCAGGTGCTCTGGGATAGACCCTCAGAGCTTGCTTTCAGAGAAAGTACATGATTTTGGTTATCTTAAGATAAATTGCAGGAACAGGATGGAACAGAAAATGAACATGTATTCTGACTTCATTGAAAACAAGTCAGGGACAAAATCATATTGGCTCTATTTTTCTTCATTGCTGTACATTTCCTTTGAAAATCCTGTCCCTGGTTAAAGGAAGTTCTGATTTAAGAGAGGGACAGTTCTAACATGTAACCAGGAATACCCATGAGTTACATGTACTCCAGGAAACCAAGACCTTGATAAAATCTTAACTTTAAGTTTTTTCACCTCTGTGATGACCATTTAAACAAAGCTTAAGTAGGACATAAGCTCTTTTCTTGCATTTGTTTATTATGGTGACAGCACCAGCTCATTATGAATTCATTGGGTGCTCCTGTAGATTTAATGTATTTTCCTTTATACTAAGGTATAATTTAGCACCTGTGACTGCGAGTCTTTTGATCAATCCAGTATTGCTGGTTTTCTTTCCAGAAAATTAATGGGAAGATCATTATAATGTACTGAGCAGCTGAAAAAGTAGCAGGCATGTGACAGAGAACTAGAGGACAAACTTAGAAGTGCTCAGAGTCCTGTTTGTTCAGGCAGAAAGATATTAGTGTGTCTTACAATACATTACATGCATCTGTCCAGGTCCTGATCCTGTTTCCAGAGGAGCCAATGGCAAAATTCCCATTTATTCAAGTGAGAACAATTCAATAATCTTCAGTATCTACAGTTCATCGTAAATGTCAGGAAGTGTTATGGAACACAACATGAGCATAAGCGGAAGTGGGGAAGATGAAGCAAAGCTTTTACATGAGGTCAATATGTCAACCATTAGCATGAAAATATTTGTTCTAAATTTCAACAGTTCCACTGGAAAGTGCTCTCAAGACTGAAAGATGAAGCTGCTTAAAGCAGGAAGAGATAAGATTCTACAAAATGAAGAAATGTAATTACTGTAAGCTCCCAAAAGTCTTCATGTAATTAATAAATATTTGCTAAAAGCTCAAATCACTTGGGACATAGACAAATTTTATCATCTCTTCTTTGTAGGTACATAAATAGAAAACAAAGTAGTTCACAAAATCACACCCTGAATAGCCCAGTTGGCAGCAGCCCTCTGCAGCTTGGACTTTCCATCTCCATGAAGCTTCAGACTAAACATATTTTATAACTAATGACACTCCTATATTAAGATTATGTGTGCTGTAATTGGCTACCACACATGGGAAATTTGAAGCAGGGCCTAGTTTTTAGCATCCATAAGCAGGATAGACAAAAACCAGCAAGACAGTGTCACAGATGTGAAGAATAATCCATGGAAAAGCCACTGGTTTCCCTTTGCTAAACAAACAGTAGGTTCACAATCCTGTACTTCAGTATGGAAGGGGGAAAAATATGTGTCTCACCAAGTTAAACTACTACAGATAAGCAGGTTTGCTGAGAAACAACTGCAAAGCACGAGAAAGCCTATTGTAACTATCCCTACTTCTATTATTTTCTAACACTAAAGTATGCTAAAGTGTTTGCTGCATTCTTTTAAACCTCGCTTCTGCAGCTTCTCATTCTCCCAGTGTTCCCCAAACTTAACTGTAATTTGAAATTCACTTTGGTTTCCTTCTGAAATGAGAAATACTGAGTGCCTCAGGGCCCAAGTAACGTTTTCACTTCATCTTGATGTTATATCACATCTGTTGTAGACTCTCACATTACAAAACCACTAAGTTTTTTTAAAAAATTTTATTAGTGTGTTAGAATGCCAACCCCCCACAATTTCTTTAACAGGTAATACAAGTATTTTACTGCTATAGTTGCCTGTTGCTGTTCCTACTGTTTTATTTTTGGCATAGAGAAAGGTTGATTATTTTGAAAGTGGTTCCCTGCTCGTCAGGCACATAAACCCTTGGGATGCCTCCAGTCTGATTAAAATTCAGCACCTTATTTTGATGGCAGAGACAAGGATGAGCCCCTTTGAGATTTTCCCACCATGAGGAGGGGTGTGCAAAGGCCCCACCCTGGATGACAACACCAATTCACAGGGTGTGCCAGCTCAAGGTGGTAACAACTGAAACATGACCTTTCACTAGACTACTTTGGAAGCCTGCAGAAACCCAAATACATCCTGCCTGGAAAAACAACTACTGCAAAGCTGCATCCCATGAGAAGGTATTTGCACTCTGCTTCCTCCTCAGGAATAACAGAATGCGTGCACAAGCTTGTACAGAACTCATTATTACAATTTTTACCTTATTAAAAAAATAATAATCTACTGAGCACAGATTTAAGTGAGAAAAAGATGTACGAAGTTCAATAAAGATGTTCTCCTATCTAGAGCTGAACAACAAAGCCGTACTGAGTGCTTTGAAGGAAGGGTATGCAGAGGACAACACCATATGCTCACAGCTGCCTTTTTCAGCACCCTCCTCTAAAGTCTGGCAGTGCAGGCCAAGAAAACATTATGCAGAGCTTAACCTTGGGGCTTTTGTTTGCCAAAGCATCCACAGTTCCTGTGGAGCACCATGCAATTCCTTACCAGGCATTTAGCGCATAAAACCGCTGCTGCCAAATTTGGAACATTAAGAATAATTCAGAAGTTAGATAATAAATTGCATTCCTTCCACATTCTCCCCACTGTCTTGATGTTACACACATTTCAAAGATCCCCTCCTGACATTTACCTGCTAGTACTGCACAAGAACACTGCTGTGATCTACTGTCAAAAGCATTTCTGAGCAGACAGGGCTAACATAAAATGTAGCAGGTTCCGTCTAAGCCCATCACACCTTCAGAAAAACACTGCTCTTTTGTTCAACAGCTCACAAACTCATCAGCAAATTAACAGCTTAAGAATCCTTTCCTGCAAGCAACATTTCTGACCTTGGTTTAAGTCACTAAGTTTTAGTTAACCGAGGGCAGACCTGTGCCCAACATCCTGCTGGTGCTGGAGCACGGATTCCCGCCATTTCCTGGGCTCTGTCAGGACTGCTGCACACTGTGTAGCCACCCCTGCAAGCACCAGAGCTCACTCCTAAAGGAAACCACTCACTGCCACAAGCTTTCCCCCTCTTCTCCTTGCCACCAGCTGCACCTGACCATCACATTTCCCTTGCAGAGAAAGCCAAGCTGTCACTCACCGCCAGGTCAAGTGACTCCAGGCCGACCAAAGCTCCCTGACACCTCACAGCTCACTCACTGCCTGCTCCCCTTGTTATAAACTCTATCTCACCTGCACCTCTTCAGCAGGGCCCATCTGACTCTGTGGGGGGCGGGTGAGCATGGAGAGATGCTGAGGCATCTCTCCTCAGCTGGCCTCCAGCATTCCCACACATGGCAATTCCTGCAGCCCTGGACTGTTGCTGTTGGATGAGCTGCTGTGGCTGCTCCGCACATTCGCAAATGCCGTATGATCAAGTACTGAATCCTGCTGTACCTTCCTGCTTCTTCAGAAGATAAACTGTTGCAGCATAAAGTATAAATAACATTTTTCCTATTTAAGATGTGACAGATCTCCTATGCTATGCTATTTTATTATATCTAAAATGAATTTGCAGATGATGATATATATTTTCTGCTGACCCTGAATGTTTTATCATTAAAATCCTAGCACTCTTGTTACAATGCCTTCATAATATATTAATATGACTATCTCAGCTTCTAGAAAACTAAAATATAACCTCATGGTCTTTTATATGCCGTAATTTTTTCTTGGGTATTAAAAAAAATGTATTACAGCTATATCAGATTATTAACATTGAAAATGAGCCAGAGTCCCTTCAGTGAGATTTAAAAATATCTGAAAGTCTTTGTCCTTCTTGGAGATGTTTGGTTCCCAGATAGTAACTTGCTTCCAGGTTTATAGAGAAAGTTAAGAGGTCTTCCCACTTGCTCCATGGCTGCTCTCATAAGCTCCCAGCAGGCAAGCATGCCCTGGGGTGACAGGCATTTCTGCAGCTGACAAAGAATTAGTGTCAGCCCAAGCAGTGATCTGACCCGTAAAGTTGCAGGACACGGTGTTTTGTTTCCAACTAAGCTCGGGTCCTTTGATAAAATACCTTAAGGTGAGAACAAAAGCCAAATGATCTGTCATGTTCTTCAGTCGACTAAGTCTAGCATCTGCATTTTGTTCTAATAGATGGAATATCGCCAAAATACATTACTATTTTACTACTATTTTACTACATTTACTACAAACCTGAGGGTTGTTTTTCCTGTACTTGTCTCTTGTAGACCTTCAGCTCCCCGGGTGCTGAACAGTGCTCTGTGGGCTATGGTCCTTTGCTCAGCATAATTTCAGCCCTTTTCCCTCCTGCCGAAGCCCCACTGTTGCCCACTCACCTTTAGGTTCAACTGAACTGCAGGAGTTGATGTCTAATCCAGTAAGCCGTGACTGTGCTAGGATGGGCTGGGTGCCAGTGAAATACAGCCTGTGGACTGTCCTTGGACAACCTCCCCCTTGTTCTGAGCCTGCAGGACCTAAGGGGAAACTGCCTGGGTCCTTTCAGAGTTGCTCAGACATACTTGGAACTGTGGCAGGGTCTGCACCATTGTGTTGCCCTTTTCCCAATGTTAGTGTTCCTTCTGTCACTAATATTGACCATTTGGTGTGTGAGATCAAGCCTATGAAGCCTTGGAAGTTGCTTTTGCAATATGGTAAGTGATGGAGAGCCCAAGTACAACTCACTTCTATTTACCCCGAACTGGCAGCTGGGAACAGCAGGAGGCAATTCTTGTCTCAGGAATCCCAGCCCACATGCTGATTTACAGGGAGCCATGTCTGCCTAAAGAATCGAGTCTAATCAAGGACCGAGGCAAAGAGCACAAGCTCCAGCTGCTTGCAGAGCCCATGCTCCCTCGAGCAATGCCTCTGCTCAGAGCTTTGCAAACCCAAGCTAACAGCACGCAACATTTCATTCTGGAGCTGAACAAAAAGACCAGCGTGGAAAGCTGTTTGTGCACTTTGGTTTTCTGCAGACAACAGGACTCTCCAATTTTTGAGATTCAAAATTAATGAATACACATGTAGAATTAGTGGCTGTAGTTTAAAAAACCCTCACTGAAGACTCGGTCAAATTGTCTGTGTTAAGTGTAGGAAATCAGCAAACAATAATTTCCTGTCGTTTAAATTACAGGAGTTGTGCAATTGATCTTGGGAAAGTTAAAAATGTGCTGAGATAACAAGTATCCACTTGCAATCACAGAATCACAGAGTTAATTAGGCTGGAAAAGACCTTGAGATCAGCAAGTCCAACCTTGGACCTTGTCAACCAGACCATGGCACTGAGTGCCATGTCGTTGTTTTGTGAACACCTCCAGGGATGGTGATTGCACCACCTCCCTGGGCAGCCCATTTCAATGTTTAACAACTCTTTCTGTGAAGAAATTCCTCCTGATGTCCGACCTGAGCCTTTCCTGGTGCAGCTTGAGGCCATTTCATCTTGATCTGTTGCTTGTTGACTGGAAGAAGAGGCTGACCCCCACCTGGCTACAACCTCCTTTCAGGGAGGTCTGGAGAGTGATAAGGTCCCCTCCAAGCCCCCTTTTCTCCAGGAGAAACACCCCCAGTTCCCTCAGCTGCCACTCACTGGACTTGTGCTCCTTCAGACCCTTCCCAGGTCCATTGCCCTTCTCTGGACACACTCCAGCACCTCAACATCTTTCTTGCAGTGAGGGGCCCAGAACAGGACACAGCACTCGAGGTGTGGCTTCACCAGTGCCGAGCACAGAGGGAAAATCACGGCCCTGGTCCTGCTGGCCACACTATTGCTGATCCAGGCCACGATGCCATTGGCCTTCTTGGCCACCTGGGCACAGCTGGCTCATGTTTAGCTGGCTGTAGACCAATTGTTACTATATGAACAATCAAGCACCTTATCTTGATTCTAAGAGCCCAATCTGAAAACAGTTTTTCCAAGCTCAGCTTTCACATATCCTGAGACCTCTGTTGCCATCTTAATCGGAAATTTATGGCACACTGGATCAACTGTTTGCTGCTACAGACACACTCTGCAGGGAAGAGGAAACCAATATCATGCTTGACTGACTGAAGGAATACCTTTTGAAGGTGTGGAAGATGAAGTAGAAGTGCCAGAAGATGGAATTCCCAGGTCTACTGTATATTGCAATATATTCTGAGGTGTTGGAATTGCATGCTATCAGTCCCTTCAGATTGATCCTGAGATCTGGTTGCACTGGAAGTCTGTGGTCATCCTTCTTATTTCTGCCATGGAAAGAGAAGTCTTTAATTTCACTCTTGCATTTTGTTAGCCACCATGAAATATTCCATCGTGGCTGAAATGGTAAAAGCTGTTTCTCCATCTGTGCCTGTAAGCCACAAAAGCACTAGTTTTTCATATGAATAAACCCGAGTTCTATAGCACTTTGAAGATCCAGAAAGTTTGTAAAATTGTCTGCTTTTACTAATGCCACTACTCCAAACATTTGGATTCCAGGTTTATCCCATTGTGCCTTTATCAGTAGAAGAGTAGCTTCTGACCAGATGGTCTTAAATTTGTGCTTTTAAATATTACAGAACTTGTCAGGAAAAAAGGTCCCTCTGTCACTTGTCCATTTTACACAGAGAACTGTCAGTTACGTGATACATAAACTATGTCACTGCCCAGTTGAAAGAACTAACACAGTATTAATCTGGTTTCAGATCCATCCACCTGATGACAGGATAGCTCAGGCATTAAGCTGCCTTTGTGATTTCAATTACCTACCTTTTATATGCCTGGAAAGTAAAGTTATCAGCATAAAACTAATAAAGCAGAGAGTTCTATAAAAGTGGCAAATGAGTTATTGCAATTGCTTTAGGCACTGTAACCTACTTCTGCATAGTCACAAATGGGGAAGGTTTATTCGTTGCCTAAATTTTATATGTGCAGACAGAAAAGCAAGACACAAAAGCAATCCTGTTTCCCCTGCAAACAGCTTTCCCTTCTCCTCACTGTTGTCCTGCCCTGATCCCCCGCCTCCTCAGCAGCCAAAAAGTCAAATCAATTTCTTTTAAAGGCAAGGGATGAAATGGGACTATACTGTAAAGTGAAGGAGAAGGTAAGGTGAAAGAGGAGGTTATTAACTAAAATTATATCGCAGCTTAGGGGATAAGAGTAACAGTGTAAAGATGTAATGAATTTCAGAAACCCAAAATGCAGCTGTTTATAACTGTATTTTTTATATTTGATCGATCAAGCAAATGTGTTACTTTGGAGATAAGGCAAAAGTTATCACACTGAGAGATGGTTTCTGGTCACACTGTCATCTGTTTAAAAAGATGCAGCACCCAAGGGCTCTGCTTGTTTATTAAAAGCATCTGTTTTATTTCCAGAATAAAAATCAAAAATCATTGCTTCAAAAAACGGTGTGACAGAGCTGGAAAGACAGAGTTAGTTTAAGGCTGTGACCCTGACTCTTCTCCTTCCTGCATATGATTGTCAGTCACACCAGAGTCCTGCTAATTTCAGCTTAACTCCTGCACTGCCCAAAAGGTACTAACTGGAGTGTGTCAGTGTGTGATTCACGTGTGGGTTTAACTTCTGCTGAGGAGCCTGATCTCGCTGGGGAAGTGGTAAAAACCAGCCCAAAGCAGTGCAGGAACCCCAGCTTCCTGAGCCAAGGTGCTTCAACAGGATGCAGCACCTGAGCTGGCTGGGTCGAAGCTCCTCTGGGTGTGTCTTGAGATGGGCCCGCTGCCCCAAAGCAGGGTTGTGTGCAGTGAGGATGATATCATCTCTAACATCTGGCCTGATGTTGCAAGTCTGACACTGTGGCTTCCTGACCAATTTACAGTAGAGGCTGAAGCCCCCCCCTAGAGCAGCCTGAGCAATGTTGCCCTTGTGCACTCGCTGCTTGGGAGAGTGTGTTTGCTGCACCCTGGGAGCTCCTGTCATGCTATGCAGGACTCACATGCACGTGCTCCAGCAGGGCATTGCACAAGACAAGGATTGGAAGCAGCAGAGTTGCTGCAGCTCTAGCACAGGGGTCACCAGGGAAATCCCAGGCTGAGGCACACTAACCTGCATAAACTGCTTCCTGGGCTTGGGCAAGGCCCCTCACCAAGGAAAAACCCCTGCTCAGGCCTTATCTCCGTGGTGCCAAGTAATAAGAGGCAGCAGGGAGAAACTGATGCACAGGAAGTTCTACCCGAACACCAGAAAAAACTTCTTTACTGAGCACTGAGCACTGGAACAGATTGATCAGAGAGGGTGTGGAGTATCCCTCACTGGAGATACTTGAGAACCATCTGGATGCATTCCTGTGCCATGTGCTCTGAGATGACCCTGCTTGAGCAAGGAGGTTCCTTGACCAGATGATCCACTGTGGTCCCTTCCTGACCATTCTGTGATTCTGTCTTTGCTTGAACTGACAGTGGGGAGAGAGCCCTTATGCTGGGCAATTGCAGCTTCATAATTCCGCTGTTTTTTAGATCCCAGTATGCCAAATGCAGAGGGAAGGATGGAGAAGCACTTGTCTTCAGATGTGTTTCATCTCACCTGCCACTCACAGAACCTGAAGACAGTATACTGTGAGACGAGTATTTGAGGATTGAGTTGACTTTTCAGCAGCATACTGCCTGCTTTTAACATTTACAAAGCTTTTGGCTATAAAAGATGTATATGGCTGGGAGGTTTCTCCTGGTCTGTAGTCACTGCCACAAAGGAGTTCCTCCAGGCTCCTTTGCCTTCCTTTCTTAGCTCCTCAGAGACCTCTGCTGCTGTCCCTGGCAGCAGACCAAGGGGAAACAGCTTCAGTTAAAGCTCCCCTTGTTGCAACGAAACACCATTGATGAGCCACGTCTGTCAGTGCCAACAACTTTTTGAAGCTGGCATTCTTTTAATGCCTGGCTTTTCTCTGTATTTCAGGTTCAGGTATGTGATGTAAAGAACTCCCCCAGGAGTTATTTTCTTTATTTCATCCTATTGAAAAGAAAACCTGCTGCATCTGACCAGCCCTGAAAACATCTGTTCAGATCCATTTCAGGACAGGCATGAGAGGTCCTATTCCTACACTCCAGTGAGCTGCCACTGGCAGGTGCAGAGCACTGGGAACACCAGCCTGGAGACATCCAGGCTGGGATTAGAGGCCCTGGGTTGTCCTCAGCTGCACTGGTACTTATTCAGGGCAGTCCCTTTAAGTAAACCAGAGGTATTTTGTATTTATACCTAAGTACTTACTGGGCTGTTGCGCTGAAAGATCCTAATCTTGCTTTCACCCCCGTGATACTGATTTCAGGAAAATACTCTATGCTTCATTTCTCAGGGTTGCAACACAGCTTAATGGATCATATACTTAGGGATACACTTCCATTAATTCCTAGCTGACATTCTCACTCTTTCACAACACCAAAATGTCAGTGGCTCTAGCCTTTTCAATATAATTTCCTCTGAGAGCACACAAGGAAAAAAGAAGGCAAAAAATAAGCTTTTATTTAAATAACACTATCCACGTATTACCTTTGAGCATGGAGGAAGAGTTATATAAAGGCCCTTCCACTTACCTTTTCTTTGAGTGGGCTAAACCCCTCACAATACCTTAATGATTGACTTTTGTTTGTTTAGTGTGGCCCTTATTCCCTTCTTGCTCACACATTTAGCAAGCATGAAGGTTTGCTATAGTTGACATCAGTGGAATTTTATCAGCAGAAAAGCAGACAAAAATGTAAGTACTACTGACAGAAGAGGCAGCATCTGAAAGCAAAAATATGCATTTGCTGTTACTGAAATGAAAGAAGTTAAACTTATACTTGTCTATTTACAGCAATATTCCTTTGAAGCATTACAAAACCCGGTGAAAATCTAGATGTTAGAGACTGTATAATCACTTAGAAAGTTAATGTGCATAAACATACATAAAATGATTGTTTGCTTTTTTCCTGCACAGCCCTTTTACTGTGTTACTGTATAAATCAGACCTACTTTATTTTCACTTGCTTAACTTTGTACTCTTTTTAAAGCATCTCAATGAATGAATACATATTTCTAGATCCTTACACCCTTAAACCCCAAATTTATTACTGTATTTTCACAGCAAAAAAGGCCTTCCAGACATTTTTCTATGAAACATATTACTGGAGATAGGACTGGGGGATTTAATGGCTCAAAACATGATTTCCAACCTGGGAGGTGCGTGAAAAGTCTCAGTGCAAAACGTCATGTCACAGAAGAGTAGAGAGTCTCATCAGGAGAACTGGAAGGTCCCCAGTCCCGTCCTGTTGTAGTAGCAGCTGGGATAATGCTGGACACAGCTCCCTGAAGATTGTAATCTTTTCTTTCTTGCTCCTGCTGGTACCCAAGAGCATATGGCCATGGTTGTATGGACAAGACAGCTACAAGTCATAGCTATGCAGAAACTAGGGGAAAAATCACCCTGATCATTAGAAGCTTATGGATGCAGTGAGGCTTGAAAGCTGGGCTACAGCGTGCTCTGCTGGCAGCACAGACCTGTCCCTGTGTGCCTCAGAAAGGGTGATCCTGCAACACAGGGATGGAAAATGGTCTCTCTCATGCCAAATGCAGTGCTGGTTTAGAGAGAGCAGGACAAACCAGAAAAGATGGTATGGGAGGTGCTGCCTCAGAATTACGCTCTGAATTTAGCAATCTCACAGAAGAAAAGACACAGGCAGGTTAGAGAAACGTTGCAGGGCAGAGAAGAGACATGGGCTTATGAGACACAGAGTTTTAATATTTACCATTTAACATTTAAAAGCCTAGACTGTAGTTATTAGAAGTAGTTAGAAATAGGTTTAAAAAGTGAGTTCAGCCGAAGCCAATTAAAAGAAATTAATGACTAGCTGAAGGAAGTTAAGTTTAAAATGAGTTTTAAGATTTAAGAGACTATTGTTAGTTATCTAGTGTTTGCTCAGCTGTACTTACAATGGGAAACAGACAGTTGAATTAATTAGAACAAAGTAAAACTGGACAGTTACAAATTTTTAGATCTGGGATTTGTTCAGAAGTAATGGGGAAAGGAACTGAAGGTTCCTCAGGAGGTAATTTGTATTGTTTAAAACCAGGAAAGTAGAAAGGTCACAGTGAGGAAGACAAGTTTTACTTCATCAGAGAGGACCCCCTCCTCAATTACGAGACCACCGACCCATTTCAAAGGACCAACTACGCATGCTTAATGACTTTTTGAGTAATTACCATACAGAGCAGGGAATGGGAGGTGTTTATGTTATGAATATGCATTTGTATTTTGAATATTTAGAACTTCTGTAGATAAATAGAATCTGTATTAGTTTGTGCTTTCGTGCTACGTCTTTGGGGATGACCCCACGTAGTTCCCAGCGCTGAAATAAACATAACACTTTCTAACCCCAAGGCGTTAGAGAGTTCTTGTCCGTTCTATTTGGGTTTTGATATTAGATCATACCCATATTTTCTATAAATCACTTGCTGATTTTTTCTTCTAATTGATCAGGGATCTGTCAGATAGCAAAGCCCTGGTTGTCTGTGCTGGATGTTGTACACTCAGAGAGACGTTTTGCAGGCACACAGTCTCTCTTGTTGCAACAATGCCTTTGGCTGTTGTCACATGTGGGACTGGTTCTGGACGTTCAGAAGGAGAAGAAGTATCACCTCCCTCCACATAAGACAGACAGCCTGATAGGTTTTTCTTGCTGCTCTTACATCAGTCATGGCTTTCTCTGTTGGCCCCTATTTGCATTTTATTACTTACCCAAAAACCCTGCACATGCACATTCTGTCCTCAGGGACCATGGAGGTTATGAGCATGAGTGGTGCTGGGGAGTAGGGACCCCACAGCATCCAAAAGTGGTCAGTCCTACTTCTGAAAGGGGACTTCAGTGATAATATGTGTCACAGTGGTCCTTGCCAATGGCACGATGGCTCTGCCTGTAACGTAGATGTCTGTCTAACGGGCACTGAGCTAAGACCAACAAAATACAACTCATACAGGCCACTGAACAGCTTCTGATGTTAATGACTTTTGATTACCACTGGCCCAAGCTGCAGCTGTATTTTATTAACACTGTGTACAGAGTGAGTAGAATTCCAGGTGGAGTACAAAGTACCTTTTCTCTTGTTTTGCCTGTAATTGCAAAAGCTTAAATTGTACTTGTAGCTGTTTTATGATTGACCTTAAGCAGCACATTTGCTGTAATGGAACATTGCAATTTCTAGGGAGCGGAAAGATCACACAGAACTGGTTGATGATCTCTGTGACGCAAATAAAAATAGTGCAATGAGTGTTCAAATAAATATTTCTTTCCATTTTGTCTTTTCATTTTTATTGCTTCCCCAGGTCACTTGAAATGAAATTGTCCTTCACAGGTCAAGCTATGGCTGCTTTGCAGCAAAAAAGACAGTGCTTTAGATCATTAGAGCCCTGGAGATGTTACAGCAATCCAAATGATTTGCATTTCTGAAGGAAAGGCTTTTATTTCTGAACTGTTCACCTCTTATTGATCTAAAAATGTACCTTTTTTTTCCCTCATGAAAATGTGTGTCCTCAGAATTGGAAAAAATAGACGTATTCATAGCCTTGATGTGCTACCTCTCCATCAGCTCCCTGAGGAGCTGTCCACTGCACTTTCAGTGCAAGTGATGGTGATGGAGGAAATGAGCACTTTGGGCAGTGGAGCTGCACTGGGACTCAGTGGATAAAGTGGAGGTAAAGGAGGTGGAAGACTCAGCCCTGGCTCAGGGACCAAATAGGCCACTTCCTCTCACGGGAAGGGGGCTGCTCCTGCTCTGGCAGCTCCAGAGCCCAGGAGCTTTTTATGAACTGCCTGCTGGCAGGCAAAGCTGTGCAGTCTTGGCAGAGTTTGAATATGAAGTGGATGTTTAGACAAGGCTCTCTCACGTCCCCATCAGATGGGAGACACGATGCCCCCAAAACTTGACTCCCTCCCCTCCACCGCCCTTCAGCGAGGCTGACACAGTGCCGCTTCGGGACGTGACGGGGACAGAGCAGAAGCTCAGACTGTGAACAAGAACCGCAGATACCAGACTGGTGGCACCTGTAGGGGCTACACCTCCACTGCGTTTTCTTGCCTGAGTCATCTGTGCACCTTTTTTTGCTGTCCTGCTAGGTTCCCTTTTGTGCAAGAGGATCCTTGCCTCTGGGAGGAGGGTGGCTGAGGCTGGATGCTGCCTTTGAGACAGCTTTCCTTCCCTGAGGTGTCTTTATATGGCTCTTATGTTCAGCCCTTGTGGTGGCTGTCACTGGTGCTGCCAAGAGAGGCTGGGACCATGCCCCAGACAGTGCTGGCCTGCGGAGTTGAAGTCAGGCTCAGGAGATGAATGAGGATGCATGAAAATAGTATATGGCAAAAGTTAATGGAAAAGAATGCCTCATTGCTCACAGAGAGGTTATTACATTTTTAAGGCATTTATGAACAAATAAAATACATCTATAACTGGAGAAAGAGCTTACCCTGCCGCGGCGCTCTGTCCAGCTCGCAGATGGCCGGCGCTGGGCTCTCGCCCCGCACGGGAGGGGGTGACGGAGGCCGCTCGCAGGCGCGGGAGGATCGGCGAAGCTCCGGCACGGGCTCGCCCAGCCCACCGGTGTTAAGGGCGCGCGGAGGAGGGAAAGAAGAGGCGGAGGCGGCTCTTCGTAGAAGGCAGGAAGGGTTTATTGAGGAACCAAGGACGAAGGGCACGAAGAACCAAAGAAGTACCACGAAGAACCGAGATTACAGCACTGGCATGGGGTTTTATACCCCAATAGAAAGGGGAGGGAAAACGAAAAACAGCCAAGGCTACGGTGACAAAGAGGGGGTACCAAGGCAGGGAAGGGGGTACACAGCCACTAGGGACGAACGTGGGAGGGGAGGAATAACGTGGGCCAAATGGGAATCGAGAACTATAGAACATTCTAGGAAAATAACTATATATGGAGGGAGAAAGGAGGGGACGGCGGTGGTCAATCATAATAATCATGATGCACTGCAACATTACCCTGCACCTGCCATGTTCCCCTCCCCACCTTCCAGCAATCCTCTCACTTATTAGCATTTCAACACTTCTTTTCTTTGAAGTACAAACTGTATTTTACTAATATTATTTCCATTCATGCTGTGGAAATGAAACTTATGACAGTGTTGATTTCTCAGATCTCCTCAGAGTCTTTGAAATTTGCATTAGATTATTCTAATCACTTAGCCTCATTGTATATATTTACACAAGTACTTTTGATGTTTAAACAGATCAGGCTGCGATGAGATGTGCAGGGGGAAATATATACCCCAAAGAAAAGGAATGCTCTTTTTTCTCAGACCATGTCTTCAACTAGAAGTTTTCAGATAAAACAGTGGGTCAGTGCCTTTGGGACCTGAGGGAATGACTGTAAGACTGGGAAGATGGAGAGACTGGCTCCACCTTCAGCAGCAGACAGCAGAGATGGAGTGGGGCTGGGTTCCTGCAAGTAAGAGAAAGAGGACGAGAAAACTCATCCTCTCGCACCCTTTATCACCTGTGCTCCCGGCCATCTGACAGAAGAGATTGTCCAGCCTGAACCCATGATGAATGAACCCGTATCTACAGACACAAGGTTCTGGGAACTGAGCAGAAGGAGCAGCTGCCAAATCCCAGCTGCACTGAATTCAGTGGGAATAGTAAAATGTCCTTTTTTGGGGATAGCAAAAAGCCTGGGACTGTGGTGCAGTTGTGGTAGTTCTGACCATGACATCCAGACAAGTCTTACAGGACCTGTGCTCCTGCGGGTGAAAGGCAGGGGATCCAGGGAGCATTGCAGACCTATGTTCAAGTTGATTGCTTTTGGGGCTGGCTCTGTGAGATCCAGAATGAGAGGCAACAGGAGCAGCCTTTACACAGCAAATGTAACCAGGAAAAAGTGGTGGAGCAGGCCAGACAAAGGAGAAACAGATCTCTTGAGGGCTGAAGGAGATAATCTTTCTGGAAGATGCAGGATATTGCTAGCTATCTCACATGAAGTTTAGCTTCAGGAAGACTGGGGATCATATTTTTATTTGCAATTCTTAAGGTATTGTAAAGGAAGAATATTCTGGATTATGATGTTAACTTTATTTACAATAAAATCTGGAGAAAATCATCCATTATAATCCCTGTATGGCCATTCACTGAAGAGTTGAACTTGATGATCCTTGCGCGTTCCTTCCAACTGAGAATATTCTGGGATTTTGTGATTCTGTGATTATCCAACATATTAACCTAAAGACTGTAAAACCCACGACAAACTGTTTCAACAGTTTTGATTCTGTCACTTGAGATGGTGAAGTTTGCGGGTATGTACCTTACAAAAAGAAGAGAATCCTGGTCCAAGAATATGCACTTCCATAAACTCAGTGACAGATGAGAGCAGACTTTCTCACACACTGAAAGAGATCTATCCACTTAGATATGAAAATAACACGTTTTGAAAAAGTCTAACATTTTGAATTGTCACCAGTAAAGACAGCTTTCTCCAAAGGCAGAAAAGATCTTTTAGCTCTCCTAAGCTTGTAAACCATGAAGAGTCAAGGAAAAAAATACAGAACAAAATTAAAATGCTCTCCTTTATGAGGATTCAGAGATCTAAATATGTTTTAAAGATAATATTTTCAACTTCATAACCTTTTCACAAGCAAAAATTTCTAGAAGCAGTGCTCCCTCCCTTCCTAGGACTACCTGAAACACGGCAGCCAAACCTGAGCTGGAAGAGGAGTGAGCTCATTGTCAGTGCTGGATGGGCAGCCACAAAACTCCGTCTTGTCCTCTGAGGATGCAGCAGAAGGAACACCTCAGGGCTTTCATTCTGGCTGATTTATTTTGTCCTTCTTCCTAACTTGCAAGTTACATGCCTTGCTGCACTGGTAAAGATACTGTGACCCACGTGAGACAGTCAGGAGAGAGAGGCTAATGGCCATTTCTCACCTTAAAGAACAGGAATTTGTGAAGCAATCAGAAACACCATGAGATTTGTAACTTTTCTTCCCCACAAAACATCTACACACGTTAGCACATGCAGCAATACTCACATGGGGGTTTTTATTCCCAGAGGAAACCGATTTCAACAGGGCTGTTTTGACTTATGCCCCAGGTACCACTTCAGCTTCACATCTGTAGAGGGAGAAATGCATTTTGGTGCCTATCCAGCATTGATAGAACCTCCCAAGATGGGCAGGCTCATAACATATTAAGCTTTGAGATCTAGTTCTATTTTTGGAAGCAAATTCTTTAAACAAATATTTATGACTAGGAATGAAAGATGTAATGAATGGACACATGCTATGAAATGGCTTCTGAAGTTAGTTTTGCTCAAGTTGCACATTCCTAATGAGGGCACAGATAATGCCTATGCTAAGGAAGAGGGAACGGAATGGTTTGCTTGTGAAGTTTCCAAAAGCATTTGTACTTTTCCCTTAAATAACCTAAGTGATAGAAAAAACTCCTCTCTTCTCTTAAAAAGAAACATATCCAAAGTCTATATTTCAGCATGCTTCCTCCCTAAGGATTTCTCGGTCTAGAAAAAAAAGGATGTTTTTTCTAATGGCTTTCAACATATTTGTGTGTCTGCCAGGCATTTTGCATCTGACAGTCAAATACTGCTGGTGAGAACTATCTGCTCCTCCAAGGACTTGACACTGCAGCCAGTTTGTATCCTAAGTGACTATAAAAGGAGGTGACTGCAGCCATTATTTTGTTAGATTTAGTCAAAACATTCCCAGAAGAGGCAGGAGGGCATGCTGGGAATTGTCTGATAAGCCTGCTGGGAAAATAATTATGTGGCCAGCAGTTTGTTTGCATCATCTTTTGTAGCACTTTCTTAGTGGGTTTTGTGTCATTTGAGCACTCAGCTTTTTGAATTAATCTTTTCTGCCATTGTCTCTTTAGCTAATTTCCAGATTATGCAGTCTTGAATGTGCATTCCAGGGCTGTCTCTGTATTACAGGAGGTATTAGAAAACTAAAATACATTTTTCAATATTCCCATTCTTACTTATGATGAAATTTTCTGCACCATAGTTGTGATTGAATTACAAAGAGTTCCCTGTTCTAATTGCAATGCTTACATAGACATTTGTGTTTTAATCCTGCTTCTTTGAGCAGGATGAATATAAAAATTTTCAATACTTTTTCTTTTTGGTTGTTAAAATTGCACATATAAACTTTGCTGGTGTGAGGTTGTTGCTGGTTTTTTTTTTTGGTTGGTTGGGTTTTTTTTTTTGGTAATGTAACAAATTACAGCTTAAAAAGCTTGAAAAGCTTTTCAAGAGCAACTTAGGTATCTGGGAAGCAAAGTTCTATTAGAATTTTAATATGAATCAGCATCTTTTGAAAAAATAAATGGGTATGAGCCCCTGGAAAAGAGTAGGTGAAAGTATTACCAAAATATCAATTCTGAGCTGACAGGAAAATTGAAAGCTGTGAAAGGAGCCACCTTAGAACCTGCACTTACTCAACTGACTACAAAGGGTCCATCACAGTAGTGAGTGCCTTTTACAGAGCAGATAGGCAATTAAAAAACCAGCAGTAACAGCAAACCCAGTTCAGCAAAACATCCTGCTGAGAGCAGCCTGTCTGGTCCTCTCCGGAGCAGTTCCCATCCCAGCTGCTGTTCCTGATAAAACAGGCCAGCCTCAGAATACCCCAAGCCAGCCCTAGACTCCGGTTTTCTCTGGTGGGTGTTCCCCAGGCACAGGGCCTTCCAGCTCTGGGTTATGAATGCAGATACGCAGCCATGTGTCTCTAGATTTAAATACATCGAGGTGAATACAAAGGAAGGAGGAGAAAAGGAAGTAAAGGAGATGAAAGTTACCTCATCAGAGCCTTTTGCTCCTGTATATGGATAAAAATGTATAGCTTGTGACTCCACTGAAATGAGAATCTGCTGTTAGAGAGTTTACTACAGTCTATCTTGTTTGTGCACTTGGGGACTTCAGAAGACTTTGTCGTAATGGACCTGGAAAAAATTGGGTCATTGGCCAAAGCTTAAAAGATCCATTTTCCTGCTATGCGAAGATTATTACCATTCTCAGAAAGATGACTGAATTGAAACAAGAAACTCCTCTTAAAAGCAGAACTTCTTTGATGAGAATCCTGCACAAAGCACAATAAAGCATAAAAGGGCCTGTGGGATCATATTCTCTTCTGCGTGTGCTTCCCAATTCCTCTCTTTGCTAATGGATCACCTGGGATGTGTCTTCTTTCCAGTAGCTGAACTAGGGCATCTTAGGAGGACAGCAGGGATCCAAAGATTTCCTAAAAGACGTGCTGGTGCTGTAACCTGTTTCTTGAAGGGGGAAATCACACCATATCTACTTCACCTTGTGGTCACTTGCGCTGCAAAAATATAACTGGACCCACCAGCCAGAAGCAGCCTCAGGAACCTGCTCCTGACAGAAGTTAGCACTGGAGAAAAATCCCAAAAAATTACTTTATGGACAATGAAGAAATGATAGCTTTATATAGTGAAAATTGCTTTTCTTCGTTCCATTCATTTGAAATTTGACTTAGCTCTGAAGTGTGAGGATTTATATCCCTTTTACGTGTTTAGTAAATTAGGTAATCCTTATCTTTCTGAATACTGAATGTCTGTCAGAGGTCAATTGTGCATTTTGTGATCGTTGCATGATTATTTTCTCTTATATTTTTAACTCCTGACATTTTGAGCTTCCTTTAATTTTATTTTCTATTAAAAAACCCATTCTAGCTCAGGCGTACATTATTTAAAAGTAAATTTCATTATCATTTATTGCAACTTCCTTTATATTGAAACAAGACTCACTGATCTTCAATTTACAGTGATTTTAATTTAAAAATCGCCCCCTAAGTACAACAAAAAGAACCTCTAAAATCATTTTGTAAATAATAGCTAGCCATAGCAGGATTGCAAAGAAAGGTTTGGTGGTGGAAACAATCCAGTGAAGTTCCCACTAAGTGAAAAGGGAGAAATAACCCCTTCCCTCCCTCCCTTCTCCATTTCCTCTGTGAAACTTGTCAGTGCAGTCACACACTCTTAAGAGACTATTGCATTTCAGGAGTGGCCAAGTTGACTTCCTACAGCTCAGTCTTTCCACATGCTGTGGCGACTCAGTAAGTTACAAAAAGGACACCAATAGGACATGTTCCTCTCAGAAGGCACCATAAACACTTGAAGGGATGACTATCATCTTTACTGTCCTAGGGACAACTTTTCTCTTTCTAAATTCAAAGTTTTTCAATAAAAGAAGAAAAAATCAGAACAGGATAACCTGCATCAAGTTTTACTGTATATTTTTCCTAGTATTGCCTGACTTATATTACAAATAGCCTTTCCTGGGCTCCAGGCAGAAGAGCTCATGTGCTCCTAACACATCCCAGATCCAGTGGGCTTCACAAATTATTCATATCTACACACCTCCTCCTATCAACCAACTAAACATCAAAATTCGGGCTCACTGATACTCTGTTGTTCTGCAGCTGCTTTCTTTTACTGCTGGTTTCTTTGTATTATATTTGGCTTGGTCTACACAAGAGACAAAAGTCCCTTCATACATCAAAGTTGCTTTGAAGTGAATCCATGAAAACCTATGTGGACATAGCACCTCCTGATCTGCAATTGGGCACAAAGTCTGGATTTATAAATCTGGTGGTTAAATTTGTGGCAGCACTTAAAAATGACGGTGTTTTAATAAAATGAGAGATGCTAGGGCGGATTCATGATGGGAAGTACAAAGAAGATCTGGTGTGGGGAAGTTGGGAATGGGGAGAAGCAGCACAACGACAATAGTTGCCAAGAAATGCACACCTCATCAGCAAGCAGTTATTGAGGTATTTTTCCAAGCAGGATTCCCTTACCCCAGCAGGTCTGCTTTTCCTTACTTAGGTTTGGAAAAGAGTTTCTAACTGTATTCTCATGAGGCCCTGACACATCTAAATTTCCTGTGTGGTAACTGTAGGTCATATTGTGCCTGAAAGGAATCCTCATATCATGAATTTGTCCAAACACAGGGGTTTTTTATGTCACAGATTCCTCTCTTTCCCTCTTTCTCACTGAAACTTTTCACCCAGCTTTACAGCGTCTTGCAAGACTAAATCCTTATCATTTGAGGCACTGCAGGAAACTAAGTGATGCATTAGCAGCTCACATGTCCCATTCACTTCTTTGCATTCATCTTGTACTAAGAGGGAAAATGATGTATCCAGAGGAGCAAGAGATTTGTTGGTTTTATTTCAATATAAAACAATTCGTTTTAAAACAGGCATAAATTCATGCATTATTTCTCTGAAAATTAAATTGAGTTATTTGCTTTGACTGCACAAAGGCACAAATGATCACGTTGGCCATGCACTTAAACCCCTCTGTGGCAGACAGTTGTTCTTGGCCAGTACTTAACTATTGTATAGTTATAAGATAACTTATGACCTTTTTTCTGTTCCATAACTTTTGCATTTTTATCAGCTGTAGCAGCTGTCATTTTATAAGACAGATTTGATACAACATGGAACCAGAGGTGTCTGTTTAAACCACTTCTTACTAAGATGTTTTCCTATTTGTTCACTTACGCTCATCTTAAGAAAAGACACAGAAAATTTTAAAGAGTGTATAGTCCCTTTTTCTGAACTGAAAACCAATACGAAAGCATTGGTTTCCAGTATGAATTCAGTATTGGATTTTCAATATGAAAATCTATTACAGAAATTATGAGTAGCCTGAGTCATCTGAAATAGCACAATCTCTCAGAAATCATGTGCTGCTCAAGGAGAGTGAAGGTAGCAAAAGCAGAAACTTAAGGTTTCTTTTAAGCAAAGTAAAACTTTAAGTGAGCAGATGATACCCTATTTGTTGAGTTAGAACTTTCACAGCTCTGCCCTTGATTGTTTTCTTGCCTATTCTCACATCTGCACTGAAGCTGGAGACATGCACAATCTTTCTCTAATACTTCCAAGAAGTTTGAGGACATTTGTTCTGACCTGCAGTAATAGGGAAAGAAATTGGTAACAAAGTCTAGCTGCAAAAATTAACTTTTGCAAGATTAAACACCCCATTTATCATTGTGGTCTGACAGTGATTTCCCAGTAGGTGAGAAGACTAGACCCTGTAAATTGTCAGCTGCATGGTGCTTGGTGAGACCAACAGGACAGAGAGGCAAAGGAAAAGTGAGGGAGATGCTTGTTTAATGCTCCCTTCTCTGCTGCAAAGGGACTCGAGCCCACGTTCTGTTATCCCTGACAGGCAAGCTTTTCCACTGAAAAACAAGAAAAAATAAATAGAGTGAGAGAGGTGAGAGTGAGAAATCAAGAAAAGGAAAATTACTGTATTGCCTGGGGCTGGGGAGTTACCACACTAAGACTGTTTTTACTAATATAAAACTAATTGCAAAAATCAGACAGGGAGAAGGAACAAGAGGTCCCCAGAAATTTACCTCTGGCAGGAGGAGGAACATTTCCCTTGTTTTTCCTTCTCACCAAATCCAGATGCACAATGTTGTGAGGATGGTGTCAGTAAGCATGTGCTGTTGGTTCCCATGCAGCATTTTCCACACATTTCGGTCTACAGGGTGCCCATATTCATAAGCATTCAAATGACCTAAAAATAAAAGAAGCTAAGATTTCCTTTGGAAAATTCCTTTTACCCACAGACAGTGTCTAGTTTCCAGTAACTCAAACCCATGCCGCACTGTAACTAGGCCACATTTTACTTTGACAAGCAGCTTTTTTATTTTTCACTTTGGGAGACTGTTGGATTTTTTTTTTCTTTTTTATGATCTTGGATGTTTTTTATTAGTAACTAAGGAAAAACTTATAATAAAAGCATTATTCCTCTTCATTTCATTATGAATTAACTCCTGCTTCTTTGTGAAATCTCCCAAGAGCTATTCTTATGCAATGGGTTACACTAGAAAGCTCTGATTTAGATTCTTATGCGATTAAACACTACATTATATAAACAGAGAAACACAACTTCTTTTAAAATATTAATAATAAAATTTCATTATGGAAATTAATTCTCGTAGGCATAAAAATCATATTTTATTACCATCTAATAAGGATTTGTGCAGACAAAAATTTGTCATCACTCAGCAGTATAAAAGATCACATTTTCTTTCTTGCAAATACAATTTTGAAAACAGTGCTGTAGAAATCACTGTCTCATCCAGGATAAAGCAACACACTGCATCCCGGGGAAGAAATACCATCCATGTAGCAAAGAGAAATATGTTTAGCCAAAGGTCAAATCAAAAGGAATAGGGTGGAAATATTCCCTGCTTACCAGCAGAGAGTAAGTTTAATTATTCCGTGCCACTGCTCTTCTCATCGGAGGTAATGAGCCCAACGACAATTCAGTGGCAGCAAGTGGAAATTCTTTCTTCCAAACAGAAAATTCAGAACCGATAAAAAAGAAATTGCATATCTTTAACAAAAAAGAAAAAAAATGCAGAGAAATATTGGCATTAATATTAAATCTTCACATTTAATAATATTTACTATTTCCTTTGAGAAGTTACAAATGCAGATGAAGTTATTTCAGACTGAAAGTATTAGCAGATTTATTCTCAAATCATAACCTTTCCACAAATCCTGCACCAGGAAACAAACTGTAACTCCACATCCTCTAGGTTGATATAAGGTGGGGTGGGACTGGATGTGCACACATCTTGTGAGCACAGGCCCACGGCCAAGTGCTGCCATTCAGGCACCGCCTCCTTCTGTAACAGCCACACAGGAAATATGAAAAAGGTGATTTCAGGTGAAGTGAACTGTGAAATAAGCTTTACAAAAAGCAATGTCTGCTTCAGGAGTGTGTGTTTTCAGAGCTTGTTTCAACATGCACACTGTTCATTATTGCCAATCACGCTGTACCATTTACTGCCTAGCCCAAAACCCTGCATATCTCTATATACGTACACACTATATATATATCTATAATAGACCAGAAAAGAAGATATGCAGCAAGAGAGTTTTGTGCTGTGATTGCGGCTGAAAATACAATCATTAAATAGGTTCTCTATTCTTCAGTGCTGCTGTTTTTCTCCACAGGACTTCCTAAATACTTGGGACTGCATTACCTTCTTGCCTTTATATTAAATAGGAACATGCCCAGATACCACTTAGCAGACAATACCATTTCCATGGCTTTCATTCCTGATAGAGTTGACTTTTTTTTTGTGTGTGTGGAGTCTTTCCTCCACAATTTAGAACCATGACCTCCATGAAATATTTAGAAAGGAGCAAAAGAAACTGTGCTTTCAAATGGAGTAGGTTCTTTTGAAATGGAAACTAACCTGGAATAGGTTGCTCAGAAAAATTACAGGCAGTGGTACAATGCCCTACACCCAGAAAATTGGAAGAATTTGTAGCATGAGAAAAGTTTTTAAAGCCCCTACAGAATTGTACCACTAAGAAGATAAGAAAACCAGATTTTTTTTTTTTTTTCTGATGGGAAAATAATAAAAAGAAAAGGTCAGGTATCAGAATGCAATATACAAGCACTGGAAATACACTTTAGGACCTTTAAATGGACAGCATATTTTTTCCAACCTTCCTAAAAGAGAGTGCTGTAAAGAACACGTTCTAAATTCCCCCCGAAATTAATTTTCACATGTCTGTGATATATGAGACAAGTCAAGATAGCATCATAATTGTGAGGCAGACAAACATTCTGTTCTCATAATGGAAAATTCCAATAGCCTGAGACGTTTAATTAGGGCACTGAATCTCTGCTGCAGTACCAAGTTCCTTCTACCAGTACACAGCTGATTTAGTGACTACCCAGGCCCTTCCTGCATTCATTAAAGCAAAGGTAAAGGAATTTTCAGGATTATTACTGAAATTTGATCTATTTAAGGAAAGTAATTGCATTTTCTTCCTCCTCTTTTATAGAATATGGTTTTACAGGTAATTAAATTGAGGTATGATTTTGGACACATTTATGTTACAGTGCTGCTGGCTGCTGTTGTTGCACACAGCACAAGTGCTGTAGAGGAGCAACAGATGCAGCTGCTCTATCCATGGAAGTGCTGCAGTGGTGACAACAGATGGGGAATTTTCTCCCACCCACAGCACAGAACGTGTACATCAATGGCTGCCACGCACTCAAGGAAAGGTTATGCTCAGATGTTTCCTGTGTAGCCCCTACCAAACCCAAATATGTCTAAGAAAGACAAAAATATTCTATTATTATTTACTTGACTGATTACTCCATTGCCAATTAAGCAGCCAGAAACCACAAAACACTGGCCTATCTCCCCAGCATTTGCTCGATTAGCATTGCAGAACCAGAGTGACCTTTTTCTCCCATTTCTGCACATTCTCATGGAGAAAAACAAATCCTTCAGCATCCTCTAAATGTAGGTTTTAAATTGCTTCAATGATTGCCTTCTAATGGAACTATTTCTGAGAAGCTGGGGAAAAAGTGGAGTCAGCAAGATCCCATTTTACTTCCTCTAGATTCTTCTTCCAAGAAAGTTCAGGAGGAGGAGAGTGACTTATTATAGACTGAAGTAGGTTTTCATGAGGATGGTTATTTGGGGTATCCTCATCACAGTCTTGGCTATAGATACTTTCAGATTTTATATGAAGCACTGAAATTCCAGAAACACAGATCTGACTTAACATGAAGAAGCAAAGTAAAAATGTCTTGAATTCACACTTAGGGAAGAACAGGCTTTGTACAAATGCTTGCTTTTCTACATTGCCCTCTGTTAGCAGAATGATGTATTACTGTCTACAGCCTAGTAAGGCAGCCTTACTTTTGCTCTCTGGCCTGTTTTATATTTTGCACACCACTTGCAATGTTATCATCCCAGTTTTGTTTTTCCTTAACTGGAAATAAAACAGCCCATTTTTAGCTTAGAAGATCTGGAAGTAAAACATAAGCCATGGCTCTGGTATTTCTCAGTTCTTGCCTTCATGATTCTGAACCTCTGGCCAACTGCAAATCACACAAAAGGTCTCTTGTATGTTATCTTTCTGCGTGTTTCATGGAAGTAGGTAGGCAGGAAGAAGAGAGGAATGCTATTTGAGCATCATCTTTCTTCAGACACTGGAGAAATTGTGTGCTAGTTCTCCCTGTGGACAGTATTGAATAAAAAACTGTGCTCCAGGAACTCCATGTTAGTACTGAGGAGTTTGATAAGGGCTGGTCACAGATCAAAGCTGTTCTCTGCTAGGTTCTGTACACATTTAATCTCTGCTTCACAACTTTCACAAAACACAAATCAACAGAGGGTGAGAACAAGAGGCAGGAGAGATGAGTGAGGTGGGCAGTACCATGGGATGTGGCCTGCTATCAGTGCTCCTTCAGGCATCATCACTAAAGAAAATGTTTAAAGGGGACCAAAACCATTTTATTCTCCTTTATAGATGAAAAAAGTTTTGGATAGTTAGCAATAGGGTGCACTCCTATGTGGGAACCCAGAATGCAGAGAATATTTCTCTGCCTGTTTTGAAGAGTTTTACCGCCCTGGACAGCACTGTTTTTGACCTTCGTCCATGGAGAAAACTGCCAACTCTTTGGGAAGAATTAGAACACACATCGGTGTGAACCAGATGATAGAATGTTATGTAAGGTTATCACAGGGTGAATATCTAAAGGTTTTGGGTTTATTAATTTAGTAAATAGATGAAAAGCAAAAACTCCAAAGTGGAGGATTGTTGTTGTTCCTAGACTTTCTTCTTCTTCTTCTTCTTCTTCTTCTTCTTCTTCTTCTTCTTCTTCTTCTTCTTCTCCTTCTATTACTCCATATTTTGCAGTAAAAGTTGTTTAAGATGATTGGATAAAGAAATCTGCAGTTCCTGTATATGTGACGTAAACATTTGTTGAACATTGGTAGAAAAGTGAAAATATCTTTCGTTTTAAGTTCCTATTGGATGATTTACCTTTAAGAAGGCCGTGTTATCTTGATTCTGTGGACATTCAGCGGACATTAGGGACTTTGCGGACTCTCTCAGGACACCCTGCTGCATTCTCTGCTCTATGCTTTACTTCTCTGATAAGACTTAAACTATCTGAAAGCAGAGAGTGCTGAAGGTCTCGTTAGTCCCTAGGACTCCTGGAAAGGATTTCAAATTCCTCCCTCATCAGGGGAGGTCTAGTTTAAGGCACAGCAAAGTAATAAGTAAAAATCCACAAGTGATTTTTACACTCCTACATCTGTCCTTCGCAGTCTCTGGATGTTTTGTATGTTGAGAGGCTGTTCCCAAAAAAGCACATCAGCTGGAGACATCACTTCAGGTATTGCCTGAAAGAGCTGGTCAAGGGACTACCATCAAAGAGGTCTGGACATCACCATGAAAAGTGAAAGGGCAGGTGTGGGGTGTGTAGAGATTAGAAGGAAACCGGTTGTCTGAAACTCTCTGAAAGTGTTTGTGTTTCAAGAAAGAAAAGAAACTGAAAGCAGGGATCAGAAGAACAAATACTTTCCTCAGTTTGATTTGAATTTACTGAATTACCTACAAGTGAATAAAAAACTCATGCAAGGCAGTACATAAAAGCAATCTGGAATGATTTCAGATGGTTTCTCTGGATTTGTACCTCTCCTATGCTAATTAGAGAATAATTAGTTGCTGTACCTCTCCTGAAGCCTGTGCATATGTCTCAGCTGGTGGCATCATGTTCATGAAGATGTGACCTTTGGAGTTAGCACAGTGACAGGAAACTTTGGAATCATCAGCAGTGAGGAGAGCTGAAGTTCTTCATCCCTATTTCCTGCAGACAGAGCATTCATATTAAGAAAGGGAGCAAGGCTGGATCTTGCCACTCGACTGGGTTCTACTGCCAGAGCACAGCAGGAATAGAGGCATGTGGTACCACCACCATGTCCAGGCACTTGGTGTTCTCCAAAACACCCTCTCTGGTGTTATGATGGCTGATGTTCATCATCAAATTTACGCAAAAATTGGGTGTAGCAGGTAAAATAAGATTGCCTCAAACACTAGTGCTTTTGAAAAAATTAAACCTAGAAGATAAATTTAATTTTTTTCCCTATGTACTTAGGGAGTTATATGTTACCTTTGTGGCTTTTGCTGCTTTTTACATGCAAGCCAGAGTAATATCCCATTTCCTATCAACAAGTAAGCCTGAACTAACAGAATTAACTATGAGGGGGAGTCCTCATTGCAGTCTGCAACTTCCTCATGAGGGGAAAAGGGGCAGGGACTGATCTCTTCTCTGTGGTAACAGTGAAAGGACCTAAGGGAATGGTCTGAAGCTGTGTCAGGGGAGGTTTAGTTTGGATAGCAGGAAAAGGTTCTTCAGCCAGGGGCACTGGAACAGGCTCCCCTGGAAAGTGGTCACAGCACCAGCCTGACAGAGTTCAAGGAGCATTTGAACAACACTCTCAGGCAGATGGTGGGATTCTTGGGGTGTCCTGTGCAGGGCCAGGACTTGGACTTTGATGATCATTGTGGGTCTCTTCCAACTCACGGTATTTTGTAATTCCATGACTCTAAATAAAAGGGCAGCCTGTCATCAAAATGTGCCTCTCTGTGTCTTTGGCAGTAACCTGTGCGTGTGTCAGTGCAGAGACTGCAGAATCACAGCCTCAGCTTTATTCATCTTCCCCCTTGTACAGTTGGTGAAGACAAAAGAGAGACTTTAGCCCATGGCTTGAAGGCACACTACCTCCTATGTCACTTTCATCTCCATAACCCCACGTGTCAGACTGATGGAAAATATTGAATATTTTTTAAATACTGTCATAACATCATAATTTGGATCCTCAGTCTCAAGAGCCTATAACAATAAGAGCGGCAAGGCTGTTCTTCTACTATCTTGCCCCTTCCCCAGGTTCGTCTGGTAGCCACTGGGTTTCCACACCTATGCTTTCCGCCAACAAAAATATCAGCGCAACCTGGACAATTTCCTTTCTGCCTGAGAGTGAAAAATAATACAAAATATACTTTTTTTTCATTCATAGCCCAAAGTTAACTTCTGTTCTCATCTTGTTAAGGAAACAAATAACTAAACCAAATAAAAGCCAAAGGCATCTTACCTTTCTTACCTAGGCCAACTTGAGTGTTGATTCCTCTTGGCACTGACTCTTCCGGAAGAGACAAAGGGCTCCAGGTGCTTACAATTCCTCTGGCTAATCATCTCCCTCTGGCATGGCATGTGCTATCACCGTGTATCAGCCACTCCCCCCAGTTCTGCATCACCAGGAAACTTCCTGAGTATTGATCTTTGCTCATGTCTTGGGGTGACTTTATGATGTTTATCCCCTATTGCCTGCTCTATGCCCAGACATGAATCTAGTGCCTTTTCTGTAGCTTTAAGGCAGACCTTTAAGGGAGGGGGGGGGGGAAGCCGGTGGAATTCCTTCGGTGCTGTGTTCAAAAACACAGAGATAACTCGCTCGCCTCTCCTCAGCTCTCAGCACTCTGCAGCAGGGAAGAGGGTGGCATTCTCCTGCTTTCTAGCTTTTTGTTCGTTAGCTAAAGCAAGGAGTTTTTCCTGGGACTTTGGTTTCTTGTTCTTCTCTTCTGGACTGTTCAGAACACCAGAACATCAGAACCTCACTGGGAGGCCTCTCCACTGAGTCCCGGAGGGGCCCACGCCGAACCCCAGCTCTGGCGAGGAGAAAGCCACACCCACAAAGGACTCTGAAATCTACCCAGGTTCTCTCCATAGCAAGAGGTTTTATTATTTGGCATTATTCTTTTCCCGTGCCTGCGTGCATTGTGTTTGTTAAATAAACAGTTTTTTTTTCCTTTCCCTTTTCTCCGAGGAAAATTCTTTCCAAACCTGGTGGGGGAGGGGTGGCTGTAACCTGTCTTTTATCAGAGGACGTTCATTTTGAACATTCCTCCGAATTTGTCTCAAACCTGGACAGCTCATATTACAACAATCCTTAATATTCCCGAAGTAAGGTTGGTATTAGCAAGGCTTTAACTTCACTCAGATCAGGTTCATTGACATGACAGGAAGTATTTCTGTGAACATGAGTGGGAGTTAGATGAAGGTTAATTAAAGAACGCCATAGAGTTGTGTGAGCTTTTGCTTTTAGTAGTAACATAAAAAAGAAGATAAAAATTCAGAAACACAGTTTGCATAGTCTTAAAAGTTTTAGGTTCCTGAACAAAAATCTTCTCACAGGATTTCAGAACTATAGAAAAGCACTGTGCAAGCTGGGAGGATTTTTATGCTGACATAATGGTTACATCGGGAATAACAAGTAAAACAGAACTTGCAGATTCTAGCAGATGAACTAATTTCAACAATAAGAGGAACCAAAACAAAGGGAACTGAAATAACTGGATTTCCTTAATTGCAACAGTTTCTTAATAAGGACAGGCATGGAAATTTTCAGTAATTTCATAAGAGGTGTAACCCGTGAATGGCAAAAGCATTTTAATGCTTTTAAGTTCTCTTTAATGCACACAGCTGCCAAGAGAAGAGGCAACCTGTTCAACACAAATCATGTTCATTCTACCTGCAAACTGCCTTAAAAATTCAGCCCCTTTTCCTTTGGTAAAGCTCTGGTTCAGGTTTTCATTGTCTCACCTCTCTACATCTGAAGCTTCGTCTTCTTCATTTCAACATATCTACTTTCTCTCCCTAGAAAACAGTTTAACACATTGCAGAAAAAGGTATCTTGCTGACTTAGGACCTCTACAGCATTTTCATACTCTGCATCCCTCATCTACCTCTATTGGATCAAATCTGTTCATGCTATTACCCTCTTCTATCAAAGCATGCACTGCTCAGTGCTTGCTTGCAGCTGACCAAGAGATGGCTCTCCAGCTGCTGGTGCTCTCCAATACTGCACTACTGCTTCTTCGTCTTTTATCACATTCCTTTTGGAAATGAGAAGCTTCCTGTAAAGAGAATCTACAGTTACTTCAAATTTCTGCTTAAGACTTACTGATGCCTTGCCATAAACCTAACAGTTGACAGTGACTCATTGCCCCTGTGTTGTGGTTACTCCCTTCACACTCATTCCAAACTCTCAAGCTCAGCTGGATGCTGCGTTTGGTTTTACATCTGCTCATTTTCATATCACATACTGAGGTTACAAGATCTGTGAGGTGGGGGCAGGGCTTTATTTCCTACAGCTTTAGACACTCCATTACCAGATGAGCAGTTTAAGCCTTTCAGAGGTGTGTGCATGAGATCTCAGCTTATGTAAAGCCTGGGACATACATGGCTGAAATCCAGCTTCCTCATCTGTCCCAGAGACTGCTGAACCTGTATTTAGTTTTGAAAACATCCCTGGTTTTCCCCTTCAGCTGGGATAAAGTGGTATGCCTGCTGGCCAGCTGCCTGGGGGAGGTGGGAATGGATCACTGTGATGCCTTCTGCACGCAGTCACTCTTTGATATCCTTTGGCTCATTCTATGAGAAAAAAATAAAGTACTTAAAAGGACCAGGGACAAAAAGTGACAGTACTGCATTACAATCCACTTGATTAGACTGATATGTCTAAGGTTTGGTTCCTTTCGACTGTCTTCTGTCATCAGCTGCAGCACTGCAGGGTTCATCACGGTGAGAATCTCTTCATTGCACCTTTTTATTAATGAAGAATTGTCACAGGGCAACTACGTGGAAAAGAAACAGTTGCATAGCTGTACACAGAATACAGGTGTGTGCACCTGGTTTTGTTCCCAAAGCCAAACTGTAGTCCTCAATCTTGTCACCAAGGAAGACAGCCGCACTGTGGAGTGTGACAGCAGGAACAAAGAAATTACTTTTGTGGGATACAGAGGACTAGATTTCTGGGTAGCTTCAGCTTCTCCCTTTGCAATGTTTTCAATCTTTTGGGGTGCATATTAAAGGCTGGCTGTAGATATATAGAGATATAAATATCGAATTTGTCACCAGGTGAAAATGCTCACGTGACCAAGGCAAATTTCCTAATAAAAGTCAAGATTTTTAATTTAAGTATTCTCACTGTTATTTGTGGAAGACTCAGTGCAGCTGCACAGCAAACCACTACTCATACATAATCTCCTGAGATCAGCAGTTTTCAAAGAAACTGTCCCTTGGAAGGTGCTCTCGTATCATTTAGAAAGGAAATAACACATACAACTAAATAAAAAATAATAGGATGAGTGTGTGCATGCTGCTTTGGTGTCATGATAATTTTAATTAGTCAGAGACCAACAGTAGACCACACAACACTGTGAAATCATAGAGAAAAAAGTGAGTCTCCAGGTGTCTATTGGAAGTAGATTTTTCTATTTACTTAAAGTCTCTGTGTGTGTGTGTGTGTGTGCATGCATGGACATGTAAAGCCATAACCTGTAAAGAAGGAAGGAGTTAAGCAGAGAACAGAAAATAGCAGAAAAAGGGCAGGAGGAGGGATGGAGCAAAGCATCACTGCAGAAATGAAAAAGAGGTTCAAAAGCAAGAGAAGAAAGGCCAGCAAGAAAGGACATCAAGCAGCAAAGGCCACTTCTCAACAAGCGGTGACAAATTGCTCAATCTCCTTCCTTTCAGACTGAAAGGAACTGATGGCAGGCGGCATTGGGGAGCAGGAGATACACCCGGTACAGACTTGACAGAGGCCACAAGATCTTAGTCCGGAGCACTTGCACATGCAGGTCACTGCACAGTGACACACCACTGACAGTCAACAAAAAGAAAACTATTTACTTTAGAGATTAGCCCTGGGAAATGGGAACGACCATCCAGGGACCCAATGGCCTATGACAAAAGCAATGTAATTTCTCATTACTTGACTCTTTCACAGAGTAATTAATCTTTTCAGAAAGCTTTAGGCAGGAAACTCTTAGATTCATCTCCCCTTGTCCTCACTGGACAGATTTTCACTGGGCAAGGAGCCCAAGTGATCTGAAAGAGTGTGGCCCCTCAGAAATCATGGGCTGCTCAAGGTGACTGAAGGTGGCAAAAGAAAGCTCTTGCTATGTTGAATACTGCCTGACCTCAGAGGAGCCTCTTCCTTTATAACAGCCTCCTCTTCATTTTCTGAGGCTTAAATTATCACAGTGCATTTCTTGCTTACGAACATTTTAAAACTGACATTACATGGCAATGTTAAAATTGGAATGTCATTTCAGGAAAACCTATAGCCAGCCATGAAAGAAAAATATAAACTACTACAAATAAAGAAGTCAACATGAAAAACTCCTTGGGAATAACATAGAGGCGCCTGTAAATAACACAAATGAAGGTTTAATAGAAAATAGTCACAGAGAAAGTAACTATGAGAAAGCTGATAAGAAAAAAATTGCAAGACTATATGTGTAAATACTGAGGAAGCACAAGGACCTTATGATGTGACATGCTTAGAAAATATGGATTCCAGGCATACCTCTATAGCAGTGGATTTGGTAGCATCTATATTAAACCACTAAGGAGTTTCCCTCTTTACCAACATCTACCCAGTAGCTGCCACTTCACACAAATCTGTTGGTTTCAATGATCTAAACACTAATCAAAACAGTATTATGTTACTTCCTGGAACTGGCCCAAATACCAAAAATACAGTATTTGGAAAAAGGCTTTGTTATGAAAATCCCATTTCCTCCATCCTCTTTTTCCACTCAGTTTTACCTGTCATGTTTAGTTAGAACTTCTCTTTTCTCTTGCTGTCAAAAGAACCAACAAGATATTGCACGTAATTTTTCAAAAGACTTTATCAAAGGATATTTAATGTAATTTCTTAGGGAAAAGTGGAGTCTTCTCTTCATGCCTGTAAACACTGGGCACCTGGAAAGACATGGCTGAACACCTGGGCTGCAGTCAGTGCAATGACTTTGCAGAACCAGTTATGTTTCCCAGGGCAGGTTGAGGGGCAGTGCTTGGGTGCAGCCCTCGGTTCCCAGGCAGGCTTTGTGTGCTGGGCTCTGCTAAGCAGGTACATTCATTTCTCTGTGTCCCACTAGAACAGAGTCTGTAGCTGTGCTGCTTAAGTGTTCCACATAAAATAAGGCACCATATATGGGACAAAATTCAGGAGTCAGTGAGGTCAAGACCACCTTTTGTCATCTTTTCAGGTCACCTAGAAAAAATCTCCAGAATTCCCTCTGCTGCATGACGCAGACTGAAGATTTCAGCATCAGTGACAATTAATCCCACTTTTATTTGTTTCCTATAAAGACTGCATCAACTAACATGTTAGAGTGAGAACTCCCCAAGATTCAGGCCCAAAGGAGAATCTGGGCACAGGGATTGAATTAGGGCCTATAGACAAGCTGAGATACATGAAGCCATACCAAAGAGAAGTAGAAAAATAGAATTTTAGCTTTTAGTAGAAATATATGCTAAGTGCCTTAAGTTTTAAAAGCTGCAGAAAAGAGACCTTGTATGCAGTTTCTACTGCAGCAGCCTTGCTTTTCACAGAATTTCTCTACTTTAGACAAAATACAGATGGAACTATATTACTCACATTTTTTAGATAAAGTGTCTACATAAACAGAAAATATTGATAGAAGCAAAACACTCAAATATGAGTAATTCCTATGTAAGGTTTATGTAAAAATTACGACTGTTAGAATTAGAACAGGATAGGTTAAAAAAGAAAAACTAGAGTCGTGTACCTCTTCTACTGGATAATTAACAAATATAGTGGGGGTCCCAGCAAGTTTGGGATCCTCCATCTTGAACTCCTACAACTGGGACACCTTGCTGTTTGCCTGTATCTGCTGCCGCTGCTGCTGCTTGGCTTTCGTGTTATCCCTTCGAACCCTGCCTTCAGAAAACTATGGAACTGCAAGAAACAGCTTCAGCAGAACAGCGGCTCTCTCTGCTCTTTGGCCCCGGCTGGTTTCAGGGGGCCCCTGTTGGAGGTCAGAACCAACATTCCTTGATTCCTTGGCATTTCTTTCTCACAATTAGAGTTCGTCTTTTTCTTTTTATTTTTTCTTTTAACCGGATAAGCTGGAGAGAGGGCTCAATTTTAAAACACAACTACCATTGGGGCAGTGTTTCAGTGTAGGAGGATATAACACACCTCCGCCCTGTCCCCCGGAATTCTTCAAAAGGCCAAAAGGCAGACAGCAGTAAAAGAAGATCAGCTGCAGAAACCCAGTAGTGACACAAGTTGCTTAAGTGGAGCCCTTCTGACCAATATTTTTTTATGCTTTCTGATTTTGCCTGTTTCCCAGGCATCTTAATAGTACAGATGAACTTTAATATGGTATAATCCATGTCCTCCAAATTGTCTCCCGGAGCTATCCGGAGGCTACTAAGTGATATGATCATTAAAAGTGCATGATAGCCTCATACAAGACAGAATGTTGGGGACTATCAAGACTTGGGGACTGTCTGAACATCCTCCCTGACTTAAAAAGAACAAAGCAGGTGGGTGGAGAAGGGAAACTAAAGAATCTCCCAGATAAATTCCCTTATTTTGGTCTTTTTAGTTGTATCACTTCTGCCCATTTTTTACTCACCACCTTAGCTGTTGGCCAGGACTGGTAAACAAACCAGGTGACTCCTTTATACATACAAGTGGAACTTAGATGGTTGAAGCAAAATTTGAAAAAAATGAATGAGTTGCTCTGGCTTAGAGGTTGCCAGAAGAAACCTGGGTGCTCCAGGCCTGGCCTGCTCTCAGCAGCACAGAATGCAGCATGGATGAAGCACCAGCAAGCAGCTCAGGGGAGAATTAAACAGCCTCTTCACTGTTCTTGGGATATAGGTTTTACTTACAGGGATTTACTTTACTTACATTTTACAGGGATTCTTTCTGCCAGACAAGGCACTTGTGTCCCAGACTGGTTCTTCGTAACAGTTTCTATTGGTAGATCCAACCCAGAAATATCCTGTGCTTCACAGTGGGCACAGCTATTATGGATTCAAAGCAAAAGGCAAAATAAAAGCTGGAAGAAAGTGAAGCAAGTTCTTCTTAAATGAGATAAATCATATCCACTGCTGATACAATTATTTTCTTACTGTAACTGCAGCTTTCAAACTTAAAGGCCATCCTTTTTAAACCCTGAGCCATGTATCCTGAGAGCCACTGGACAGGCTTCTGTTCCTTGGAGTGCCTAAAAGAAAAGAAGGACATGGCTCTGTTAGACAGATCTCAGCTGCATATGCACCTGGGATCTAAGGCAGCTTTCCATTACTGACCTTCGGTTGCTCCCTTTCTACTACAGACAGTGGGACTCACCCAGCAGACCCCCTTGACACTGCCCCACTGCATTAGAACTGCATGAGACATCACCAAAAAATTGTCTCAGCTTAGGAAAGAGCCCAAATCAGTTTGATCGCTCCAGCAGCAGGTGTGCAAAGAGATAATACTTTATAATGCATAGCCAAAACTGTGGGGTTTGTAAGAATGACAGAACAGGGTGTTACATCCTGTATCTCTTCCCAACACGTAAAACAGAGGAGTAGCCAAAGTAAGGACAGTGCTTATATTTTCATGCTGCAGTAGCACTCAAATTACACCTGTCATTAACATTTGATAATGACTGCTAAATTGTGAAAACTGAAACTTTGAACACAATAGGTTGTAGGGTTTTGTTGTGTTCTGCTCCTTTTTTTTTTTGTTAAACATTTGCTCAGAGTACTGAGCTACTCTGAGGTTTGGCTCTAGTCAAAAAAAAATTATTTTCCTAAAGGATATAGTCAGGGGATTTTTACCATGGGAGAATATAGTTTGGGTTTGTTTTTTTTTTTGGGAACAGATTCAGCAGCACACAGTGAGTCAAAATGGAACTCTGTGATGTGAGGATGAGAAATGGGGATGCCTAAGCAAAGTGTCTTGTCTTGAGATTCTCTTCACTGTACACAGCGCCTGTGGATAATGTAAGAAGCTGATCTTAACTTTGGTCTGCTCCTCACATGTTCCATCACATGTTCACAAGTGATGCCTGGGAAAAGCTCAGCAACAGGAGCCATTCTTAGAGTGAACTGGTCTTCAAGCGCTGGAAACAGTTAAAGCTACAGAAACAGGAAGGAACAAGTGAGACTTTCCCACAGAGACTAGAGCTGGCAAAGCCTGAAGAACAAAGATGTTGATTTATGTAGCCTCAAAGATTTTTGTGGATGTCCAGCTTCCCTTCGTGGCATTAGCCATGGCTCAGACAGACTGAAGAGTAACACCTAAAGCCTGAGCTCTGCCAAGAGCTCGAGATCACTTATCATTGTGTGCCTGTCACTGCAGGTCCCCAGCAAAGAACGCCAGGGCTGCACATGATCACCCAGAGGTACTGCTTTGATCTGGATCGTGCCACGGTGGTTTTGGCAGATTAATCCAAGTGCATGGCCCAGACTGGTCTTTATGCTGGTTTTGTGAGAATAAACAATGCTTGATCTGACAGCATGCTAATACACCAGCAAGCTGTTATACCTATTGCTTTTGAACAAATTTGAATCTTCAGGGTGAGTTTACACTGGATCCCTGCTGTGTTTCATGCAACCGGAAGCTCTCAAATTCCAATTTAGAAGTTTGAAAGTTGGATTTACTATATAATCAATAGATGGCCTCAGCTGAACTCTTGAAAATGAATCTGCTCAATGTACTGCATGCCACCTGGTACACTTCTATTAACTACACCAGTAGAGAAGTATGTTTCAATTGACAGCTGGAATTTCCCTAGCCCCTCTCCCTCATGCTTCAGCAGTAGACAGAATCCCAGTAGGGTGAAAAAGGATGAGCATATGGCTAAATCCATTACTGTTGTTCTTATAGCATTTAACTTCTGTCCCTGGGCTTGTTTAAATGCAATTTGTGATGCACCTTCTCTTTTTCCCAGCAAGGCCCACTGAGATGGAACATGTACATAGGCTAAAGCCAAAAGAGATCCAGTATAAAAGAGGATGCATGTGTCAAGGGCCAGGAAATATTCTATGAAAACATCTTGCCTCATAGAAAGATAAACATGCAGCTGAGAGGCAATTTTGTAAGTTATGGGAAAAAGCAGTTCTGGGGCCCGTTGCCACAACTATCTCAAGAAAAGAAAAGAGTGTTGTGAAGCAGTGATAGGAAGTGGAGGTTGCTCCTAGTGTGACTAATGCTTGCAGACATAGTTGGCTCACAGGCAGCCAGGCTGCAGAAGTCTCCCGCTTTTCCTGCATCTGGGATGGATGAACAATGGGCAGCTGATTGCAGCTGACACTCAGTCTCAGGAGACTGGGAGATTTACTGGGAAAGCAGCAGGATTAGAGTACATAAATACATGGACAAATTAGCCTCATTTTGAGGCTAAACAGCAAGTGCGGTTGCCAATAAAAGAACTTGGGAAAGCAAGTCATGCATCACTGAGAACATATTATGGCTGATGTACAGAATATCAGTCGTGGCTGACCAGCAGGGCAGGACAAGCCACAGGCTTGAATAATGAATTAAGTACCAGATTTCATTTGAAATACAAGGGGGAAGAGAGCAGTAATCAGGAAGTCTCCATTTTCTCCCAAAAAGGATCGCTCTAAAGAGCCTCTATAAGGCTCTTTTTTTAAGGAGAGAGTTTCCAGGACAGTAGACTGGGTTTAGAAGCAGTCCGCTCTGTGCCTGTCAACCAGTCCATCCCAGCCTGCCCAAGCACAGGATTCATGACATGGAAGCTGGCCAAGGCCAGGCAGAGCTGCAAAGAAAATGCACCACAACCTCTTCTCCAAAGCTGCTGTCAACCCAAAGCCACTGAGCTGTGTACTATAAATAACTGAGGCCACTCAACCTGGCCAAATAAGCCCTCCTACTTAAAAAACCTGCGGCTTCTTTGATGTCAGGCAGAGTTTCCACTGTGACAGAAGATACAAATCAGACATTCAAACCTTTGCCACATCACCAGGTACAGTTATTAATGGAAGACAGAACCTCAGCTGCCTGCCAAGGGACCCCATGTCAAATGAACCAGGTCCATAGAGACTCATTGTCTCAAACATCACAACACTCCCACGTGAAAAGAGGAGAGGTGAAAAAAAAATGATGTTGAAGTGTGATGACTATTAAATGTGCTGGGAATGGAATATTAGACTGAATATTTACAGGCTGCAGCCAAGAAGAAATTAAATCCCCTAAACATTAGATATCCATTGAAGAAATAAGAGCCATTACTTATATACCCACAAGACCAGCTACTGCATAAGGCTCTCACAACTTGTAAAGCGTTTAAAACAATTGGTTCACAATGAATGCTGTAAGGTGAGAATAGACTCAAGAACAGGAATTTGTAAAACAAAGTAAAAAAACATGCTATGAACAAGATACTGATTTTGAAATACTACATACTTTGCAACAAGAGCAGCAAACAGTTCTGTGTCCCAACAGGAGTCTGAGGAACAGCAGCACTGTTTCAAAACTAATGGTCTATAGCATACATGAATGGCCAGACATACACATGGATACAAATGCAGACATAATCGATGCTCTTGGGCATGGAGCAATTCTTTTGCCACCTAAAGTGGATACACAGTCTACTCACAACAAAACAGCACAAGTGCACCAGACAGAGACTGTTCACATCAGAGCACTGGATAGAGCACAGTGGCAACTGGGCAGATCTCCAACTGCAGCAGACACACATGGCAGGCACATTTCCAGGGACAAGCACTGCCTCCAGGTGCACTGCTGAAGGCCCTGCAACAATATTTCCCCACTGGACTTTGACTGAGCCAAAACACTCCCAGGAATCATAGTTTAAGGTTGGAAGTGACCACAGTGGCTTGAATTTCAGATGGTTCTTCTCTGCCCATCTCTCCAGCCTGTTGAGGCACTTCTGAAGGGCTGCACAGCCCTTGGAGGTATCAATCACTCCTCCCACTTGGTGTCATCAGTGAACTTGCTGAGGAGGCCTCTGCCCCTTCTTCCAATCATTGATGAGCAGGTTAAACAATACTGGGCCCAGTGTTGAACCTTGGGGGATTCCACTAGTGACAGGCCTCCAGAGAGACCCTGTGCCACTGATCACGTCCCTCTGGGATCTCTCATTCAGCCAGTTCTCTATCCACCTCACTGTCCACTCATCTAACCCACACTCCTTGATTTTGCCTATGTGGATGCTGTGAGAGACAGTGCTGAAAGCCTTGCTAAAGTTGGGGCAGGCAATCACACTCCAGGGTTGGCCATGTGGTCAGGAGTAATTGCCACACAGACTGCTCTCTAGGGTGTACGTAGCTGTCCATGCAAGGTCAAATTTTCCATTAAAGGGATAAGGTATAATCCAGAAAATTAAAGGTTGGTTACTTCCCCCTTGGCACATCAGCAATTTCTAGGCATGCCACCAACAATATGAGACTCAAGACTAACTACAGTTCTTCTCAAAGGAGCAAGGTATTTACTTATAAGGTATATACTTGAAGAATTACTGCTAGTTCTTCAGCTTCACTGTTTTGAAGTTCACATTATACCAAATATAATTTATCTGAAGAGGCAATCCATTTCCGTCCTGTATTCCTCATGAAGAATCATCAAAAGATTAACACAGAATATCTCAATTTTAGCAGCTGTTGGCATATGTGTAATCCAGAAGAGGACTAAATCCCAGACAAACTTTCCTCTGTCTTTTCAGGTTTCTCACATGATTTTTGAAGTACGTTTTTCCTAGTGCATCCCAGCAAGGTATGACACTAATGTTTTTAAAAAGCTTTCCCAATAGCATTTTATGGCAGAGCTGTCCAAGACAAGAAATTACACATTAGTGATACAAGAAGTTTCTAACTCAGTGAAGTGCTGTTCTACAAAAAGCTCCTTTTTTTTCCCCCTTCAGAAAATAGCCTCTGTATCCTTTCTGACTTTTAACAGTCTTTCCTGTTTCAAAGTCCATTTATGCAAGGTGTTTGTCAAAGCTTGTTTACTTGCTTGCAATCCATGGAAATATTACATATTATTAAAATCAGGTCAACACTGATTTAATAGCCTCTCAGGGAAGTTTTATGTTTGATATTAATCTCCTCCACTGTCTGGCAATAGTAGCCTTATTTAAGATCAATGCCTGAGGCCAAAAAGGAAGAGAAGTCTCTTTACTCTGGAGACATCTGGAGTGGACCCTCCCCCATCCTCTACAGAGAGCTTTGGACTGATGTTGAGGAGAGATGAATGAAAGGACCTAATGAAATGTTAAGGAGAGACAATTTTTTTTGCTTATATAGTTTCGGCAGTCTTTCAGTTTAAATCAGAGCAAACCACCTATGGCCAAACTGGAGACTTATCTTTGAAGAGTCCCTGGGACAATGTGCTGCACTATTAGTATCTCTTCAAAAAGTCTAAAGTTGCTGAATTGGTGCTTAAAATATTTCAAGTGGGAAAAACATTACACTCTGCATACTCTTGTGATTAAATACCCATTGATGACATGTACAATAGACTTGGAGAGGGGTGTATGGATACTACAGCTGCCTTTGTGGGTTTCTTCAAAACAGGAAAAAATTGAAATAACTACATTTCATAAATTAGGCATTTATCCCAGTCATCTCCTTGGTTGGTGTTTTTCTGGTTTTGCTTAGCAAGATGCTATTGAGCCAACTGACTCCCGTTTGCATGTTGGAAACATTAACCTAGTATTGCACACTAGGAAATTGGGTTTAATATTACAAAGCTTGTGGTTGGAGAGGATTCAACTCATCTGACTGATTTTCTGCATTTCTCAAACTGTGTTTCAGTAATGGCTCATTTAAATTTGCCACTGGTCCCTGTTGTTGCCAGTCTAGTCGTGCAAGAACAGGTTTTTTTAACTATACCACTGGGAGCAAGAATAGAAGTGCGTTTCCCAGTGTAACAATGATCTATGCAGGCTTGAGTGGTCTGGCAACAAAGTCAGGATCCTGTAGTGGAAAACTTCTCAACAAAGAGGATCTAAAGACAGGGGAAATAGAGAAAGAAAAGGTAAGGGTTCATAGTCAGGATCCTGTAGTGGAAAACTTCTCAACAAAGAGGATCTAAAGACAGGGGAAATAGAGAAAGAAAAGGTAAGGGTTCATAGTCAGGATCCTGTAGTGGAAAACTTCTCAACAAAGAGGATCTAAAGACAGGGGAAATAGAGAAAGAAAAGGTAAGGGTTCATAGTCAGGATCCTGTAGTGGAAAACTTCTCAACAAAGAGGATCTAAAGACAGGGGAAATAGAGAAAGAAAAGGTAAGGGTTCATAAAAAACATCAAGAAATTATACACTACACAGTCATATCTATAAATTGTCTGAAGCACCTTTGTAAACTGGCATGTAATACACCATGACTTCATACCTTCAGTCAGCTCACCAGTAGATATGACTGAGACCATCACATGGGAAGCTTGGCCTGTGTAAAACACACACGTGGGCTTCAATTTGCTTCAAGTATATACAATTCCAGTTTTTATTATACCTGGTCCTGCCTATCACTTCTAGTCCTTCAGAGCCATTGACATCCCCCTTCCTTCTGTTCTCTCCATTTTCTTCCAGCTTTAGTTGAGTTTAGGAAATAATAAAATGGATAGTGGAATAAGTGAAACATAGATACCCAAAGCAGTCCAAGCTGACTGTGCTTCAGCAGCTGAACTGCAGTTTGTTGAACTCCTGCTGAATTTTGTGCAAGGGAATGCTGGCAGCGTGTTTCCTTGCCAGTGAAGGAATATTTTACATGAACCAGATTAACTGCTTATGATGAAATGCAACCATTGTCACACTTGGAAGCATCTTGCTTCTAATGCATCTTGAAGGAAAATTGTTTGAGTTTGAGCTGTGGAGAACTCTATAAGCAAAGCTTTTGCACATGCTTTATCTCAGTTACATCTTCAGGAATGCAGCTAAACATGGAAACATATTTAACAACAAAAAAATCTGCGTCTATAATAGGATTCTTCAGTGGCTCTGATCATTTGTCTCTGATGAAGCAATATTTGGAAAACATTAAGGAAATGCCTCAGGGAAAAAGCTCCCTCTCTTGTAACCTTAATTTTCAAAGGGCACAAAAGAGATTCAGGGACTGCCAGAATTTGTTATCTTCAGTGCCTCTGTTCCTCTTACACATCTTGGACTGCTATTGTTTTTTGAAGGTTATCTTAAAATGAAGACTCCTTTTGGGGGAAAGCATTCTAATACTTCAGAGCTTTAAGCAAACACTTGGCAGGGCCTCCCTTGGAGTGGACAGGGCTACCTGAAAGTAGAGATGCCATTGTAAAGGAGCTTATTAAAACATTTCAATTTGCAACACAGTAGACTGAGAATGACCCAGTTCAGGAAAATGATTCAGCATTTAGTTCATTACCCTTTCGTCCACCGACTAGCAACATAAATGCTGTCCTAATGTATAAGACTTTTAACACCTGTTTTGAAAGCCACGTCCCATACCAATTTTTGCCTGGAATGAGATTAAGATTCACAGGGCTCAAATGCTGTTGTTATGAGTCAATGAACGTTACCAGTGGTTTTTTTCCCTATTGTTTTTTCATTTGACAGTTTTCCCTTTTAGGGATGACTTCTCACTGAGACATCACCCCCTACATTATTATCAAATTGTAAAATGGTTGAGGACATAGTAGACCAGCTATGAAAGTGAAAGAGCTATTTTGCTAAGCAGGAAAAATTGCAAAAAAATCTTAGACTGTTTCCATGGCCTTTGAGACTATATTAGTGGTTACTTTATTAATCTTCAAAAAACATTAAAGTATTGGTACTAAACTAACATCTTTAGAATGCAGTAAATTTCCTCTAGAAATGGAAATTTTCTCTCAAAATGTCATAATTTTTCTTCTCTAGCTTTTCCTTCAGACAGCAAGCAAACAAGCTACATTGCAATAACTGGAAAAGAAATCCAAATATTCCATTTCTGCATCCTGAAGAAATGTAAGCCAAAAGAGCACATTGTTACTTTACTTAATTCCTCAAACTTCAACCTGTGGCAGAGTTTGCCAAGAAAATGCAACACAGTGAGGGTTGCAAGATGGCAACCCATAGTTCAGGAAAAATCAGAAAGGTAAGTTAATTTGCTTCAGACTGCCAAAAAGTCTTTGGGGTTGTTTTTGGTTTGCTTGTTTGTTTTTAATTTTTTTAAATCTATTTTTTAAGAGCCTGCTAGCAATAGACTCCCTGATATATTTGATTTGCAAGAGTAAAAGCTCTCATACTGTGATAGGAAGTTCCTCTTTACTAAAATGAATTTGCCTCAAACCCATTAAAATAAGAAAGAAAGGGTGGGGGCGACAAGAAGCAGGCATTTGATCAATTAGGCAGAGAGAAGGCATCTAACTATTAATCGGTAGTCAAGCAATTTTGCTACTTTTACTAATTTCAAGGGCATATTGTCACAACTAGTCTCAGCTCTTACCATCTGCAAGGTAGGCTGGACACTTAATCTCCATTCTGGCCTGTACAGAATAAGATAACAGATTACACATTAAATTGCATAATTATGTGCCAAGAGCATTGTGCAAACCTGTTGTAATGTTGGTTTCTTGGAGGATGTTAGAGAATGGTGTTTGATTTTGCAGATGCATTGGAATCAGCTGGGCTGATAACACCAGCCAAGGGTCTGGCTGTATGTATGAAGAATACGTCTGACTTTGACTTCAGTGAGGGCAGATGTCTTTCCTTCTTCACTCTCACAAGGACTACAGTTTGTATTATAGTTCCAATAATAGAAGTGACAGGGAAGATATCACCAGTACTCTTGATAGTAACTGTTCTGTTCACATATTGGGTCAAGTTAATTTCTGAGATAATTCTAGCTGAAGCTGTTCAGGCTACAACAGGCATTAATTTAATCCATTAGATTTGTCCATTACCTGCTATATTGGGACATTCTTATATTCAGACTGACCAGCATGAGATGTAACACACACTGTTAGGAAAATAGCTGCTAATAACAATGACTTCAGTGAAGTGGAAACACACGCTAACTGAATTCCAATGCATGCAGGAAAATATGCTGGCAATTGCAGCAAATAAAACACCACAGTAACTGTGCTACTGGCATCCTGCAATGGCTGGGAATATAAAGAAAAATTATAGATGCCACCCCTGAAGAGGAAATGTACAGAACAATCCACCTACCTCCATAATATCATTTTACATCAAAAGCACACAAAAATATCAGGGAAGTAGCACCAGGTACCTCATGTCACCATTTTTTCTCACAGGCATTGAGAAGAACACTTATAAAGCTCAGATCATCCATCTGAGAAAAGCTCAGAGAGAACTCTGCTCTGAAGGATGGGTGAGCCTTTGAACAAGTCACATGTGTACTACAGAAACCACGAGGCAAAAGGATAAATTGGCACTAACTTTTATCTCTGATTGTCATATGCCACCCTAAAGTGAAACTTTAATAAACAATTCTTAAAGAACTCCAATCTATGCTAGAAAAAGCAGCACATGGTAGAAGAACTTTGCCAATAAATATCTCTCCTAGCCTTTAAATAAATCTCGGAAACTTGGCTGACGCGGTCACCAGTAGCAAATTTGCTTTAGGTCATTGCTGGTGACCGCATCAGCCAAGTGTCCGAGCTTTATTTATTGATCTTGTTCACGTAATTTATGTTGAAACTTCCAAACTACTGGTGCCAGTTTTTTAACATTTTTGTCAAGCTTTATAGAAGTAGATACAAACTACTGGTTTATTCTCACAAACGCTATCAGAAGAGGAACAGTAATTGCTAGTACTGATTATCAGAAAGAGTAGAACCATAGAACTCTAGACTCAGGGCACAACACTGGAAAAGAGAAAAAAAAAAAGAGGGTTTTTATTATCTGCTTCGAGAATTTGTGAAATACATAAATTTAAAGCAGCTGGAGATGTAATATCTGTTCTCTCATCTTCGGTACCTGAAAATGGAATCAGCTTTTCCATTAAAAAATAGAAAAATCCAATATATTATATTTCAGCCCTGTTTTGAAAGCACAGACATTTAACCTGTGCTGATTTACTCTGCTAACCCTTTCCTTGTGGGCATTTGCTCAGCATTTGCACTCGAGTACAAAAGTGCTTATTAAATTCTATCACATTTCTAGTACTCGTATTGAAGTGCTTTTTTCTCAAATACAACAGCATCTATTCTCCTTTCAATCAGAGACATTTGCACGGCATGACCCACTTAGGCCTGCAGCTAATACTGTCAAGTATTTTGTTTTTCAGTTCTCCAGGGTAAGCAGTTACAGAAGGGCAAGGCCACCTACACCCCAAAAGACTTGCTGTGATACTGCAGAATCACCATCTCTCAAGACACTGGGCTGAAGAAAGCAGTAGTAAACATGCAGCATGAAACTGCTCAAAATTGACTGAAAAGCAGTTAAGAAAACATTTCCATCTGTCCTCTCCCCAACACTTGGATTACTGCTAAAGCTTAGAATTCTGAGCCTCAGACTTTGCAATCAGTACCACTATACAGGCTGCATCAGCTCAGCATTTTAACACATCTCCAGTCTTGCCAAGGGAATGCCATCTATGGCTAAATACCTCTTAGATTTCTTTAAGATATGTATGAACAGTGAGACAGTGAAAGAGTGAAATAAACTTCCAAAAAGGATTCCATTTTGTTTGTTGAGACCGACATAAAATAGCCAAAGCCACATCATGTCACATTAGTCATTCCAAAGCCTATTCCCAGAAACGTTGTCACTTGATTGCAAGACACTGCTCAGCTTTGTCAGATCTTGGCCAACTTCAAGCAATCATTAAAATCTGTCAGCAGGACAAAGTCAATGCAGTACCAATACTCTAATGTCCCATCACACAGCTACCAGGCCATTCACTGCTGTGCTTTCTTAGGTTTGGGTACTTTGGTGACACCAAATCTTCCTGAAAAGCTGCTTCTGGCCAGCACAAGGAACCAAGATGATACAGTGGATGGCTTCTTGGTGCACAAAGGAAACCTGATGGTAAGAGCAGTGTTTTGGAGTTATTCTTAAGGCAGTAATTCCTCTGTTCCAGTGTGCTGGTTGTCATTGCTTCTGAGAAAGTAATGGAAGTGCTTTAGGATCAAGACTCTATTCAAGAAAAGCAGAGTTGCTTCAGTCAAGGTGGCTGAACAACTGCCTTCCTTTTCTTCTTTTTATTATCCCACTGTTCTCTGCTAGTGCAAATTTCACTTTTCTCATAAGTTACTTCCTCTGGCAAACCAGGAGAGCTGTTTGACTCCCAGGACTTGTTCCTGATCTCTGCTTAATTGCGTTTGCTGCCTCTGCTTCAGAAGAAAGTGCCTGGAAGCTCGCCCCGTCCTTTTACCAGCTGATCTAAGAGGAGATACTGCTCCTCTGTGCAAACCTTCCCTCTTTTATTCTGTGATAAGAGTTTCAAACAGGAACTCCTAGGGAAACAGCTTAGACAAGACACGTTCTACAGTATCCCCAGCAAATTATTATAGATTGACTATTCTAACATTAATGATTTATATGTGCAAAAGAGGTCTTTTGGTATCAGTTATGCAATAAAATCAAAGACTACTATTAGTCAATGAAGAAAGCAAACCCATTACGTAGTTTCTAATTATATTCTATTTAAACAGATCACGATGACAAAACCAGAGGGTCAGTTTCTATCTAATCAAGTAAATAAAAAAACCCCTTTCCTAAATACAGGAAAACAGTATTTTGTCTGGACAAATACATCAAAAATAGATCAAAACTTTAGATCTTATTGACTAATATCCATGTTTGTATATCCATTTTTTCTGTAGTGATTTCAGACAGTATTCCAAGAGTAGTGAAATTGTTAAATATATTTTCACCTTGTACCTGTAGCTTTATTTTCCTTTTAAGATGAAAAACAGGAGAAATGTTTTCAAGTGACTAAATACTTCCTGTGAAACAGCACAAATTGCAAAAATCTTCCAGAGTTTTCCGAGAGAAGAACTAAGTAGGTCAGTATTCGTACTTTTCTGAAAATCTGATTTTCTGAAAAACCTGTAGAACAATTGCTTTGTATAATGGGACAGCATAAGGCAGGCTGGAATTGCATAGAAATAATGAAAGAGAAAAATATTGTCAAGATTTTGGTGAGTGTCTGACAGCTATCATTCCAAACCATTAAATGAGCATCCACTTTGAGAAAGCAGGAGGAATATTTCCTACAGGAAGCTTATTCTGAAGCAGCAATATATTTCGTTCGCATTGTTAAAACTCTATCCAGGGACCCCTAATTGAAAGCATTGCAAAGGGGTGCTTGGGGCATTCATTTGCAACACTAGCAGTTCTATACTTGCTAAAGAGTCTAAATATCTGAAAGTACAGAAGTTATTAAGCTAGATATGGGTGACAGCAGGAAAGGAAGTCAAAATTTGTTGAGAAGTATGTGCTACCTGTATCCTGTCTCAAATCAGCAGTGTAGCAGCTGATCATGGAGTTTCATTGCATAAAAATTTAAAACCAGTCATCTGGAAAGACTAGGGGGAAAAAAAATTAAGGCAGTATTTGTTGTAGCTAGAAGATAATAAGCAACTTATCAGTGATGGACAGTTTCTGTGTCAGCATTTAGACAGAAGAGTTCTTCCAATTTTACATGTTATCAAAAAGTGCGTGAAGATATTGCTATGATCCTAAAAAGAGGATTTATGAGCAATAAAAAACTAACTTACCTTAAAAAAAATCCAAACAAACCCACACCTTTTATTGCTGCACTGAGTAAATACTGTGCAAGTTCTGAGCTGCAGTTCACAGAGAGTGATCAGATCCCTGCCCATGGCAAGGGGGTTGGACTACATGACCTTTAAAGGTCCCTTCCAAGACAAACTATTCTATCATTTTATGATAAGCAACAATTTCGGTTTTTTTCTATACAGAGATGTTTTTAAAGCTTTCAAATATACTTGCAGCTAAGCTTTTGCTTTTTTATTTTTTCACCATTTGGGGTTTTTTTTTCTTTCTTTTTCAAGTATGAAGATATATTTCCTAAAATCTTTTCAGCCAGCTGGCTGTACATTGCCCAAAGTTGTCTCCATATGTCTTATTGCTCTGGCTTTGTAGCATATGGCTTTACAACAGTTTCAAAGGTAGCAGAAATAGGTGTTGTGAGAAACCTCAGATAATTAAAGGAATAGGAAAGAAAGTTCATTTTAAAAACTCCCATTGCACATCAAACAACAACAGCAGTAAATGCACGACAATTTCTCTGCTGAATCTGAAAATTATGTTACTATTTCTGCACTGGAAAGTCCCAAAATTGTTGGATTTGAGCTTTTTTTTTTTTTTTTTTGAAAAGTCTAAACAAGCCAACCTGTATTTTAAAAGATGCTACAAATCTTGGCATTTTGTTGTACCCCTACTCTTGTCTCTAAGTTTTCCCTCTGACCTATGAATTGTCAGCATCTTTCCTTGAGCTTGGTTGCCAGTGCAATAGCATCCTAAACAATCTGACTAAATTTTCTCCCTAGTGCTCCTGTATTTATGAAGCTGGATTCAAGAAAAGGCTAACATGAACAAGAATGATACTGCAGTGTAAGTGTTTATGCCCAAAGCTGTAATTAGTACTTCCCACCCCCTCCTCTTTCCCCCTTCAGGCATGCTGCTGCTAACCAGTATGTTAAACACTAAACTTCACACCTCCTTCTTTTCTTGACTAGACTCGACTTTACATTTCTCCAGGCATCTGCAATTAGATTTCCAGACGTACACGAAATTGCCATTCCTAATTCACTCTCTGAGTTGGGTGGGATTTCAAAAGCAAGATGGAAAGTCTCCATCCAGTAGGTGTTCTCCCAGAATTCCCACACCACAAAACCCAGGCCTCTGCAAGAGGCTATGTTAACATCTTTCTTTTGGAATTGTACATTTGAGCCTTCCAGCTCTGAGAAGCTCAGGGTTCTTTTTCTGTGCTTCCCCTGGCCAGTAGCAGGCAGGTTATTTAAACAAACACTCTTCCCTCAATCTGTGCCAAGAGCTGTAGCAGCAAGGACATGGGATCAGAAGCAGCCTGTTTTATTCCTGACAGATTTTAATTTCCTCCTTCAGGCAAGAGTCACAAACAATGCTGGACCTCATTTACCCATTAAAATGTTCCAGGAGGGCTATTATGCCTGTTCCTGGTTATACATATTGCCTTCTAGGAAGGATACAATCAAGTGGCAACAGTTGCACAAGGAAAAGGGCCACCCTGATCCCAAAGCAGTCCAAAGCGCAAGCATTAGGCACGGTAACTCAGAGGCCCAGGAATTCAACTGACGGCTCACGCTCTACTCAGCATCTGGAGCTACAGTATTAAAAGGAATGACAAACAACTGACTTTTAATAGGAAGGTGGGACACTGTGGTTTCTATTGAAAGGAACTTTGGAGGGTTCTAGGCTGTGGATTTGAACAGAGAGAGATGTTGAGAAGGCCAGAATCTTAAAATTCCCAGTTAGTACCTCAACATATGTTCATGGCCAAGAAACCAAAACCAGGAAAATACACAGATACAAAAATTTTTGATTTCCAGAGGTTATACAAACATGGACAGCCTTATTTATGCTTAGAGAATCAAAGAGAAGTTATTAGCTGAAAGTTGAATAAGACTGGATATCTCACAGAATTTAGGTACACTCTTACTACCAAACAGCATCAGATCTTTGAGGACACCCTTGCTCTGTGCTCCCCAAAAAAGCAGAGTTCAGAAGAAATGATACCTTAGTCAAAAGGTAGCCAAATGCTTTCACACAGTTTCTTTGAACCATTCAGCTGCAGGTTAGAAAGGTCTTGTAGCATCTAGTAAAACCCTTGTTAAAAAGGTTTTGGAGAGGAATGTTTCTGATCCTTTATTCTGCTATTTATATTAGATGTCAAAAGGAGCAGAAAAAACTTCTCCTCTAGCTTGTGTTGAAAGAGCTGCCTTTGTAGAAGTGACAGTGAATTTTTTACAGAAAACATGTTCATGGTCAGTGGAAGTTCTCCACGTCAATATTCATTCAGAAGAGAGAACAGGTGAGACCATATATAAGCTGTGCATACGGAAAGGGTTGAGCTAGGCCTGTCTTTACTTACGTTCATTTCTAAATCCTAGATTTAAGCCATTTCCATGTCCTCAGTATTTCTCTTGGTAACCAAGGAGGTTCCCCATGAGAGAGAGAGATGCAGAGAATTTTACTTTTAGTTTCCTAGTTTGTTATAATGTCTGTACAGGTGCACTGCATTATTATGCTGCATTGCATGGTCCTCACTCTTCTTGGCTGTCACAACATTAATTGGAATTTAGGGTACTTAACACATTGAAATGCCTGTTTTTCAAAGTGTCAGTTCTCTTAATGAGTCTGTCTGAAAGACTACACACAATCTGTGTCACCTCAGAATTACACTCTAAAAACCTCAGTTGAATGTTCTATTAGATAATGCTGCTTCTGGGCACACTCCACATTAAGAAACAGAAAGAGAAGGGACACTGCAATAATTTTCACAAAGACATACTTCAGGGAGCTTTCCCACATGAAACATTTACTTGTCCGGTTCTCTGTCCACTTGCATCCCCTGGCTGCAGCTGTTTTACACTCCAGTGTTCTGTGGACTGAACACCAACTAGATAATGTTCAATTTTTTGCTGCAAACTGTGACAAGTCCTTTGACTCTGTCCTTTAACTGTCAAGCTATGCTTCATGCACATTCTCATTTCTTTTTTAGAAATAGAGGAAAAAAAATCTATCTGAAAAATTATTCTGAAAGCTGGGTAAGAAATGCCAGAGGTTTCCTAGGCTGGCCAAAAACCCCAAATCTTACAATATACACAAGACAGAGTCAGTGATCCATCTTCACATTTTGATTTTCAAGTTTTAAGCAATAAAATTTGTTTATAAAACTAGTATGGTTCAAACTATTCTATTACTTGCTATTGAGTTCAGGCAAACTTAACAGATAGGTATATATCAAACCGACATCATACTGTAGGATTTTCTTCCCTGCCTGCTTTTGTACAATCCCCAATTCACCTTTATTCCTTCCTTTCATTTGTAATCCTGAAATGTCCTTTCATTTGCTTCTGAGTTGTATTCAGAATTATTTAAACCTCATCTTAGTTTCTATCTAGCTTAACTTTCACAGCTAATTTTCACTTCAATGTGCCTAGAAGCACATTCTTGTCTCCTGGTCCCAGAAAAGGCTTCTGCAATGCCATCTGCCACTTGAAGGCACTCAACTGTGCAAGATACCAACAGCACCTACAAGTACACTGAGAAACTGTTGCAGTCACAAAGTGGTTCCTCATGAGCCTTTGCTAGGCAAATTTTCCTTAAATTTGCTCCCTTTGGCAATTAGTGACCTTAAAGGTCTTTTCCAAGCTGAATTATTCTATGACTACTCACAGGCTCTACTGCAGAGACAAATTTTCTTTACTACTGTAAGTTAAGAAAAAACACTCAGTGTTGCAACACGAAAGACCTACTGGGAAGAGGCACTGTAGTAAGATGAATTTTTCTGTGAAGAAAACACAGAATTACAATTCATATTTAAAATAAATATTGGATGAAAAACTAGTAACCCAAGAGTCTGTGAAGAAAAATGTATTGAAATGGAAATTGCTACAGAACTAAGAGAAAACAGAGTAAGTAGAAGGAACTAAGCCTGTTTAAGGACAGGATTGGAAGTGCAGGGGAGTAATCTCCCTGGGTTTTAATGCTTTTGTCATGCTGCAGCTGCACAGGCAAGCTCAGAAAGGATATTCACATTGTTAGTGCTGGACAGCTGACTTAGGGGTAACTCTGACTCATAATTTTCACCCTGCCAGATTCCTACATAGTGCAGGGATACCACTGCAGTAGATGCCACAGATGAATGCTTAGCTTGGGTTTTAATAGACAGAATTTATGAGGACAACTCCCTGTGGAAAAGACTATGGAGCAATGATACTTCAGCCTGCCTTCACAAGCTAACAGGAGTGATGCAGCTGTGCCAGCTTCCCAGACAGATAAATTGAGCCCAGGGAGAGCTACGGAATAATTGTGTCTGGTACGTGAGTCAGCCCACTTAGCGCAGGACCCACGCTGGTGCCACACAGCCGCATTCCTGAGCCTTCCCTGCCTATCTGTCAAAGGTAATAGGCGCCCTCTTTGCACAACAGCCACAACGCTGCTGCCTAGGACACCCCTCCTCCTTCAGTCCTTTTCAGCCCTATTTTCAGGCAGATAAAAAAGAAGGCATAGTAATTTTGTACTAGGATTAAAGGTATCAAACTTATGAGATGCTCTTCTCATTATCCACCCATTTCATTTTACTTTCAGATTATTCCTATTACCTCAATAGTCAAAAATAGTTTCTTCTGGTGGTCATCCGAATTATCTTAGTTGTTATATGCAATCTATAAAAAGGAGAGATGTAGGTCCTACTTTAAAAATAATGTGATCTAATAATGGGATTGTCATCTATCAGCATTAGGTAAATTTATGGTGACCAAACAGATGGAAGAGTGTGCACTGAGATATCCACTGAAACTACTGGTGGAGCATACAGAATGGAGTCTTTTCATCTGGTCACTCCTGTGTAACCTGGTACTGGTTCTGCATCCTGCTCCTTCTCCATTTGATGCTACAACTTGGGCCAGAAAAGACCATGGCCCTGCCAAGGTTCTGCTACTTCAGAGTAAGGAAGCCTCTCCTAAGATTTCCTGCATATCAGCTAGCCCTGCACAGTCCAAAAGTCTATATTTGCAGAGACAAGTTATTCCTGTAGCTTCAATTTTATACAGAACAAAAAGCAGTAACCTGTTCTCTTGTGATTTTCAGGAAGCTACTTAAGAAAAAACAGATGGGAGAAATTTCAGGTGAAGAGAATAGGATACATCCTGCATTCAGGCCTGCAATGATGAAAAATTCTTGTTACCCCCCTCAGTTACTTCTGTTAGTGGGAAGGCTTCATGTTCTTGAAGAAAATCATAGCTTAAGTGAAACCCGAGTAGCACAAAGGACACTTTCCAGTTCTGTGAGTGCAAACAGCAAGGTCCTTCCAGTAACCGAAGAAGATGCAAGAAACTTAACCCACCACAACTGATATACACAAGCTACAAACACAGGGCTAAGCTCGTAGTTCTCAACCAAAGACAAAATTAATTAATTGTGTGAAGCTCACAGTGAGCTCCTCTTGAAGCTCCTCTCAATGAATTGAGAAGCCAGACACACGGCAATACTTGTAAGACAGAGGGGTTTTGGCATCTTATATTAGGAAAGCAAGAGTTGCTGTTGTGTCTATTTAGAGAAACAGAACTTTTTTAAAAAAAGGGTCTGAAGCACAAGTCTGTGCTGCCACAGAAGACTGAGGGAGTTGGGCTTGTTCAGTCTGGAGAAAAGGAGGCTCAGGTGAGACCATATCACTCTCTACAACTCCCTGAAAGGAGGTTGTGGTCAGGTGGAGGTTGGTCTCTTCTCCCAACTAATAAGCAAAAGAAGTGGAAACAGCTTCAAGTTGCGCCAGGGAAGATTTAGATTGGATGTTAGAAAACTTTTTTCACTGAAAAGGTGGTCAAGCATTGGAACAGCTGCCCAGGGAAGTGGTTAAATCACCATCCCTGTAGTATTTAAAAGAAGTGTTGATGTGGCACTTGGGGACCTGGTTTAGTGGTGGATTTGGCAGTGTTGGATTAATGGTTGGACTCGATGCTTCAAAGATCTTTTCCAACCTAAATGATTCCATGATGCTAGGAAACTGTTGTCCAGATCTAATGGTGATTTATGATCCTAACAGCAAGATTTAGAGAAGGCAGTAAAGCTGAGCAGAAGCTGCCTGTTACACCTTTGTGGTGTGTAATAAACATTCAAATTCTTATCACAGTAGGACTGTAAGGCCTAGCAAACTTTTATTCAGAAATGGTATTGGTTTAGACAGACTGCTTGAGGAGGAGGATGGACTAGGTGACCTCTAGCATCTCTTTCAATCTACTTTTCTATGATTTTCTGTAATCTCCTGGAAAGATTCTCTGAAGGGCTTTAAATTTACATAGGCTAAAAAGATAATGATTTTTAATGAGAACCATGATTTTAGACTCATGGTGCAACTTCAAGGGTGCTGCATAATGTTAAGCATATTATTCAGGCCCTGTGGAGCTTTCCCAAGATAAAAAATGCTGCAACCGTTGCCTACCTGAAGTTTGGTCTGAATGGCAATATTGAGTCACTAATGATACTGACAGCTTTTTCACCCTTTTCTCCTCTATTAAAACAAACAAAAGTTATGGCTTCCTTCTTTATATTAGTGCTTCTTGATATTGTTGATTTTTTAATGTATCATCATCGTACTTAGAAAACCCCAAATGTTTCTACATATTTGCACAGGTAGGGAGTTTGACCTTTAATGGGGAGTTTGCCTTAATTAAAATCATCTGGAAAGTGAAGTTTGCTTCTTTTAAAAGTAATTGGATTAATGCAAACATTTTCAGCGCCTACTTCGAACTAGTATAAATGGTCTGACATTAAATGAGGTTAAAAAGTCCCCTATAAACTACCACTACTGTTATTAAATTTAATTAAGATAGAACAGCAGGCAGTTTAAATGGGAAAGTGTTGCACAAAAATGGCAGCACAGAAAAATGATTCTGATGTTGTCATTAAAGCTAATTGGAAGCAAGTGTTTCTAAATGACAATATAATTAACAGGCTAATGAATACCAGATTATGATTGTTATTAACAATGAAATTTGCAAACATACATGGAAAACTAGTTAGGGATACCACACCATTAGAGATATTACAAGGTAAAACTCTACAAATTATACAACACTTTGTCTGATGATGGTAGAGAGCTCCAGCCATGTAGCAGCAATTAAACCTTTTGCCCTCTCACCCTCCTCTTCTCCAAATTAAGTTATAATTATCACAGATTAGCTATAAAATGTGTGTTTTGAGAAATTATGCCATGTTAAAAATCTGTGCATAGAGCTCATGGAAATAGCATTGTTTGATAAGGCAATGACCAAAGTTGGGAGATGCCAATGGTTACATGCAGCCTATGGCCTGAGGCTAAAAACAAGCCACTGCTGGGATTCACCACTGAACAAATACTCCACACATGGAGGAACAAGGGGTCTGCTAAGTAAGGCTAATGTGGTTTTACGCAGAAATGAAATTATTTCCACTTTTAACAGGAGCATTTGGGCCCTGCTAAACAGCAGACAGAACAGTGCTGGCTCAGATCTAGGAGACTGTCCTTTGTGTGTCAGTTTGCCACCATTTCAGTGCTTGAAGTGAAACCTCAAGGACAGGGCAGGAATGATGAGGGCTCTTGGTGAGGAGGACACCATAATGAACAACATAAAAGGTGACAAAGTGAAAAAACTACAGAAGACCCTGATGGTGGTTTTTCTTGTTCCAAAAGATCTTGGCTGTATTTGCAGGGCTGTAAGGATCCTGGTATTCTTGCTGGCTTGAGATAGTATCACTAGAAGATATTATAGTTGAACAGGTATTAGGTATAGCATGCTCTTCGCACTGGGCATGGTTTAGGTTTCATTCTATTGCTGAAGAATGTGTCACAATTCTTTTGCACATTAAAACCACATTTGCAAGTTTGGGCTCAGGCATGAACTTGGTTGTCCTGAGTCTAATTGTTAACAACTGCTATTATTACTTTCAGTCAGGAACGCAGGCTCTAGAAGGCAGTGTTTTGACTTTATAGGTTTTTCAGTAATGCAAAGAGAATTGGTGAATGAGAGAGTAATTACGCAGACTTGTGACAGATCTTTGCCTCTGGTTAGTTTCTGCAACACTGTTATTTGTATACACATTTTACAGCACGTTCATAGCAAGATGGGTTTGTCTTCTGTGAAATTTGTAAATGTGAAGGACAGAGCAAAAAGAGCTGACAGACAAATATAATCTCAAATGGCCTTGCATATTCAAATAAGTGAATGTTATTTTCCTAGAAGCTGCAAAAGGACAAGCAAAGGCCTCAAAAGAATATAGTATGCCACAGAACAACCAAAATTGCTGGATTTGGGTTATGGTGGCACATATGCCAAAACTGCAGGAGTTTTTAAGAAATCTGAGAGGGGAAAAGTGAAGTGCTGAATAAAAACTTAAAAGCAGAATTTTAAAGAAAGATTTTACTTAACTAGTAACTACTAGATAAGAAAATATTCTACAAGAGTAAAGGTGTGAGTACAAAAAGGAAGGAAGAAAATGATAAGAAGCACTTTACTGCAATTACACCAGACTGATTTTCTTAGAAGACTTTGCAAATCTCTGTTTATAAGCATTTTTTACAGGTCGTAAAGGTTCAACTTTTGTTATGAAAAAGAATTTTGAGTGCTCAAATCTGAAGATTCAGTCTTCCAAGCTGGAATATAAAGCAGTATCATAACCAACAAACTACTGAATATGCACACGAAATGTTACACAATTTCCTTTGCCTCTAATACTAAGCATATCTAGATAAATATATATTTCATCCTTAATTGGGGCATCCAAACAAAATGAAGTGCATTGAACAAATTCATCCCAAAACTATTTTGTGGAAAACTAAAAACATCTGGAGGAGACAGCATAAGAACAAGCACAATGACAATCTGTAGGAAGAGATGATCTAAATAAACCGAAGACTGATCTCATATCCCTTGACCCAAAAATAAAAGTTCCTTAGAAGCCAAGATTCTTTTCTTCACAGTAACCATTGGGAACGAAAGAAAGTTTTTCATCAACTACTCTTTTGCCAAGATTGAAATAATTCACACTCTTTAAATACAACTCTTTATGTAATCCTTGCTTCACAGTACTTGGCAGAGCCAGTAAGTTCCAAGCCATACTCAGTTGTGTGGATAGATTGAAGCTCTTAAAACATCAGTAAAATTGATCATATTGAACCCTGAAAGGGACTGCATCTTGCAAGATAAGAAGTGGATTATTTCAGCAGTTACCCAAATGACATCGTATCAAAAGATGAAAATCTTTGGTTGGCAGACATTTCTTACCTGTAATCCCTTGGAAGGGAAAGATAAACCTTTACGTTTAGGTTGGTATTGAAATGACCTCAGCTAAAGTCACTTTATTCCCCAATGAAGGCAACACAACACAGATGTTAAAACTGTTCCTTTATACATATCACTCTTTTTGCTCTGCCTGAGTTCTTCTAAATTGTTCTGTGTGGAGAAGCTCTTACAGGAAAGTTGTTTTGACATGTTCACACCTATGTAACACACTTTTTGGTTGTTGATGGAAATATTATAAAAAACCACATTCATGCTAGTGTGAAACATGGCCTTAGAGAATCTTCCTGAAATTGTCAGCAAAAGCAGAACTCATAAAACTGAAAGAACTATGTTTTGTTGTTGAGTCTTGAAGCTCCTCAAAACCAGCAGGGAACAAAACTACTTGTTTCATCAGACTTTAAAAAAATACTTCCTATCTTTATCCCTGAATAAAGTACCAGCATAATCATGCTATTGATAGAAACAAGATACAGTTTTACTTGAAGTAATCAATCCTGTTTCCGTTCTGCTGCCGATTGTTTTCATTGTCTGTGAGAGGGTGCCTTCTGTATGGTCCAGAAAATACATGCACACACTGCTTTTAGCTGCAGCAGTTGCTGAAGTCCAGCTGGCTTTCTGGCAGACAAGGCACTTCTTAGCAAACTTCTGATTACATGGGGTTATAAGCATTGCATCATATCCACAGCCAGAGTGGTGCTGGTTTTCAAATCACAGTATGCCCCACTACTGATGGCAGTGTTTGTCTTGGGAATGAACACAGTATTATGTCAAGAGATTGAGTGTTGCTGTGCCTGGTTTCTTGCGGTGGCATGGCAGGCCGCAACCTTCCTGAGAGCGCCGCAGGGCATTCCGAGGGAGAGTGGGAGAACCACTTTCCCGCAGCCTTTCGGCAGCCTGAGCTATCTCAGTTAATGTCGGCTCACAACAACGCGGTGGCGGTAAAGGAGGCGAGAAGGCTCTCTTGCATGGAGACTGCAGAAGGTCTTTATTCCATGCTAACTCCCCAAGGCCTGGGACCAGCACACGTGCCAGCCCCCATAGGCAGAGGGCTGGCACATGGCTAGAGCCCAGAGAGAGAGAAGCTGGTGGCTGCCTGAACCCCAAGGGCAGAGAGACCTGGGCTCAGGTGATTCAGAGTCCCTTATCCCGGGCAGAGGGGGCGTGGAGAGAGCACATGGCAGGGCATAGGGGCGGTACAAGGGCGGTGTTAGGATAACAGAAGAACCTGAGGGAGGGGTTTGGACTAGAGAGGGGGGAAGGGGAAAGCCACATGGAGAGGGCAGGCAGGGACATGGAATAGGGGTCCACAACAATTGAGCTCTTCCAAAGGGCCACTGGGCAAGAATCGCCCTGTGCAACTTCTGTTTCCATGCCTCTTGACTGTGTAAAGCCCCTGGCTTTTAAGCATGGTCAAGGGTCAAGGGTCAAGGGGAGATGGAGAAGGGACTGTGTCAGCGCTCTGCAGCCAGAAACTTTTCCCCGGTATGAGTCAGCAAACAGACAGAGTAGTGAGTTCTGTCTGCGTCCAGTACAACAGTTAATGTTTACACTTTAGTCACACTGCTGACTGGCTTGAAAAATCAGTAATAAAAAAGTGGAGTTCACACAATTATTTTCCTTATTGTTCAGAACACTTTAGCTGCTGAACAATATCCCCTAAGTTACATCTAATAATGAAAAGTTCTCCACACACACCTTTGGACTTTAAAGGATGGGGGGGGGAAAAAGCTTGAATTCTGTAGAATAAATCTCCATTTACTGCAGAAAAATATCCTCAGTGTATGGATGTAAGCTGAGCAAGCAGTGAATTCTTCAACTATGTACTTTTTTGGTTTAGTATTTGTTGCGGTGCGTCATGTATTATTATGACTGACCACCGCCGTCCCTTCCTTTCTCCCTCCATATATAGTTATTTTCCTAGAATGTTCTATAGTTCTCGATTCCCTGTTGGCCCATGTTATTCCTCCCCTCCCACGTTCGTCCCTAGTGGCTGTGTACCCCCTTCCCTGCCTTGGTACCCTCTCTTTGTCACCGTAGCCTTGGCTGTTTTTCGTTTTCCCTCCCCTTTCTATTGGGGTATAAAACCCCATGCCAGTGCTGTAATCTCGGTTCTTCGTGGTACTTCTTTGGTTCTTCGTGCCCTTCGTCCTTGGTTCCTCAATAAACCCTTCCTGCCTTCTACGAAGAGCCGCCTCCGCCTCTTCTTTCCCTCCTCCGCGCGCCCTTAACACCGGTGGGCTGGGCGAGCCCGTGCCGGAGCTTCGCCGATCCTCCCGCGCCTGCGAGCGGCCTCCGTCACCCCCTCCCGTGCGGGGCGAGAGCCCAGCGCCGGCCATCTGCGAGCTGGACAGAGCGCCGCGGCAGGTATTCATTAATATTCCCCATCCGACAGTGGTTTCATTTACAGGTGTGCAAGGGAAAACTGAATTCTAAGATTTATTTAGTTGAGAAGGGGAAGCTTATAAAGGTCAGCTCATGTGAAGAGGAGACATTACCACATAATTTCGCATACTGCTCACTATGAATATAATACAGTAAATAAATAGTAATTCCTAGCTTTTATATAGTGCTTTTCAGTTACATGTAAAACAAAGCTAACACTTGAATTTGCATTGCTAACTCCAAGTGCATAAAAGAAAGTAATCTTAACAAAGCCAAGATTTGTTCATAAACTGCAGAATAATTGATCTATGATGCAGGTCTTCCATGGCCTGCATAAATAAACTAAATTTTCATTCAAAAGTTTAAGAAACAAGTTGCTCCGTCTACTTATCTTCTAAGGTGGGTGGGAGAAAAAAAAAGATGGGAAAAATAAACAGCTATCTAAATAGCTAAAAATCCTAACTAGCATCCTACCTAAAAATCCATTTTATGTCTTAGCTGGGCTAAGAAAAGTTCAGATATTTTGCTGAACTGGACATTGTCTAAAAAGTAACTGAACTTTTAGTGAATTATCCTGAAACATTAAATTACCAAGCTCCTCTCAATATTTACCCTTTTTTCAACTTGGAAATATTATTTTTCTACTTCCTTTCAACATGTCCTTTTGACCTCTCTTCCTTCTTGCAATAATGCTCATCTATTTTACTAGAATGGTCTATTATTTCATGCTGTCCCACAGAACAAAGGCTCTATAAAACCAATTAGGCAGGTTGTGGCTTTTGGAACACAAATATTTTTAAAGCTTCAAAGATATCATGTGCATATCTGCTAACTCCCCTTGTTAATCTACCTTATGGAATTGTCTGTTCTTTAAAGGCAGCACTTTCTCCTGTCCTTGTGATTTCTAGAAGATCTTCCATAAATCCTCCTCAAGAAGCCCATGTTAATGTTTTCACCGACTGGATTATCACCTTAATCTTGACATTCACACTTTAAAATTACCTTCATCTTTCTAATGACAGCAATGCAGAAGTGAACGTTTTCCAAATGAAAAATTATCTTAGAAAACTTACCCTTTCCTATAAACATCTAATCTATACATGGTAACTAGAATCCTTTTGTTTAGTTGTTGTAACAGCATGAGCCATTACAAAAACAGAGAAAGAAGTCATATAATATTTTGTTTCAGGTAGAAAAGTAGTTTTACTAAAAGTGAAAATTTCTAAATTCTCCATAATGGTAGAAAATTATTATGGAGCAGCAAAGAACAGGCTACACCAATTTATACCAGCTGATGTTTCCTTACTTGACACGTAGTTCAAATCTGCCTTAATCTCTAAAGATCTGCAATTTGCTGGGAAACATGTTAATAGTGAAAGGTTGAAGCAAAGTAAAATGATATTTTTTCACCTCTTATCAAATGTTTTGTGGGACACTTTCCACTGTAAACACCTAGGTCACAGTTTGAAAAGCACATTAAAAGATATTATAAAGCTGTAACTCACACAAAAGAGCTTAAATGCTAGAAAAATAAACACATGGAAATTTTTTGAAAGCCTAATTAAAAAAAAATCATCTACTGAAGCTGCAGTAGTTACACTTAGCAATGTAGGAGAAGTAAATAAAAAAATAAGATAAGCCTAGGGTCAGCCCACCAGTGTTTGAGGGACAGTGTGCTAGTGAGGTCCTTCAGTGTGCTGTCTCAGCGGGGGCAGAGGATGGAGTTCCACATGGCAGCAAAGACACAGGCATTACTGATGAGTTAGAAACTGTGGAAGTGCCTGAGAATAGGAATTAGGGCTTCTGTCTTCAAAAAGATGTTGGGATTTGGTTGTCTAGAGCTTAATGATGGTGACAATGGTCTCGAGTATTTATGAGTAAGGATCAGGGGAAAGGCCAGCAAGACAGATGTCATGGTAGGAGTCTGTTATAGACCATCCAGCCACAGTGACCGCACACGGAATATTGCACAAGCAGCTGTGAAGAGTCCCACTCATAGGGGACTTCAACTTATCTGCTGGAAATATAATACAGCAGAGAGAAAGCAGTTTAGGAGATCCCTGGAGTGAGTGGAAAAGAACTTCCTGGTGCAGCTGGTAAGTGAGCTAACCAGTGAAATCATTCTCTGCACCTGCTGTCCTATTATTTTTTCAGATCCTCTCTTTGGGGTATGTTTATAAGTGAAGTATACATTTCAGTGTCAGACAACAGTTTTTAATTTTCCCCTGCTTAAAATATTTCTAGATGTATAATCTACAAACTAGTCACAATAGACCACAGGAACAAGTGGTTGAAGACGTGAGGGTAAATGAAACATACGCACTTAACTGCAGTGGTTTCTAGGATTAGATTAGCCAGTCTGTTATGCAATGTCCTACACCGTGTTAAAATTCTAATGCCCCAAATATCCATATATTTACAGAGAAAGGTTTAATTGATTCTGAAAGTGCAGCACAGATACACCTAGGTTACAAATCATGAACTGCATATGCACTCAGTTAGGGCCAAAATTCGTATAATGAAAGAGCAGTACTTTCCACGCCTCTGGAAGTATTGTACAAGGGACATACTACATTTATCATGAGATGCGAAGAGAGGTGTTATTCAAAATTTTAGATATACGACTATTTCAAAAACAATATACATCTCACTTATCAAGACACCCTAGCTGAAAATCACGTGGATCTTCAGTGATAACAATTTAAATGTTTAACTTTGTGACAGGGAACTGATCATATCACCAAAAATAAGAAGTGAATTCTCTTTAGCAGGAGAAGCACAGAAGCCAAACAGCGAACAAATAACACTGTGAACAAAGGGGGACTCCTGTTTAAGATCTGATGTGAGTGACTGTGACAGCTTGCAGAGCTTTTTGCTGCCTGAGAGACAAGCTGTCTGAGGGACCTCTGGAGGACACAAGGGGATCACCGGGGAAGGGTCCCTGTGCCCTGGCTTTGCTCTCACACTACCCATGTGCTTCTGGACAGTGGATGGCAGGCAGGCTGCATCCTGGGATAACAGGCCTTTGGTTTGACTCAGTGGGGGCTTCCTATCGCCTTCCCTTCCTGAAGATCTGACTGATGTGTTGGGGTCCAAGTTGATCACAAACAGGCTCAGAATGACTGCCTTTGAGATATGGAGGCAGAAAGAGTGAGTGCAGTCTACATAGGTAGTCTCCCATGCCTGAAAATCTACCAGCAGAAGAACTCGGAGAAAATGGAAATTGGAGGAGGAATAAGCCCACACATTTCACTATGGACAAATTATGACAAATTATTCCTTTTGTGACAGGATAAAAAGTCTAAATTATACAGGAGAAGCAGTAGCTGTCACATCATCCTGACTTCAGTAAGATTTTTGACATCCTGTCCCGTGAAATTAATATAAGCAAGCAGGGAATCTGTCAGCATGAGGGGGCACAATGTGTTGGAGAGGTGGACTCAGGAGTGCTGTGCACAGAGGAACTCATGTAATTGAAAGAAAGGAAAATGGGTAGGTCATCCAGGATTGTTCAAGCAGTTTCCCTTATGATGCAGCTATCAAATGAAAGCTCTGCTCACAAAATCTCAGGCAGTACTAAACAGAAGGAATGAAACGTTTTGGAAGGGAAAAGCAGACTACAAAATAATATCGCAAAAATTTTTCATGCATTTGCTACAGAATCCTCCCTCTGCTGTGTACCTTCTTTCCATGTCCTATTATGCCACATTCCTGTAAAGTTCTTCAGCACACTGAACGTTTTGAAGAGAACTTCAATAAAATATCCACCAGGTATGGTTTAGGCACACGTGCCCACACTTTAGGGCAGAAGGATGGACTAGACGTTATCAAAAATCATTTACAACTCAGCTTTTGATCTATTTTAACGAAGGTAGCTCCCAAATTGTATTATACACACAACTGAAGAACACTCCATATAAACACTAGAACATATAAACAAAAAGAAATCACAATGATGACAAGAAAAACAGCTTTTCTCCTTCTCAAGCGGGGAAGTAGTTATTTTTAAATTATCAGAAAAATATATTAATATTTCTAGTACTTTTAAAACCTCAAGTTACACTACCGGTCCCTCAGGAATCACACAGTGGCCATTTATATTCCTGAAGCAGCCTTGATAAGTTCCCCAGTTTCATATATTCACCCTGCTTCTGAGAAATGTACAAATTAGCCCAAACCCCTCATTTTAAGCTAAACTTCCTACTTCAGCCAGAGCACAGAGGATTTGATTTAAAGTTGCTGAATATAGCTTTTGCTAACTGGAGTGACTGGCAATGAAAAAGGCCTCTAAGACCTTGTAGTTTAGGATAATATGAACTCGCACCATCATCAGTTTCAATTCACTTTTTCATACATTCAGTGCAAAGACTTAGTCCCTCCCCCTTGCCAGAGATGAAATGGATCTCTTGCTCCTCTGGGATGCCAGAAGACTGTGTTTATCAGATTTTTAGGTCTAAGCTTCTACTGACAGGTGTATGAGAGTAGGTTAGAATTGATTTTATACAGTCACCCAGAAATGAAACAAGTAAAGCATGCAATTTTATGGACCAGCTCCGTGTAATGTAAGTCTTGGAAATTACAGAGTCTCCACCAGTATAAATACATGGAAGGATTTTCAAGAAAGTGTTATATCAGCAGGAATTCAATTCTATCCCTCCCCTAAGCCACACAACATTGATTTTTAAAGATAGGAAACTAGCTGCCACGGGAGCTGCACAAAAATAGATGCTCTCTGGTAAACAGTGGGAGTCACTTCAGGAGGAATCCTGTGGTTAGAAAAAGCAAATGACAAGATGTTGCCAGTAATGTAGGTGTCTGGGAAGTGACAAGAAATACCATAGTTTTTCACATCTGAGATTCTGGACAGGTTTTGTTATTATTTATTTCTCGGGGGACATCACATCCACTGTTCTTCTGGAGCATGCATACACTGACCACTCATCCATGCCTTGCAGGTTCACTGTTCACTGTCTTCGTTACACAGGATTTATAGACTAGCATTACTGTGTGCAGTTGCACGCTCACAAACAGAAATCTTTTTGAGGCAATGTATTTTTCTGAGTTTAAAAATTCCTTGATTTGCTTTCCTTCCTAAGGGCCACCTATCAGTACTTGAACTCTTATTTGTCCTCTACAATCTCTTTAGCTCTTTCATAGCGCTAAAGTTTCAACTTTGTTTCAGTGAAAAAATATCTTTGCCTCTATTGATTAAAATTCACAATATGTGATTTTTATTTATATTTCAAATATTTCTGGATGCTACTCTTTGGTTATATTTGACAAAGTACCGTACAAGTACACTAGACAAAAAAAGACAAAGCAACAATGGGTGCTTCGAGTCTCAACTTTTCAATAATGTTCTTTTACAAAAACCTGCTTTTTTTTCTCCTACAATTTCAGCTCTGCAGAGAATATATAATCTGTTGAGCATCTTTTATCTATTATTTTAATACACACAAACTTTGATCCAACCATAGTGACAAAAGGTTTTGGCTTATTGCGTTTCTGTAGTTTGGCCAATGGTGCAGCAGCAATTTAAAGGACTGCTGCTGCTTTACTCCATGCTAGGACACAGCCCAGAAGTTTGCCTTTGGTTTTTCTCTATTTGGAACAATCTGGAGCAGATTTCAAAGCCTGTTAAGAGTAACAAGAACATCAAATCATGTATCAGGGATAGCTAGACATACCAGTGTTAGGAAACACTCCTTGCACCTGCAAGCCAGCCCCATTTTGGACACTCATATAGACAATTCACAGAAGCTGCTCACTGGACAAGCAGAGTTCAGTGGCCTGATACCGGAGATCCTGTCTATAAACACTTTGGCTGTTTTTGGGGTACATGAAGTAAACACAAATAAATCATCAGGGAAACAGGAAGGACTGGAAATGCCCTGTACGTTTCTCCTGCTCCTTGCTACTGCATGATTTCCTACAATAAATTTCAGTCACCTAGGCTAGACAGCCACAAGGCAGAGGATGGGAGAGTTCAGAGTGAGCAGGGGAGATTAAAAATGGCGAATCTCCATTCCTATGCATGTTGAACATTTCTGTGTCCCTTGTGGCCCCAGTAAAAGCAAAGGCACAGCATTCAGAGGAAGCTGCTCCTCCTGAATAACAGGTGCTCAGGGGAGAGGTAAGAAGTAACAGATGGGGAAAATCACTGGTCTGAGGACAATAAACTATTGTAAAACCCAGGTGTGAAATCACAAATGAGCAATTATTGATGGTAAATTTCAAACCACCACCTTTTCATCAACTGCTCAAAATTTTGCCAGCTCCCAGAGTGTTCACTCTTTCTGTACATAGTGTGCCACATCTTAAGATTACCGACAGAAAGCATACTGATTTTTTTTGTGTAAAGGAGTGATACTGTGGAGTGATGTGCGAGTTCAATATTCCACAAGTCTCATAATATATGAAAAGTCTCTTTATATACCCTAGAAGTCTGAAAGCAATGTGACAAAACTAAAGACAACTTTGAATTTGGTATGACTCATAATTTCAACTAGTTGGAGAAATCCCTTTCCTTCCTTTTGGCTAAATACCTTATGTTGTGCAGAGTCTCTTAAATTTTTAGGGTTTAGAATACATTCTGTCCACGTGGTAGCTAAATATCTTGTTTTCTCTGTTTATACAGAAATTACTTTTCAAGAAGTGTTTTATACTTTTGTCACAAAGCTCTGAGCATTAAAGAGACAGTTGTATTACAGCATAAAGAAACTGTAAAACAGTAATATAAGATGAGAAATTTGATACATATGTCATGGTTCTTTTATTTTAGTATTAAAGAGAAAAAAAAGGAAAATTATGTTGATGGAATGCACATCATTACTCAGTTGCATTCCCCTTTCATCTCTCCAGTTTATTAATCTCTCTCATGTTATTTCTTTCTAGTAGGACTTATTTTCATGCTCATATGGGTCAGGATCAAATTTTCCTGTGTTTCTTAAAGCTTCAACTACAAATGGCAAAGTGAGCCACAAAGTAAGCTGCTAACCTCAGAGAGGGTGTCTACATGGACTGAGACTCAGATCATAGGAAAATGTTTTAACAAATAGTTAGCTGAGAGGACAGGAATCCACCCTTCCTCTCCCAAGATACTCAGTTTCATTATTATAATGTAAGATTTTGATTCTTCAACTCAGTGTTCCGGAATTTCTGTTGAGAAACACTTAGAAAATGCTGGTTTAGGAAAAAAAACGTAACTGACACGTTTTGGATGCTGTGCGTAATACTGAATAAAGGCACTGCTTTCAGGGGGAGGATGCTGAGCTACAGACCCTGGTTGGAGGCAGTACCAGTGCAGCCAAGGCCATTTAAACCCTCAAAAGGCCCTTCCCAGCCCTGCTACTTGGCTCATTTAGACATTGCTCTGTTCAGCATGTGCAACATAACAGGGAAATGTGCCTGCTTCCCCAAGGCACTGCTCTGGGCTCCAGCTACCCAGTGCAGAAGGTGTCTGGTCATCTGAGGTCAAGTAGCACAGCACCTAATTTCAAAGAAGCACTTGAGTAGAGAACCATTCCCGTGGGAATGATCTTGGAATGTAAGGATTAGAGTCATCAAGAGTTTCATGGATTTGGCATATAGTTCCCTGCATCAGAGAGTGTGAACTGCAAGGGCTTTGTGGTCTGGCCACTCAAGGTTGATTAACACAGAGAGAAATAACACCAGTATAATTTGAGAGAACTTCTATAATGAAGACATTCCTTTCGGGATGTTGCCAGCTTTTTTTTATTCATATAATTATTTTATATGTAGAATTTTCCTGTCCTGCAATTTGAAGAGCAGCTTTCTTAGGAAAACCTGTAGGTTGTAACAGTGCAAGTATTTTGTCTAAATAGAATCATACTTGTTCACCAGGCACTTAGGATTATAAGCTCCTCACACGACTCCAACTAAGAACTGCACATTTCTGTGTTAACTTTTTTCACAGACTCAGAAACATATTTCTACACATTTCATGTGTTAAATGCTTTTCCCTTTGTTTTGCTTTTGCTGACTTAGCAATTGACCTGGTTTTGCTTGGAAACACTCTCTCTTTAAAGAGGAATAGCTCATTCTTAGTGGCAATAGTTGATAAATTATAACATGCTAGAAATATTGTGCATGCTCCTGAAAGGCGTAATAATAATGTCTCTCCAGATGTGTCTAGAAATTAAATAGCAGTTTTGCAATGCCAGTTTTTAATAAGCAGTCTGGAGAGTCTATAATTTAGGAAGCATCATAATTTAGTATGAAAAAAAGAGAGACAGATTATAGCCCTATACGAGCCACGAAGCAGAAGTTGCCTAGATTTCAGAGGGCACACATTCCCCCCAAGTAACGTTTAGTACATTACATGTTCTATTACAGCAGTAACTCCTCCATAGAATTATTTCTGTCCTGAATATTGGTATGTGTGGTTACAGCTCTGGTGCAGAACAGGTACCAAATTCAGTTATGTGTATGAAGATGATAATTTCCAGAAATGCACCTTCCTACCTTATCTGAAAGACAGATTTACGTGAGTTCCTCATCATACAAGCCTCCCTCTGCCCTGTCCTTCTCAGTAGTAAGGCACTCTGCTGCTGGCCCCTATCACTAGAATCAAGGCTCAGCTTTGCTAAACTGCCATGGAGTAATGGTGAATGCTGCTGGGATGACTGGGATGTGACTTCTCAGAGGCAGAAGGTTGTTTCCCCTGGAACTACCTCCTCTGGCTGCCACACTGGCAGTGGAGGAGGGAGTAAAAGGTGTACATCCTTATCAGCTCTTTAAATCTACTTTGTCATCTAGAAGAAGAAAACAACAGTCCTTTCATTTTCCTATGCAGAAATTCATAGGTTTGATAATTGATGGTGAAGTAGTTCAGCCCTGCAGCAAAAATTCAAAGACAGCGGGAACACTGTAACAAAAAAAAGGTACTTGGGAGGAGATACATTTTAAATTGCAATTATTGTCTTCTGCATGTGCCTGTATATTTGGATTCAGGTTTGCTAAAAATTTTGGAATTCATTTAAAGAAAATTAAAATCATTATAGAGCATAATGTCTTATCAGAGCTGATAACTTATCAGTGAAGGTCTCCATTTCAAGACCTTTTATTAAAATGACTGATAATGAGGCAGTAGGTGAGAAGAGCATAGTGCACTCCCTTCCTTAAGCATTCAGAAATTTAGCAAAGGAAGTTGGATTTGGGCTGAGTCAGCTGGGGCCATCCTAAAGGGGTCTGTGTTTGCTAGAACTGCTGGTTTTTGTGTACCCACCCAATCACATAGACTGCTCTGAAAAAGCCTTCATCCCTGCCATTTCTTCACTCCTGCTCCTGCAGCAATACTTCCTCTCCTGCTGTTCAGCAACAACACTAACACCAATTCCAAAGGAATTCCATGAGAATACGGGCAGACTTCTAGGAGCAGAGAAACCACAAACTTATTGTTGAGTGTTATGCAGCTGCACAAAATATTTGGGTAATGTTACTTCAAATCAGGATGGTCATGTTTGAGTTCTCAGTTTTCCTGCTTTACTTCCAAAATGACAGTCATGCATCTGTTTTCACTTTACTGTTTGCATTCACATTCTTTGTTGCTGCACTTAAAACATCGAATTACAATTTAGCTGCTCTTTAGTGAGAATAATTGCCAGTATCTTGCCAAACAGCCGTGTCCACTATAAATGAAACCTGCATAAATTAGAAAGGGGTATTTTGCTTGTAAGAGAATCTGAGAATAATTTATGATATAAATAAACACCTTGATATGGCTAGCAGCAAGTAGATGATTATAAAATGTCTCCTGTGTAATTAGGGAGCACATTTTTGTGTAATTAAGAAAATGAATGAGAACTAAATTTTGAGGGAGTGCTGGTGGTATTGCCACCCTACTGTACTATAATACATACTGACACATACATTACTTTTTATATACAACTACTGTAATTTTTAGAAATAGTTTTTATATTAAGCTAGAAATATATTTTAAATTTCAGGAATGCCACCAAAACATAGGGCTTAAAAAAAGAAAAACCCAGAGAGATAGTTAAAAAAAATCAACTCTATATTAAATGATTCCATTTTGCTGTGTTCAAAGGAAACTGTTGGGAAAGTGATTTTTTAAAAAAAGTAAGCAAGTTATTCTTTCTGTATTCTCACATAATTAGTTAATACCTAGAGCTTGGGTGCCTGTTTTTGTCTGTTTGCTCTTTGAGCTGGAGTGAGCTGAAGAAACAGATCTTTATGACCACTTCTGTCTGAAAATAAGTGCTCTTATCATAAGACAGGTAATAAATGGGTATGTTCCTTTGGTTTAAATATTTATCCAAGCTGATGTTTTTCCTGCAATGCCGGTTTTTCTTTTTATAATCTGTCACTAGCCATGGAAAATCTGTATTTTTATTTTCGCTTTCAAATCCTGCCCAGGTTTCTAACAGCTGCCAGGTGAAGCAGATTTCACCTCTCATGTCTGTACACCGGCTTAAAAAGTGACGTTCACACCCTGTACTGAGGCAAAATACAGGGAGTGCAAGTAGCTGCTTTTCTGGAGGCACAGATAAGGTATCATGTGACAGAGCCAAGCGTTCCTGGCAAGCATGAAATTGTGAGTTCTGCATTTTTTTTTTGGTTCTTTGCAGTGGCAGTGACTGCAAACCTGATCCCATGCAGAAGGTAATTAATGTGGTAGCATTCCATTCCAGTGCCTTCTCTGCAGAATGGATGCTGGACCCAAATGTTGGACCACAGGACACTGGGGTGCTAAGAAATGGCAGCAAGCTGTCCCACGTAATGAATTTGTCATGCAGCCACCTGTAACTACTGGAAACATTCAGTCCCAGGCCCTGTTTCTCTCACTTGTACGACTGCTGTTGAAGATACAGAAGTCTTATTTGGGTTCATAAATAGATTTTTGGAATCTCTCTGTAATAGAATATGCCAGCACAGTGAACTAACTGCTTTTGTTTTATAAGATCAGTTCCTCAAAAAACTTTTATTTCACTGAGAAACAAGAACAAAATGCCCAACTCCAGAAACACATCTCTTCTTCAGTAAGGAGACAGTGTAATTTCTAAAACCCTGTCATTCAGCTGCAGAATATTTTTACCACCTTTCAGTGTGACAGCACAGAATAACAACCAGCACCCAGAAGAGCACAGGGGAGGACACAAAGATTGCGCAGAGATCAAGTACTGTTTTCGCTGTTTCTCGAGTGCACGAACCTTACATAGGTAAGTGATGGTTCCTGGAAACCTGATAGGACTCCTGGGGAGCTGCTGAGCCTCATCTTCAAGTTTATCTCAAGGAAGAAAAGTTTTTTATGATGAGGTGTCTAAGCAGGACTTTAGGATTACAGCTGCCATTCCTGGTGATTATTATAGACACTAAAGCCTCACTTTTCTTAACAGCTAAAAATCCACAACTACTGATTTCAATGCAATTTGCATATTATTCTTTTCAGCTCCTGTATAAGGATCCTCTTCTGCTGGCTATCCACCTCTCTGCCCTGTTGTTCCACAGCGAGCCAGACGTGGAAGCCTCCCGCTGTGAGGCTCGGCTGGTGGTAGAAGCTGTTGCTTTTCCCTAAGAATTCCTGGCTCAGGAACTCCTGGCGGTGCTCAGCACCTCGCATGCAGCTTCTCTCTCACCGTGCGATGGAGGCACGTGGCCAAGCCCACACAGAGCTGCTAGCTCGGGGTATCAGAAGTAAAGAGTCCAGAGATGGCCCTTGCCAGGAATCCGATGTTTATTCTGAGCAGCTCCCAAGCCAGGCCAGGTAGCAAGAGGACGGGCCCCGCCTGCCAAGTTCTTTATCAAGGGGTACAGACAGGGGAGGGACCACAGCTGAGGGCCAATGTGGTGTGACCCAAGGTTAGAGTGACTGTCTGGCTGCTGACCAACCAGGGGGACCCTCCTCACACAGGTCACAAGACCAGGTGAGGGGATCCTGGCCAGCTGTCTTGTGGGTGGTGTTAGATCTCTGAATTCACCCACCACCGAGCTGCTGAGCCCCCTGGTCCCCCAGCCATCCCAGCTGGTGGCTCGGGGACTACAACAGAAGCCTTTTGGATAAGCTCTTTTCTGTCTTCACAACCCTCTTCCATGGCTTCTTTGTGCTCTCCTTAAAGGCTGCTGCTTTTTCCATTCTGAGGCAGTTGCCCCAGTAAAAAAACACAGTTTGTGCTGCAAAGAGGAGGAGTCACAGCATAAAGCTACAGTGTCTGCTTCCAAGGTAAATAACTATGCCCAGCCCTGGCTGGGAGGTTACACTTAAGCTACAAGGTCCAGCTACAAGGGCACAAGCCATGAGCTTTATTCCCTTTAAGGAATGCTAAAAGGGAATGTCCAGGAATGTCCATGCTTTGGATAGCAATCAGTCAGCTGCCTTTCGTGTTTGGCAGTCACTTGCGTGCCTTCTAAACTGAAGGCATATGTATTTCCCCACAGGGTTTTTTTGTGTTGTTTAGTTTTTTTTTTCTCCAAGTTTGAAAGTTGCTTGGAAATGGAAGCAGGAAATCCCTACGGTCTGCTCTTTGTCATGAGAATAATTTCCACCTTATTAGGTACAAATTTATTTATACAACTGAAAGTAAAACAAGGGAGGAGGGGGTGGAGCATTTGGTGCTGTCACTTGTGCAAACCTTGTCCTAATTTCTGTGTGGACTTGCTGCTCAGCTTTCTGAGACTCCGTGAGTATTTCACAACTTTTGACATCCTCTTGTTCTTCTTTTTTTCTTCATTGTATTTAAAAAGATGAGGGAACTTTGAGCTTATCTTCAAATTATTGAATGCTTTTAAAAACTGTCTCGTAAGATTTCTTATAAAAGACATAGTTTAAATATTGTATTTAATCTTGCACTTGGCACTTGTATCTGTTTCTGCTGTGTTAGAGAAATCAGCAGAGAAAACTGGTGCTAGCCTGTGAAAATTTGTCATTGTTTGCTAACAAATTCACACAGCAAAAATGAGGAGAAAACAAAGCTACTGCTCTGAGCCTAGTTAACGTAGCAAGGACAGAGACAAAAAACTGGCAGAAAAGTTATTTATGCATTATTGTATACAGCTGAAAGAGCATTAAATGCAGGCAGAGAACAGAAAATCTGTGGTCAGTGGAATCCTACTGAAAACAGTGACAGTTTCTGTAGATGATAGCAGTATATTAGGGACGTTTTAGTCAGTAGTAAACAAGAGTAAACAAATGCACTGATGCGCCTTGTTAAAAATAACACTTTATACCTAGTCATAGAGTCACAGAGTCATTTAAGTTGGAAAAGAGGGAAAAGATGTGTGGGACAGAAACTTGTCAAGGATTGTATTGTCAAAACCCGCAAGATTATTTCTGTATAAGTTTAATAGGAAATTCTGCTTCCTGTGCATAACCACTACTTTGCGATTCCGTCTGTATACAGAAGGTATTTTTAGGCAGCTTACTTTTAAGAGAGCCTGATACTGCAGAACAAACTCCTGATGATAATTATCACAGCAAGTTTGGCTATGCTTTCCAGATAGTAAATAGTGTAACACTTCCTTTGTTTCTCAGGTTTGTGTTTATTTCCATTTACAGTTATCAGTTTATTTGACATGTACCAGTTAAATGGAAAGGTAACACTTGGTTGTTTTGTCTTGGAAGGAGATAATTATAGATCAACATAGTGTAAACAAACAATATTTATAGCCCAATAGAGGTGTTAAATTTGGGAGTCTACTGGGCTGTTTTAAGCTTTATAGCTGTGCCCTGCTCTGCACCCGCACCAGAGGGCAGCAGTGGGCAACACCTGGTACAGGCACCAGCGCTCTGGGAATGGGGATATCGGGGGTGTGAGAGAGACAGACTGCGGGAATTACACCCTGTGCCAGAGCTCCGGGAACGAAGATATCCAGGACTGCGAGAGAGACAAACTGCTGGAATTGCACCCCGAGACAGGTCCTGTATGACACAGGGGATTCCTGGTCCTCTCTCTGCCTGGCTCAGCGCAGTGACGGAAGGGATGGAGGAATGTCGAGAAGCTCCTGCGTGTCTCAGCCGTGACTGCCCCAGCGCCTCAGGTGACCTGGCACAGGAGCTGGGAGGTTCTGCAACTGGAATGGAACAATAACGAGGAGGATGGTCCATCTGGCTTGGAGGTGTCACTGAAGTTAATTCAGCCTATGCCCTGTGTCAAAATTTCTTCCATGAAGAGTAAAAAGACAGGTTGATGTTATAGAAGATCCTTTCTGAAGGGAACAGAAAGCCCCATATGCAGACCAGGCATGCTTCTTCAGGAAGTCTACTTCCTTCCTGGGGCCTGGGTTAAAGATGTGAAGTGAAAGTGTCCTCCTGTGGCACAACGCTCCGATTATTATCCATTTTCTGTTTTTCCGGGTAGGCAGTGATGAAGTGGCAACAAGAAGTTCAAGAGACTCCAGGGCCTTGGGATGATTGTTAAGGGGTCAGGAGCACAACTGTTGCTCTCCTCTATCCATCCAGTTGCAGGGAAGGAATGGTACAATCCAGCAGACCAATACCTGGCTCCAAGCCCGGTGTCACCTGCAGAATTTCGGGATTTTGATCATGATTTGGTCTACTCAACACCAGACCTGCTGACAATGGATGGGGTACACCTGTCCCAAAGGAGGAAAAGGATCTTTGCACAAAAGTTAGCAGGGCTTATCGAAACAACTTTAAACTAAAATGGGGAAAGGGGTAAAACCAGGCTGACTAGAGGCAAACTTGAAGGTAGCCCACCAGTTTCTGAGTGACTATGTGCTAGCAAGTTCCTTCTGTCTGCCACTAGAGGTAGGGGATGGAGATCCACGTGGCAACAAAGACGCAAGGGTCAGTGATGTTTTAGAAACCATGGAAGTACCTGAGAATGGTCATGTAGGAATTAGAGCTTCTCTCCCCAAGGAGGTGGTGGAATCAACAGCTCAAATGAAGTGCCCCTACACAATGCACACAACACGAGCAACAAACAGGTTAAGCAGGAAGAAAATTAGGAGGGCCAAAGCCCAACTGGAGCTTTATCTGGCTACTGCCCTAAAAGACACAAAAAAATGTTTTCTTGAATACATCAGCAGTGGGACCAGGCCTGTCAGCCTGACTGTGCTGCTGGGGAAGGTCACAGAGCAGATCATCTTGAGTGCTATCCCGTGGCAAGTACAGGACAACCAGAGGATCAGGCCCAGTCAGCAAGGGCATAAGGCAAGTCCTGCTTGTCTTATCTGATTTCTCTCCACAACATTCTTCCAGAGAAACTGAATGGTCATGGGTTGGACTGGTGTACTCTTTGCTGGGTGAAAACCTGGCTGGTTACCCAAGTGGTGGTGAATGGAGTTAAATCCAGCTGGCAGCCAGTCACCAGTGGTGTTCCCCAGAGCTCAGTGCTGGGGCCAGCCCTGTTCAGTATCTTTACCAATGATCTGGATGAAGGTGTCAAGTGCACTCTCAGTCAGTTTGCAGATTGTCAACTTGCAGATGACAAGTTGGGTGGGAGTGCTGACCTCCTGAAGGTAGGAAGGCCCTGCAGAGATTTGGACAGGCTGGATCGAGGGCCCAAGGGCAACTGTATGACTGTCAATAAGGCCAAGTGCCAAAGTTCAACCCCATGCAAAGCTACAGACTTGGGGCAGAGTGGCTGGAAAGCTGCCCAGTGGAAGAGGACCTGGGGCTGCTGGTTGACAGCAGATGAACATGAGCCAGCTGTGCCCAGGTGGCTGAGAAGGCCAATGGCATCCTGGCTTGTAACAGCAACTGTGTGGCCATCAGGACCAGGGCCGTGATTGTCCTTCTGTGCTCAGCGCTGGTGAGGCCACACCTTGAGTGCTGTGTTCAGTTCTGGGCCCCTCACTGCAAGAAGGACATTGAGGTACTGGAGTGTGTCCAGAGAAGGGCTACAGAGCTCGGACAGAGTCTGGAGCACAAGTCCTGTGAGTGGCAGCTGGGGATGTTTAGTCTGGAGAAAAGGGGGCTTGGGCGTGACCCTATCACGCTCTACAAGTCCCTGAAATGAGGTTGTAGCCAGGTGGAGATTGATTTATTTTTTTTTTTTTTCCCCCAAGTAACAAGTAGTAATACAATATGAAATAGCCTCAAGTTGTGCCAGCGAAGGTTTAGATTGCATACTACAAAAAATTTCTTCACTGAAAGAGTGCTCAAGCATTGGAACAGACTGTCCAGGGAAGTAGCAGAGTTACCAACACTGAAGATTTTTAAAGGACACATAGGTGTGGTGCTCAGGTTAATGGCTGGACTCAATGATCTTAAAGGTCTTTTCCAACCTGAACAATTCTATGATGTCATTATGAAAGCATTATGTCTTGCTGTCATTTTGAACGTTTGAATTCTCTGGGAAAAGTAAGATTATGGTCAGATCCATTCTAAGGCTGCCTAAGTGTTCACTGAAAATGGAGAGGGGTCACAGGGGACAGAGGTACAAGCTGATGTGGAGTAGTTGGGCAGTATGGGTAATATAATGCCGGATTTTTTCTTATGAGTGAAAACTTCATTCTCAGCTTGCAGTGTCTTTCAGGCCATAGACAGTGATACACTGGACACAAACCTGCCAATGTCAGGTTCAGGGTTCTGTCAAAACAGTGTTTCTCTTCTCTGTGCTCAGAGAGTTCTGCTTGTGCAGCCAGCACAGCAGGGAGAAAGGCAGTTTGGAACAGCTCGCTGTGAGACATCCTGTTCTATCCAAACTGTGGTTTGTGGCGTAGAGTGGGTCACTGGTCTGCAGGTCAGCACAGTGCTGCTGCTTGCAGGGATCAGGGAAGCACAGCAGCCCATACTCAGTCTTTGGAACAAACTTGTTAGTCTGCACAAAAATACAGATTATATTCCTCTTGTTTTTTTACATGACTCAGTCTTGTTGCTATACTCTCTAAACACTGCATCATCAGTAGGAGCTAAAACCCAGGAGAGTGAATACTCATGCATTCCTGGTTTTTATGAGGCTTTTCTGTGCACTTAAACACTCATAATGGAAGATAGTGACTTTAAAGGTTATTTTAATACAGAATGGTAATTCACTGCCAATTCTCATTATTATAATACACTCCCAATTCTCTACACCAAATTATAGTGTTAGGCAAAACAAGAACATCCCAAACATGTCCATTTGCTCTCCATGCATGCTAAAATTTTTCTAATTTTCGAAAGTATTTTAAAAGTAATTGCTTAGAAATGGAGGGAGGAAATTCCTACTATCAGTTACTTATTATCAGCTACTTATTTCTCAGGAAATGTATATGAAGCAAAATCTCGTTTTCTAGAAGCAGTTCCCAAATTTAAAGACATCTTCTCACTCAGCTGAGGTGTCTGATTCCCATTTTACAGGTTTTGATAGGACAGAAATTCATTCCACTATTAGAAACAAGGTGATAGAGTTTGTCTCTGCAAAGAGCAAACTCTTGTGGTAAGCACTACTAATAGTTCCTCATGGGAATATATGCTGAGAACTCCTTTTTGAGCCGATGTTTAATGGGACAGAACCATGTTGGAAGTCCCTGGTACCCATACAAACAGATTATTCTTTCACAGAGGAAAGGAGTTCTGGTTTTGTATTGTTAATCCCAGATCAGTGTACCTTCTCACTGCCTCTGTGCCCAACAGAGAAGGTTCCTGCACACTGAAGGTTCCTCTGCTCTTGCTGGTCCAGTGCTGTTCCCAAGATGGGTCCTGTGATCCCATGCTCAGAATGAACCTGAAGGTAGGACCAGAAAAGAAAGACATTTCATGCAAGCTGCTTGTACTATATCAGTGTAAACAGAGCTCCATCCCACTTGATCAGGGCTGAGTGTCACCTTTGAGATAATATTCTGCACAACTCTCTGAGAAGTCTGGTCTAGGATTTCCTCCACACCCTTTAATTGACTTGGGGCCTGTTCTCCATCATCCATCAGGATTTATGGGTGGCTGGGTCTAGATTTTTATATCATGATGAGAACACAAATAATTTAGGCACCTTGGCATCTAATAAAAGCTTTCTGTCTTCCATTCATAAATGAATGTACTATTGTAAAATAAGGAAACTGATTCCTATTTATTTATTATTTCCCTTAGAAATTAATGACAAATAGCAGAAATATTTGGAAGCCAGCAGGAGATGTACTATATAATTAAGCTGTTGTCCCTGCTGGTAAGTTATTATAAGCATTACCTGCTTATAATACAGTTACATGCATCATTACAAATTATCATGCAGTATTTCATGCTATAACAAATGAGGTATGTCCTTAGTGGCAGCATAGGGTAATCATTCAGACATTGTTGATACAGCTGCTATAAATTACAGCTGAACAGTTTAATAGTTTACCAATTAACTCTAGTGTCAATGCTTAAATATTCTTTACCAAAAAAATGGCTGATGTGGTTTTTTTGCCCACCAAGGAACTGCTTTTAAAAGCCTGTTTTATAAAAATACATGTAGACTAAATGGGTTGCACTCTGTGATAGTTACAAAAATCTTATACCAAAGTTGCTAATCCAGCCCACTCATGACTAAAATTTATTAAATGTATTAGGATGATATAATTTAAGAGAAGAAAATTTACTGGCTGCAATTTATTTTTGAGTAGATGGATCACCATATTCTAAACTGCTAGTCAGAAATGATGCCCTGCAGTCTCTGCCAGAAGGCTGTGAATGTCAAGTGTTGGTAATTTTCTTCCCTAGAGTTTAAGCTATAAATAAGGACAGTGTGGGAAAGTTTATTGTCTGCTGGAGAAAGGATGTGATCTCACTGACGATGTCGGGTCACCCTCTACCACAGAATGTGTTTGTGCAGGTACAAATTGGACAATGCAGTTGTTGAGCTAAAGACCTTGTGAACAACATGTACAGTAGAAGACCCATTTTTGTAAAAGAATAATAACAGTGACAAGGTTTTACTTCACATATCTTAAAACTAATTTAAATGTTAATATGTTGTTAACATATTATTAACATTGGTTCTTGTTGGTTGATGAGCAACATGATAGACAGTTGGGCATGAACTCTTTTGATGCTGCATTGGCTAATTAAGAATTATGGCACTTCCACCAGTGGGGCCTGCATATATTCTGGCAAGTGACAAAGCTGCTTTCTGTCTTCCTGTAAGGGGAAGTGGGACCCTTACCTGCCCTTCCAGAACTAAGGAGAGGTTTTGCAGGACTCTATGGAAATCTATGTGCCTGACTTCTGAAAGCTGCAGCTGGTTACTGCCACCAACCTACTTGTAAGAGGAAAAGCTATCCACATGAGCACACTTGCTCAAAAATAACCAATTCTATCTGTTAGTATAAGCCATACAGTCAAGTAGCCTCAGGCTGAATGTCGTATTAACCTCAGGTTGAATGCCATGAAAATAATAGACACAGAAGAGGCATACCTGTAAGAACCAAGGGTGTGTAGTGAGCTTGTAAGAACACAGGAGTGGGAGTCACAGTGGCTCTCGAAGGCTCATCTACTGTAACCTGTGGCAGACAAACAAGGAGTACAGTTTGTTTCCCTGGCAGCATACTTTGGCAATGGTGTAGTTCCTGGAGTTTTTCTTTATGCTGCTTCTTGGCAGGGTAAATAGGTCAATTGGTGTTTCACATTCCTGAGGTTTGATTAACGCTGATAACCATGATTAGTTGTACTCAGGGCTGTCATGTGCAGTGGAGAGGCTGGGCAGCAGAGGGGATGGGAGGAGGGTGGAACTGGGAGCCTACCTGGGATTGCGCTGGTGCCTGTTTTCAGCGTGGGGATTCCAAGGGTAAACCTGTCCTGGAAGAACCATCACTGGATACTGGTGATGGCCAAAGTCATCAGACTGGGGTTCACATATGCTGCCTCACTGCTTACAGCATTCTTTCACTAATTTTATTTATTTTTCAATCATTTTTATTGAATAAAAAAAATGTCTACAGCCTTAGCTACACTGTCTTATAGTAATTACTTACATGGGCACAATCACTTACATGTGATTTTACATTGGCTGGAGAATATATATATACACATATATATATACATATATATATGCATATATATATGTATATATATGTATGCCGCTTACCAGTATATTATCCGTTTTCTTCTTGATCATGGATTAGTTAATTTTTCTCAAAAGTTCTGAAGGATAAGAAAAGAGGAATTTCACTCTACAAATGCAAAAAAATACGGGAAGAACCAAAATATTTTGGGCCCAGTATGTGATATCTGGAGATGAATTTTTATTTTTGTTTTAAGTGATTGTTTAGCATTCTCTAGGATTGTCTGTGTTCACTTTAGCCCCCAGTGTGTTCTGGTGCAGTTGTGAGGACTCGCAGCCATTTTGAACTAAGCTTTGCAAGGGCACTTTTTTCTTCAAGCTGTAACATCTACCCTGGAGAAACCTGAGCTAGCATCTGACCTAGCTGACTATAGCAACTAGAAATATTTGCTTGGGGAGCATGAAGCATCCCATCCTAGGGGCAGATATGCAAAGCAACCAAAAGGCAGGATTTCTTGTAAGAGGGAACTCAGAAAATTATTATTGCTTGTGAAAAATCTGTGTTAAGCAGCTTGCCCAAATCACAGGGAGATGGTGAGATGAAGGCAAGGACAAGACTCAGGGCTGCATCCTGCTGCCTTTGTCATTGAACCCAGGTTTTCTTTCTGTGATCTTGTGACTCCTTTTCTACACATCTTTTTTCCAAACAAGGACATTTATACAGGGGTTTGGTTTGGTGTGGTTGTTTTCCAGGAGCTTGGTCCACTCAGTGAAAACAATCCATTTGGTTCACAAACCCTGTAAGAGAAAAAGGAAATCATTACATCATACTTTGATTAAAGATTTAATACCTTTTTATAATTATGAATTCATGGGAAGGCAGTGAACATGGGATTGAGTTTCAAGTTCTTGAGTAGAATATGCTTTAGTGTTCATAAATCCTTCTACTTCTGCTACACTCAACCCTTCTTCCTTTCACCTCCACCATATCTTATTTCTTTGCTGTGCTCTCCATCCAGTCACAAAACTCAAATTCCACTGCTGTGCACCAGCAGCGTCACTGGTTTCTGTTCCTAAGCCTTCACAATGCTGTTCCTGTTGAAAGCCTTTTTTAAATATATATATACATATATTAAAAAAGTTCTGCTTGCCTTGGAAGCTCTGAGATGGAATATGTCAGCAAAGAGACTGCTGGAGACCATCTACACAATGCCAAAAAATGTCTTCTGCAATTATGTAAATAAACTAAGCCACTCATGACTTGGCCAAGTTTGTGCAGGTTTTCTAGGCTGCCAAACCTGAAAACACTACCAAAACGCACAGCTTTAATTAAATACTTATAAACATTTTCTTTATACGAAAGAAATGCATATTTTCTGCTAATTTGTTTTTGGAAATTAGTGAATTACTCTTAAGGGGACTTAAAAGAAAACCACTAGCCTGAGTAAATAATTCAGTGTAGGAAATTCCAGATCCAACAAGTTCAAAATAAAAATAACTGAAACTGAGTCTTACTGTTTGAGACCCAGCTGCCAAAGGGCTGCAAAACTGGCAGGAGTGCCTTTACACATTACAGAAACAAGACTATGTTCTCAGCCCATATCTCTGAAATTCTCCACACTTAATTTTCTAAGAAGACAGTGCTTATGCAATTACACATCTGCGTGTGTTTTCATATTTCCATGCTCCACCACATTTCTTTTAATTCAAGGCCTAATTTCATTGTATGGATCACATTGGAAGAGCCATCTACAGGACCCTTCTTCAAGCCTCCCACCTAAAGCAGGGCTAACTTTGACATCCCAGCAGGTTGCTCCAGGCTTGGTTGATTTTTCAGTACCTCTGAGGATGGAGCTTCTACAATTTCTGCAGGCAGCCTCCCTCACAAATTTATTTTCTGGCAGATTATGTTGGGCCTGCTTTTATAAAAAATGCTAATATTAATGTCCAAATAAACTGTTCTGTAAACATGCTTTCATTTTCTGCTGTATCTCTTTGAGGTCTTGCTATGAGTACAAAACCAGTTGCTTGAACAAAAATTTGCTTGTTTCTCCAACTACAACACTTGCAAGATTTGAACGAAAATGTAGGGAAAAAAATTTATAAAAGAGAAGTTAAACATTCCAATTGTATTTTATTGTGTCATCTGTAGAAAGGTAACAAAAAGGGCAATGAGCTGGTTAGACTGTGACTGTCACCATGACTGTCATGAGAAATCACAAAAAATTATCCTTTTCTGAGAATATGCATTTTCCAGGGGAAGCCCCTTTATCCTGAAAAATTCAAAGATGGGATTCTATTATCTAAATAAAAATAACCTTTTCAAAAAGTCTGTCTTGTGTTTTCCATTAATTTAGAATATGTATGGGCCACTTGCAGAAGTTACTTGCAAAATTTCAGCAGCTTCCTGCTTTGAATGATCTCAATGGGTGGGCTGAAAGCCACTCAGAAATCTGTTGTGGCTTTATACTTACATTTTTTTCCCCCACATGTAGGTCCTGAAATGTAGTTTCCTGATCCAGATGCTGTGCTTCTCTTCTGAGTAATGGTCCAGCAGGCAGGATGCTGGGGACGGCACAGCCAACACGAAACTCTGCTGGAGCACTGAGCAGGCTGCAGAGTCAGGTAAGGATCACTTAAACAACATGACATTTTTGGAAATTTCAGCAAAGCTTTTAATGTTATTTTGCAACCCAACATGAAAAGTAGGAAGTAGAGCAAATTTAAGGCTTGGAAACATCTCCAGTATTTTAGATTAGATCCCTACACTCTATAATCTGCTTTGGTTTTCCCACTCCATGTTGTTCAGTTATACCAGAATTACATTGTAAATAGGTCTGGGGTTTTTTTCACATTCATATTTTTCAGTTGATTTGTGGCACAGTAAGTTCTAGCCAACTTTTCTGCTTGGACCTAATCCCTGTGTCTGGCTGATACTTTACGACACGTGAGGCCAAAACACCTGATCCTCAAGGCTGTTTAATACAGGGGGAAAGTCCTTTCAAGTGTCCAGCCTCTGTAGCACTCTTCAGAGCTCCCCACACATCTCCTAGATGATTCAGTAGCAGTTGCATTTCCAGTAGGCAGTGTGGCCAGGAGAGCATTTTATTACCCCAAAGTAATTAGCATTTGGTGCTGTCCCAAAACAGGTTGTGCAAGAGGCAGATCCACACACAGAGCTGAGGTATTTGACTTATTTACAGTTCTACCCAGAAATGGAGGCTGGAGGGCACCTCCACAAAGCCACAACAACAGCTATCAAAACTGTTCACTATTTATAAGATTTTAGCAAACAAAGGCATTAATGTTCATTGGCTACAAGTCATATAGTTCTCTTATTCATATTAATTCTTCTATTGGTTGATGATTCTTATATTAATTAGTCCCATGCTCAGTCTTTCTCATCTTTTCTGCTAGCTTTCTAGTTGTTTTCTGCAGAAGTCACAGAACCAATTAATCTCAAATTTGAGTTAATTATTGATTACCCAGCAGCTTTGTATGATTCATGCAAAGTGCCAGAGTTATTGCATCAGTCTTAGCTTTTATTAAAAGCAAGAAAATAAAGACCTCCTGATTTTAGAGAAAAATTTGGAACTCAAGTGTCACCAATGAAGGATATGGAAAGCTGGGAACAGGTCATGAGTCACTGTGTTGAGCATGCCAGTTCTTCCACAATGATTGCCATTAGTACATGTGAGTCAACCTAAGGTTATTTACTCTTCCAAGGCTGTGAAAAATCAAATTCATCACAAGCAAATAAGTCTTTATTTATGCTGAGCATTTCAAATACAAATTCAGCCAGTGGTGTTTTGACTACTGGATTTCCTCAACAGCTCTTACAAGAATATAAAAAGCCATTACTCTTGTAGCAAGAGGCAGACACAGGATTGTGTGACTGACAATCAGTAAGCAAGCTTGTTTTGCCCTGTGGTCATACTAATGTTGCTTCTGTTATGACTTACCTATTTAAATGCCTTTATCCTTCAAGATAACTTAAAATAAGTCTCATGTGTTCTGGAAGAGATTCTGTTTGCTTCCAAAGCCAGTGAACATTTTTAAATACAACTGTACCACTACCCCTTTTAGAGGTATATGTAATTTTAGTCATCTGGTATTTTTGCTATTACTTTATCATCTCTTAAATTAATAATTTTATGCTGTTTCTTATATTTATACACAGTCAATGATGTAGCTATGAAGGTGCAAACAAAAAGACAACATCATTTTCAGTTTTTAGTATCTAAAAAAAGGTATAACATACAGCCAGGTGTAACAAATAGGTGTAACATCTATGTTGTGCCCCTTAAAAGAATTTAAAAGTGTAGATAACTTGAAAATACAAATCATAGTAGAATAATCTACTATTAGGAATAAAGCTGAGGGGATTCCAGCCACTAAGAATAAATATATTGTTGTGCACTCTGTGATTATTTTGTACAGATTTTTTTCCTTTAGATCTTTAATAATCATTAAGGGCTTGAACTATATGATGCTTTTCTAGATAAGCTGTCTTTTCACTTGTTTTTAACAGAGATTGTTTATAAAATAGTCTTAAAAACTACTCTACAAAAGCTAACTTAAGCACATTCTGCTAATGTCAGAAGTTTCAGAACAGTTTTCAGAGATCAGCTCAAAGAGGTATCACTCTCTGCAGAACAGACAGGTAGTTACAACATAACCAGAAATTTAGGAACCAAGGTTCACAGTCAGTTTCCCAGAAATCAGATCAGCCTTCCATTACCAAAATTACTGAGTAACAGAATCTGTGTCTGTTGGCCACTTTGCTATGAGTTATCTTCATATACCTGAAGACAACAGGCCATAAACAAAAAGTTGGAAAGTAGTTAGTCCTTGGGAACTTGACAGGGAAGCAGTCAAAGAAGATATTAATCTACAGGCTCACAAATAACCCCTTACCTGAAGAAGCTCCTGTTCAGTGCCAGTCTGTGAGCTGTGATGCTCTTCAGTGGTTCCAGAAGGTCATTTTTAAGGAGATTGCTGAATGAAAGTTTTCCCCTGACATGTTTCTTTAGTACAAACCATTAAACTAACATAAAAATGAGAACAAAATTAAAAAAGAGTGAGGAGATGGGGGTTTCACCTGGTGTCTTGCTTCACTGATTCAAAGAGCCACTAGTGCAAGGATTTTTCTCCTGTCTGTGTTCCAATGACTTCAGTCCTCTGACATCCCCAGCCTAAGCTGGAATCAGACCTTTCTTTCAAAGCTGAATGAAGATGTGTTCTGTTTCCAAGTTCCCCAGATGGTAGTGGGAACAAGGGGAGAAACCGTGAAACAACCATTCCAAAACTTACGAAAAATACAATTTTCATGATTGTCGCCAGGAAGAAATGGATGTAATATTTTCTGTTCCCTAGCTCCCAAGTGAGGATAACAAACAAAGTCTCTTCCATTGGTCATTCTACAATTTCTTGAAATCCTCCTGCCTAGGCATTTTGTCTGGTGACTGAATCACAGGAAGGGTAGTGGAGTGACATCATATCAGTGTCCAGGACAGACTTCCATAGCATTCAATGGTAGTTTCCTAAGCCAAGAAATAATACTTTCCTGAATGAAGTTATTCTGGGAAAAGTTTATTCACAGGCTGCTTTTTTTTTTTTTTTTAACTGGAGGAAAGAGAGCAAAATGTCAGCATGGCAACTTTGAAATGAAAAGCGTCTTTGAGTGGCAGTATATTAGCACTTTTTTATTTTTAATTAAGAAAAACTCTCCCTCTAAATAGAATCTAGAAGTTTCACTTCACCTCAAGACAGGTGATTCATTAAGTCCTTTCAGAGGGAATGTGGGATTTTGTTGGACTGACTACACTCACAGTCCCCCAATAGTTTCTAACAGAGATCCTGGGGAGGTTGGGCAGAAGTTGAGGGAGAAAAAGACCTCACAGTGCCATTTGTATGTACTGATTTAAGGAGGAACACAGGCACAGAAATAACAGTTACTTTGATGAATTCTGTTAGTTATAAAAAAGTACAGTTTATATTAAAAATACATTTGTCATGCAGTTCTCTTTTTTATGCTATCAGACAGCTTCCAACTAAACTTATAAAGAAAAGACTGCTATAAATGTAGCTGTTTCTCCTTCAACATAACAAAATGCACCAGATGATTTATGTTTCACAATACTCTTTGCAAAGTAGAGTTGTTAACCTTTATGTTGACATTGACATGGCTGAATTCTTCTGTGGGTATTTTCCCTCTCTCTTGAATCCCAAGCATGCTTTTCTTCACATCTCCTTGTCTCACATTCAAGCAAACTTTTCAGCAGAGAGCCTTGATTTGCATGATTTGTACTCTTCTCTTCTCTGTCCTTAATTGCTCTGCGGTTTTGCTCATTTAACCAGTTGTTTGTGTTCCCCAGAAATCCCTAGCTAGATACAAGTATCTGTGACTTCCCATTTCCTACAGAAACTAAGTGGATAACTCCATGATTTTACTTTTTAATTTTCTTTTATTACAATTCCAGACAAACACAGTATTATTTAATGGACTTTGCGCCTGCAGTTATGCTCGTTTTGTAAGAAGGAGGTGTTTCTCACCTCATTATCCTGTTCCACACAGTTAGAGACTAACCCCATTTGCCTGTTCCCTTGCTTCTATTCAGAATGAGAGGTTGTGCCATAATTTGCCTTATCTTAGACTTTTCAAGTATATGTTGGTGGATTTAGTCATTCAAAGCTACAACTCTCTGGGCCACTAAAGAGGCCTGATTTTAAAGTTTCCTGTAGTAAATGATGTGAATTTGATTTTGCATCATGATACTAATGCAAATGGGAGATGATAAAATAATATATCAGCATTAAGGTCTGGAATCATATGAATCAGCTACAATATTTCTCATTCTTACCTGCTGTTGATTTGAAGGTCCATTCAGCTTGAGAGGTATGCTATGGCATTTTAGACTTAAGTTTCTGTCTTCATGTCCTTCTGACTGGGATAGAGTTAATTTTCTTCCTAGTACCTGGTACAATGCTGTGTTTTGGAACTGAGATGAGAATAATGTTGATAACACTCAGGTTTTAGTTGTTGCTAAGTAGAGCTTATGCTAATGTGAGGACATTTTATCCTAAGATTGGCCATTTTTGCTACAAGTCTTTAAGAAAGAAAATTCTCAAAGTGCCAAATAAATTAGGACTAAATTTTTGTTTAGTCTGCAGAAAACAACTGATTCAACCAAGTCAGGCATAATCCAAATTCAGTGGAATCTTTTACTTACCCATTCTTCCCAACAGCTCCCCCTTCAGAGGCTCTTATAAATATGATGGCAAAAGGCAATATTCAGATGTCCTGCAAGGTCTTTCCTCTTCTTTTTCATATCCTTTTCTGTTTTGAGAAGAGTCCACATGCTGTTACTACAAGAGATTAAGCTGCAATATGCAGTTGCAGATGCGTTATGAGACAAACAGCGCCCCCAGAATGCTGAAGAATCTTTTTAGAAGCATTATATAGGTATCACTGAAGTTCTAAGTACAAAGTATTTGGTTTAGTAGCGAATCTCTCAAGAACAATTCCACTGTGTAAGCACAGAGGAGAAACTAATGGAACTTCTAAGGAGCAGGATGGTTGTTTACCTGAAAATCTACACTGGCATTCAGGAGCGTGGGCATAAACCCAGTTGAAAACTGCTATGGGTACCTGCTGTTACCATTTGCATTGTCTCTAGATGATCAGAACACAAAGTGTAGCTCTCCTGTATAGCATTTAAATTTAACTTTTCTCATGTTCTACTTTTGAAACAATTCCTTCTTTTTTCTTTTTTCTTCTTTTTTTTTTTTTGAAGGACAAAATCCACACTTGTCTCCTGCCAGTATGTAACTGAAAATATCTCTCAGATACATAAGATTTTACGGTCACTGTAGATTATTTTGCATAATTTAAATGACACATGAATATTTCAGGTTTCATTTTAAACTCTGAGCAATTTCAGGATATACGGGTCACAGCGAGGACAAAGTAGTTTTCTAGTAGTTTTCATGCAGCTAAAGATGAATGATTTGACAATAATGCAAATTTATGTGCTGTGCCTGTGTGATAGCTTTTAACAAGAAAATAATAATTTCACTAACACTTGGAGAAAGACAAAGTGCTGACAGTGAACCCTAACCCTAACCCAACCCTTATCCCAAACCCTAACCCTAACCTCTGTATTACACTTAGTAAAAGAGACTTTTCAACAACGATGTGGTTCAATAAGATGAAGGGCTCTGCCCTCTTTAGGATCTGAAGGGTTTTGCCAGTACCTTTCCTGACAGCTTAGTGCTCAAACCATACTGAAAGTATGCAGCATCCAAAAACTGGGACCAAGTGATTTATCTTAAAGCAACCTATGACACCTGTTTTGTCCTTACTTAAACATCAGAAAACAAAATATCCTTCATTTAAGTAATGAAAATCAATTTTCATTTCTGTTTATACTTCAATTATTTCCTAAAGGATCGTTTTCTCTAATTCATATAACCAATTAAAATTTTTGCAAATGAAAAAAACTTTATTTAAACATCCTGCTTGGTATTTCTAACCAGAAAGAAACCATAACGCCATATTTTAAGCAATTTTTGAAGTTATACACTCAGGTTCTTAGCTGTTACAAAGATTTTATCCTATAAAATTGTAAATGACAACTTTTTGCTTTCTGGTTTGTTTTGTAATTTACTTACAATTTTTGTCAGTCTGGATGCCAAAGAAATGGCACTGGAAATAACATGATCAAAGAACATTTGAGTCTTGTGTGAGTTAAATGTGACTAGCTAAACTATTTCTGACACAGAAGAAAAAAAGGAGCATTCTCGAAGTAGTAGTTACTCTTTTTTGCTTGCTGTCCCTCACATTTTCTGAAGGACAGGGAAGCACATTTGGGAAAAATATGCTAAGCATATGAGTAGTATAAATGCTTCACTCTTACTGAAATGAATAGAATAAACTGGTATTTATCCTCCCTTCAGCTGACTGTTAAGATCCGATTACTAAGGTTCTTTGGAAATTCCTCTGCCTGAATTAAGGTGCAAACGAGACCATATGGCAGTCAATAGTAAGGGTTTTATTTGATGGTAAATATGAGAGAGAGAGAGAGAGAAAGCAAGCAAGAAAGAAAGAAGTAGAAAATAGGTAGGGGGCCCAGAAAGAGAGTGACAGGGACAGAATAAGGAAAATCTCACCACTCCGTGGATCCCGGCGATGTTCCATTGATCCTCTCCAGCTGGGCTTCTTGGCGGTGAAGGTCCCCCCAGGTAGCACAGAATCCCATGGGTCAATACACCCTGCAGCCGGGTGGCAATGTCCCGGCATGTCCCCCTCGGGGAGGGGGCAGTCTCTTACAGCAGAGTCTGGATCTGCTGCATCACGTGCAGTCCTGTGGGGCAAAGCCTCCGGGGAGCACTTTGGGGGGTCTTTGATGGATTGTGACTCCCCCTCAGCTGCCTCTCACAGGAATGTCCCGTGGATGTGGCCTGTGGGGTTGGGGGTTCCACAGCTGGGCTGGTTTGTGTAAGGGAGGATGGGTGTTTATTGCCTCTGACCAGAGGTTACGCCACACACCCAAAACCTCCTCCTCCCCCTTCGGTTGGGGGTGGGGAGTCTGTGTAAACTGTGCTCTCCCCCCACCCCAAAGGTGGTTTTGGCCTTTTGTGGATGCATACCTTTCCCTCAGCCTGAAATGAACAATGGGTTTCCCTTTCAGCCCAAAGTCCCAGTCTTCAGGGAGGCTTCTTTGGTTGTAGCTTCTTTATAATGAGCAAAACTTTATATCAATGTTTGAGGCACGAACTGTTTTCAGTCTCTGACAGTGACCACAAACTTGGGTTGGTGGGGTGCAACTTTGCTATGTGCTCTGAAAAATTCTACACATTCCTGCCTTGGTGTAAAATGTAACCTTGAATGTATGCTACATTGTCCCAGGTATTTAGAATTAATAAACACAAGCCCATGTTTTTTGTAATTCATGGTTTAAAACTAAGAGAGAAGAAATTTGTGTTCTCTCTCTCAGCTAGCTTGCTCAGTTTTGAAATAATGAAAATGTTCCCACAGTGCCTGGTGAATGGAAAGAAAAATAAAGAGATTAAATTCACAAAGAAATAAAACACTTGTTTTCAGAAAAAGTGTAGATACCAGTATTTGCTCCATTTTAATGTCTGAAAGTAATATGTATATTTGTTCAAAACATTGTGACATTGTGACTTACAGAAAACTTAATCTGACCTAAAAACTGAAAGCTATGTTCTCTTAGGTTACACACACTTGTAAAACCAGTGCTCTTCAGAAAATTACATTATGAAGAGACCTCATTAATGTAACATTTTGCATTTTAAATTACTTGCCATCATATTCTATATTTAGAACTCAACAGTGGCTGTAAAAATTGAAACATAAGCTGAAAAAATATTTACACAGAAGAAATTTTTACATAAAATTCTAAGAAATTATTAAAAAGCAAATATTTATCTATGCTGCAAATAGCAGGGGGAAAAGGGCTAGAGAAGTTACAAATTTGAAAATGTTAGCCTCAAATCTGTCAAGCTTTATTATCAGTCTCTTTTGCTGGAAAACAAGGATGTATGAAGGAGGTATCAATGTGCTCTTCCCTTGGTATTCTCAGCTGGAAGCAGTTGGAGACATCAGGCCTTTGCTTGCAGTCAGCTCTGCTATTCCTAAATTTTGTGTGCTTCTCTAATTCATATCAGGAGCATGTACCTATTTTAACCTCTGAGGAATAGAACCTCATCCTATTACCCGTAAGGTATATTCTACAGGACACCAGCACAGGCTAATGAAATGTCATTATATGGGACATAATTCATCCAGCAGGGTTTTCTGCAGGCCTTTGAGTTTGCAGAAGCTGTGTAAAGAGGTTTTAATAGGAAACAGGTCATCAGCAAGATGACTCCTGTGGCCACGCTGATTCAAAACTGTTGCTGGCTGTCTATACAAGTATAAGATAGAGATCAGTAATGTCCTTCAGGCTCTGAAAGCAAAATGTAGAAAATGCACTGGAATGAGAGCAGACACAGCAACTTGCAGGCTCAATGTTCAAGTGTAAAACAAATGATAGCATTAAATCTGGCCTAATCAATTTGCAAGAAAGACTTTCTGAGACAGCATACAGTAGTGACAGGAAAGCATAATGAAAAAATCAAGCATGTAAAATTTTGAAAAGGAATTAGGAAGAACATTTTGTTTCCTGGGTCTGAAATGCTGCTGGACCTGTTCTTGAAAAAGCTTGGAAAACTTTAAGGTGTGTGTTCTCAGGAGGAGGAGTCTAGTGGAATAGTTCAGAAATTCAACTGCTGGAGAGTAGGAGCAAAATCAGTGAGCTTAGAAATGTAGTTCCTGGTTTTAGGGAAGGAAAGTGTAAAGTTCTTCAGCATGCACATTTCAGCCATACTCTCTGCTATGCTGATTACCCAGTTTACATGTCCTATGGAGAGGGCATCAGGAATATTGGAGAAGGTTTGTGCTCTCTTGTGCCTTAAAATAGCTCTGGTTTTCATTTGGGAGTTGGTGTAATCTATCAAAGTAGCAAGAATGTGCTGATGTGTTCACTCTGACCTGAAACAGATGCAACACAACCACGTTTTGTTCTGATTTTGTTCCCCTTGTGGAAATAGGCAACCGATGCTATCAGTTAAGTTTTAAAAAACACCTCAAAGAATAATGCTCACATGGACAGAGTCAGCTGGCTCCTTGGTCCCTTGAGGTCCCACACTGAAATGCCCAGAGATTTATTATGAGCTGCATGTCATAGAGAATGCAGTCATAACACTCAGGTATAGAGCTAAGTCTAAACATTTTCCAGCATACAGTCAGGGAAGTTTCAGTAGCCAGGTGGCAGCTTGGGACTCATCCATGATAATTCCCATGAATTTTCGCTGCTGCCTTCAGTTGTGTTCTGGCACGTGTCTCTATGTGCATGATGCCTATTTTGGCTATTACACAAAAAGGTGCCAGGCTGTTTGTGAATGGCCATATATTTTTGGTGACTTTTAAATTTGATTACCAACCATGAGGACCTTACATGGTGTTTGGGTAAGTATCTGCCCAAACCCAACTTTGTTAGCTGTTCTTTGCAAGACAGCAAAGTAGATTAGTTTGCAGTGTTGTGCTTTCATTCAGGACAAATACATACCTTGCTGTGGTGGCAGGGAAGCAGCAAGCTGCTGGGAAAGCAAAGAAAAACCTCTATAAGACAGCAGGGTTGTATTGGCTTCAGCAAACTGAGTTATGTTCAGGCACACAGCATGACACACAGTTATTAATATCACCAGTAATTTTTTTATTCTTAAATAGAGACCATGACTGTGAGACAGACAAAACACTGTATCAGCCCTTGTTTAGAATGACATAAAACTGATTTCTAGCTTTACCATTCAAAAGTGATGAAAAGACTTGCTTGAAAGAAAATATTACGGAGAAATCTGATCTTTAATTTATCCCCATCGTATGCCTTACCACAATGTGGATGTGGCACATACACTAAAGCAGTTACCTACTGAATATAGAATTTGTATCAGTGGGAGCTATGGAAAGCAGTCTGATTTGAAAATGAGGGTTTTTTTATTATAGATGTTAATCTGAAGATGTGCACTTTTCAATTTGTAAGGAGTATCAACTTTTGTGGCAGATTACATTATACCCTGAAATGTTTCTTTTACTTATGCAGACTAATCATTATTCTGTAAGTAATATATACACATATATATAGAAATCTAATAGAATTGATTGGCTTTTTGCAATGCGGTGATGGTTTATACTTACAATGTGTATTTCATCTCTTACAGTTTATCTTGCCTCTTGTATGAGCACATCAGAATCATTTATTATCTCTCAATTACTCTCAACAAAGTGAGTTGCTTCTGGCTTGACATTTTGTATGTTAAACCCATGAAGTAAGCAATCCTACATTGCAGACCTGTAATTTAAGCCAAGAGTTTTCCCTGTTTCACTAATATCGGTCCACACAGCTTTAGAATATAAGGGCATCCAGGGATTCATTTGTGCTTTGCAGTGTTGCCAGTTATTTTCTATACAGCTACTTTTACCAGCCTTTTTTCAATATTTTTAAAAATACTTTTGTTTAAATGAATATTCTCACTCATACCATCATCTCACCCCTTCTGAAAGAAAATTTAAAAGTTTTCTGGATGAGTGCTGTGCTGCACTGGTAAGAACTATGACTACCACTTATGCTTTTTTTGAGAGCTACAGTACAGAAACCAGCTTAATATAATTTAGTGTTGCCTTAGGTCTCATTATTTTGCAAACACATAACTTCTTCCATTCCTCTATTCATTTTGGGTTTGGCTGCCAGGAAGTAAAGGGAAAACCATCGTCCATATAAATGGAAGAAATCTCAAATATTGAGAACTGCTGTATTGCACTCAGCCCCTGTTACATATAGAAAAACGTAGTTCAGTGTGCAAGTTCATAATGGCTACATTCCACAAAAATACATTCAAAATTTACATGAAAGGGGGAGGTTTCTGTAGTACACACACTAGAGCTTTTCCAATAATCACTTCTCCTCTATCCAAAGACAAGAGACTAAGAATGATTGTCCTGTTGCTGTAAGTCCTATTACATTGTTATTTGTAAGTGATTTAAAGTAACATAAAGCAAAAATAATTTGCTTTCCAAATTTTCTTTCCTTTTCTATGCCCTAACCTATGAAATAAATCTGTAGTAGAGATACTTTATTCTTCTTTCTTAGAATCCTGATTCTAGTTTTTTTCTGCCTATTGACCTGTTTACAGTGGTTTGTGTGCTGCTTCCTCAGTTGTTCAATGAATCTGTTTTTCCTTGGTTAATATTCTGGTCAAATTGTCAACAACTCTGGAAATTAAAATTTCATTGGTTTCAGAAAAGCTATGGCAATTGTCATGTACTGGGATTTCATTATGCTCTTTAAAGAAGATTAAGAGCAGAAGAAAAAGTAGAGTATTTCAAACTGCATCCTGCCTCTTTAATTCAGGATCCAGCAAATTCCAGTAGAAGTATCACTGTAAGAGAGGGCCGTAGATTATAATTCTCCTTTTAAAAAAAGCTCTGAAAATACTGCCTTACTTCACAATTTTGAGAACTGCATTTGCTATTTTTAGTCTTTTATCTATTACAGGTGTGTTTCAGACCTCTATTAGTGCATGGTATTACTCACAGTCTTTAAGCTGAGTATTTTGCTAAGGGTGAAATATTATTTGTCCAGTAGTTGTTCCTGTAACAACTATTTTTATGGTCTCAGCGTTTCCAATTATATGCATCAGTATGACATCATTTATATTTTTTTGCTGCTTAAGTTTCCATGTTTAATATTGTTTTAGATGTTAACATCCTGCCCCTAAAGGCACAAAAATTTCATCCATAACTGTGTTCTCATTCCATTTTGGGTATTTGTTGTTATGATAAAAATATCACAAAAAATATTTACAAAGAGTGCCTAACAGCAAATACATAGATCAGGACACATTTTGCTAAACAAACTTTAGTTCTGGCTCTATTTTGTGTTTTATTAATGTCCTTTACATTTTGAATCTCCTGTTATTTTCACTGCTTATTAATCTGTGAGAACTTATTCTGAAAGGCCTTTTAACTAATTATTGCATATTGCGTCCTGAAGGGTATAATTTGGGGATAAATGGTCAATTCTAACCATCTGTGCCGCACAAACGGGCTTTTTGCTATGTGCTTTTTCTTTACTGTGTATTTGGGCGAAATTAATTTTGCCACTAGCAAAACTTGGGGAGTCTCTGTGTCAGTCATTGTGCTTGTCAAGCTAACCTAGCATTAATATCATATATCCTTGCATCAAGAAAACATTAAGTTGGATCTTTCACAATTTGAGGAATGATTGATACCTTGAAAAGACTGACATTGCATGGAAGGCGGTAAAGAGAAAGAAGCATTCTTTTCTGGCTGGATTTTGCCATCTGGCAAATGTAAGGTCTATAGCCAAGTACAGGACACACCTTCACAAGGCAATGGTCTGAGCTCTGGGCCTCCAGCACATTTTGCAGAAAAAAAAAGGTCAAAGGAAATATTTAACTTCTTACATTTCAAGTTCTGATGTTTAAGTTACTGAGTGGAATTGCAATGACTCTGTGACCTTTTGGCAAAATTTTCAAACAGGCATTGCAAACTTTACTCTCTAGCGTAAATGCCAATTAGCAGGAGCATACGGGAGAAGGAAGGACTGTCAAAGCAAATCAGCAACTACTTAAGCAAACAAAGAACATATAAATACAAAATGTGATTAAACTGAGAGAGTCTCCTGCCATGCTGATTACTGAGAATACCCTTGAAGGTTAACGCTATAATACAAGCAGAATAAGCCATGTAGGATAGTACTCCACAAGACAGTAACCACTATACAACAAAAACGAGGAAAGCTGTAGTTCTTGGGGGAGGGAGGTGAAAGGGAAGTAATCAAATAGGAATCATATTTAAAGAATAACCAGTTTTAATGCTGAGAAAAATGCTTTAGCCAGCCTAACTCTAGCTAAATACAAAACTTCTAAAAAAGCACTTTATGTCATAAAAGCTTGAAGATTTAACAATCCAAGGCATGGTTTGGCTCTTAGCCAGACAAGCATTTAGCCATGTGATTCAGTTTAAGACTAGTACTTTCACTGGCTTCCTTTCTGGATCAGTAAGTAAAAGCCAGACAGAAGCATGCAAAGCTCACTCTTTGCCTTCAAACCCTGAGGAGGAAGGCTGCTGATCAACACCTGGTGGAGCTTGAGGGCAGATTTCCTAGGCTTCTGTGCAAAGATTGGTAGGAAGGGAGAAGAGGAACTAGAACAAATACAGGCACCATGATAGCGTAGAAGCAACTCTTTAATAGTTGTGGCATCAAGTGGTATTCAGAAGTTACCAGAGATGTCAAATAAGTTTCTTTGACAGATGGGACTAATCTGTAGAAATTGGAAAAGAATTTGAGGTCCTAGTAGTAGATCCCATCATAAGTAAATATTAGTAATATTACTTCTTGGTGTTGATATAAAAAAATTCTGATACGCAGATAAAGTTACCCTCAAAGTATGTTTGAGGGCTGTACCTATAGGTAGCATCTGTGCCAGAGTTTCTTATTGTCTCAGAGAACGTTAATGTGTTTCTCTGTCTTTATCTCTGAATTCAATTTGAGTAATTACATTGACACTAATTCACATTCAGGGCTTTTTTTGTTTCCCTTTGGTTGTTTCCAATAAGAAGCCTAAAGGAACTTAGGAATGAAAGAGCAGAGAGATTCTTCAGTGAGTCTGCTCCTTTGACTTTCAGTGTTTTCCAGCATTTACTCCATGATAAGGCACTAAGAACATGTCTTTCCTCTAAAACTTACTCATAATCCATGAAAATTTGATTTCAAAATTACTTATTTAAGAGCTCAATGTGGAAACATCTATCTAGTTCAGAAGTACTGCTTTCTTTATGGGCTCCATTCCTCTTCCAGTCACTTCCATTAGTTTATGAAATCTTTACTCTCCATGGCTTCTCCCCTGAAAAAAAAAAAATAAAAAAGAACGTTCTTTTGGTACAAGACTAGGGAAAAAAGTCTGGGTTTCTTCCCAGTCTTATGGACTCTGACATTCTATATGCTTCTGAGCAGAGAGAAGGAGCTCCAATATTATGCACAATACACAACCTTAAATAGACGCAGCTCTCTAGTTGTGCAGCTACTTGGCACTTGTCCCCTTGAAGGTAATTGCACTAGAGCAAGAGGACAGAACAATTAATTAATGGAGCCAACAAGCAGAGAACAGCAGAACAAGAGCCACAGGGTGAGATTTTGCTGGGGGAGGAGGCAGAGTTCTCTAAAGGAGGCTCTAATTATTGTGGCAAAAGAAACACTGGAGATGAATTGCTGCAACAACACAACTGAATGGGTGTAAAACTCAGCTCTGCATGATGTAGACAGTACTTGAATATGGATCTAAAAAGACCCCTACTTTATGCATGAGATGTTGCTCGATAAAATGTCAAAGGACTGGTGAGCGGTGGAGGTGATGGTACGATTTTAGACGGAAATTTGCAGCAGTAACAGAGAAAAGAAGATTTAAAGTACTTTCTGCACAAGAAGCCAAAGAGAAAATGCTGAGGATATGTGTTTGTAGAACAGGGGAGAAGATGAAACTGACTCAAATGGGATAAATAATGTGCAAGAAGTCTATTGCACTACAGAATGAAGATGAGAAATGGCAAAATAGGTTGTTACAAGAGAGAGGTGTTTGAGAAGGCTGATTTGCTCATGGGAACAAGGAAAGGAAAGGGCTGATCAAGGAGAAAAGCTGTGTGCTAGAAGTCAAGAAGTTACAGAAAATTTGAGAGTAATCAGAAATTAAGAAAGCTAGACTTCAGGGCTTTGGGGTTTTTTACAGGGCGAGAGTTTTCTGCAAATAGTGAAAGATTGTCAGGACATCCCAGGAGTTTGAAAGAAGTGGACATAAAGTTCTGGCAGGGGAACATATTGAGATCTGAGCCACATGTGTGATACAGTCATGAAGAAAACACTGGCAGTAGGCAGTTCCTTTTTTCCCATAGAAACTGAAAATATTATCACTAGTTTCTAAATCCCTCATAAGATCTGAGTACATTTTATGTTTCCGGTCACTTGTTTACAAGAACAAGGAAGCAGATGAGGAATAAAGATATAAATAAAGAATAAAAATCCAAAATAAGGAGAAAAAAGAGAAGACCTTTGCCAAAAGCACCAAATGGCATGGCCAGGAAATAAACTTTCTTGCTTATCAATATCTCATCTCAAGGATTGAAGGAGAAATTTATAAGCAAATATTAATAAAGAAGTTTTAGGCATATGGTATATAGGCAGAAGCATGTAATATTAACTGTCTTTATTTTCTGTCACATGTAACCTAAATACTGTAAAAAGCCATGAGTATTTTCTTTTGACTAACTTAGATGAATGTTTCTGTTACAGCTAAACCTGCAAAATCATTGGCTGTTTTCTGCTTTGTTAAAAAAAAGTTTTTTCATTTGCTTACACATTTGCTTCTTTAAAGAGAAAAAAATGCTACTGTATCTTAGATATCACTCAGAGGTAACTGCTCTTAAAATGCTTAATTTAAATTTGTTATTAAAAAACAGCATTCCTTTCCCAAACATTACTGTGTATATCGTAACTGATTTTTGGAAGAGCATATATTCACTTCAAGTCTTTAGAGTAGCAAGTAATCAGGACACAAGCTACAGGTAAAAATATTTTATGTCTGTAAATAGGAGCTACTCCCCTGTCCAATGTTCACATGGGTAAATACCAGAGGTGTAATGAAGACAGAGACTAATTGGTTAATGATTACACAGAGTAAGAAATCAAACCAGACATTATCCAAAGAAAATTTTTACATTACAACATTATGTTTTCAAGGCAGGAGAACAATTTGTCAAAGCTTCTAAGCCAGCTAGCAATGCTTCTGTAGTTGAATAATAGTTTGGATGAAAGAATTAAGAAATTCAAGTAGAAAATGGCCCTTCATTGATGAAAGGAATGTGTTGGGGGTTGTAGTTGACATTAAAACCTCTTTATGAACAAATGAAGTACCCTTTAGAGGATGCATGTAGTATATTTTTCACATATTTATAATCAGCACAAGATTTCTATTACCTCTAAAAACCAAGCATTTATTTTATATTAGCAATTATAATTTTATTACAATAAAAGTTACCTACCACGTTTAAGAAAACCAAAGATGCAGACAATGACATTTAATCATTAACATGGTGTTCCATGTTCTTTGTCATTACAGTGAACGATTATTAAAAATAGGACACAAATAACAAACTAATGATAACCCTGGTCCATTATTCACTAGATATTGTAATATATTATTTCCTCACCATGAACACTTTGTCCTGCAGCATAAATTTGAGAATGCATTTGGACTGGGACTCCCTCTCAAATCAGCTTTTTAAGGCCACATCATGCTAATTATAAATTACAAAGCTGGTTTGTGCATATGGACCCATCATAAGTCTTTCCTATTTTAATTTGTTGCCACCTCATCTCATTTGATAAAAACTGGCTTGCAGAATGATAAAAATGTTTAGCTATTGTAAAATGTTTCTAGTATATTTAGAATTATTTTCTTAAAACTTGGGGTTAAAACGTTTTCGTCAGGTGTATCCACCAATCAGGTTTAAACTTTCTTTAAATGCACTTGGAGTTTCCCCATAAGGCTATTTCTGAACACTTAAATAATAAAATACTTAATAAAAAATAACTCAAACCCAACAAAAATAGGATATTTTCTAAGGATTAGCATATCAAATCAAAGCAGTTAGTATGCAGATTTAACAAAAACTAACAAAAAAACCCCAAACCCAAAAGAAGTAACATGGCAATTTCAAATCATTGTTAACTGTGAAAAGGTTAAAGCCTTTCTGCCATACTATAGCAAAATGATTTAGCTCTTTTGACCATATCCAAGCAGTTAATAATTCTTTTCCATTGTTTTCCCGTACATTTGAAAAATATACATGTATAAATACTTAATATTTTGGGTTTAGTATTCACATATTTTCAATTTCCATTTGTTGTGGAAGCAGTGACAGGTTTAGCCTTGCTTGTAGACCTACTTTGGCCGACCATAACACAGCATCCTCCATATGGAAATTGTTCAGAAGATGTAGGAGATGTTACTTGCTCTGTCCTTACTGCAGTTTAGATTGTCATAGAATCATTCATTTACACAGCTCTTATTTAACAGGTTTTGGACAACCAAAGGGGATAGAAGGGGCTAACACTGCTTCCCATTATGGAAATGCAGAAGTTTATGTAGGATTAGGTAATTATGCAATTTCAGCTATATCTTTGGGACTTGGAAACAAAATAATTGCAATATATTTAAAGCATTTTCTGTTTAAGAGAGTAGCAAATATTTGTTACAAATACTCTCCAGAAGTCCTGTCACACATGATCATTACTCTCCTGACTCTGCTTTACTAAGGTGGCTTTCAGCAAGTGAGCTGCAGTACTGACAGTGCATGGATTGACCTCCCATTTGGATATTTTTACCACTGCAGGGTGCTAGCTCTTGTTTTGTTATGTTCTCTGGTCCATTTTTAAATATTTACTTCCAAGTTTGTATGTAAATAAACCACTGCTAAAGAACTGTCATTTGAGTCAGTTATAAAGTATTGCATGCACGATAAGGAATCCTTGGATCAAAATCACTGCACTGCAGCAGATAATTAACCAAAGTCTTTATCAGCTTAAACCAACGGGCTTGTTACTTTGGAACAAAGGTTACCAGGCTGCGCACAGGGAAATGTTTCCTGATGGACAATGCACAGCTTCTCCTTATTTCCAGTTGCCAAACTCTACTGAGGAAATTCTTAAATGCATTACTGCCCACTATTAGACACACATATACTGTGTAAAGAAATGTAAGTATATACTCTATCTAAATATTATATTTAATAATTATACACATAACTATAGCATTTGATGCATTCAATGTAGAGCCTCACATATAAGCAACCACAATATTGGAATTAATGTTGTAGGTAATTAGTTGAATTTGGGTGACAAATGGTAGCCAGGGGAGAGGTAGAAAACAAAAGTTCTTTAATATTACCTCTGCATTAAATTGCAGCCTGCAGTATGAACAGATAAATAAATAGGGAGCCCAGGATGAGTTCAGGTTGTCGTGATCTGCCTTCAGCATGATTTTCTACCAACTGTTTGGTAAAGAGATTATGTATTTCTCCAAGCTATGAATCAGTTGGTCATTCCAGCTACACACGACAGGGTCTTGTCTTTATTGGATGTCTTGGCAAATTGATTAATTAAGTCAGTACTAAAGCAAAAGTCTGTGCAATCAGATTGTGACAAGGTATCACCTTGGTTGTGTCTTTCAGAAAACACACCTGAAAAGTGTTTGTCTGCAGTATCAGCTCTATCGGCTTCTGAACAGCCATTGCTTTTGCCTTTTAAAGAATGAGATGGGACTAATCATCTTCTTCCTATGGTAACTACAAAGTCAATGTCAATCAGACAGTAACTACAAATGATTTATATTTACTATCACAGCTGTCACTTGTCTCCAGTCACTTTAGAGAGTGGATTTGGAATTGCACTTTAAAAGAATTTTAGGTATTTTGCATCACGTAATTGAACCTTTCTCTTGCATTATGTTCTATAATCTGGCATTTTAAAAAACCCACATTGTTTATACAGTGTGTGACATGAGATACAGTTTTTATGTATCTATGTGATTTTATGATTTGTTGGTTGCCCCAAACATTTACCATATGTATCTATACATGTAAACAATGTCTCTGTAGTATCTTACAATGCTGACTCTTTTTTTCAGCATAAACATTGCAGATACCTCCTGTTTAGCCTAATGGTCACTGTTTTCCTTCTGTTCTAGTGCTTATGTACCAAAGACAGAAGCAGGTCATTGCAAGTGGGCAGAAGTTCTTAAAGATTTGGAGAGGATCAAGACATCCAAAGTAGGTTCATAAAACAGTCAGCATTTCATATAATCATAGAAGAAGACGTAATCAAATATTTAGTACTGTACTCAGCTCAGAAATGTGAGGGAGAGGGAAAGGGATGGTGTTTGTTAGCTGATGTTCATAATTCTGACTCTTGTTTTCTTGTAGGATATTGATGTCAGTTTATACACTGCAAATGCAGATGAGGATGTAAGTAAGCTTCACATATGACCACAACTAATATTTAATTTCGTGGCTTCATTTCCTTACTAGAAAGTTTCTCCTAAAGCAGACTTGTTCTAATTTGATAAACATGTCTAAAATCAAATAATTTGCCTTGGAATAAATAGTTCTTCTAATCAAAGTGCCTATAATAAATTATGCAAGCAGGTATTAATTCTTTTTGTTTAGTCATCTGCTACGAAAATTAATTAAAAGGGATGATCAAGGCCATGTTGGACAGGGCTTTGAGCAACCTGGCCTACAGAAAGGAGTCCTTGTGCCTAGCAGAGAGATTGGAAGTACAGGATCTTTAAGGTCCCTTCCAACCCAAACTATTCTGTGATTGGTTGATTCAAAATTATTTTATCAAAGCAAAAAATGCTAAAATAATGCTGGTATTCATTTGTAATTTAAGGGAGCATTACCTACTTCCTCTACTCCCTTACCCATTCTGAATTCAGATCTCTGTCTCTGAGTTAAAGTGTTAAAACTAGTAAGATTAATATTAATTCCACTATGTTTAGTTATATGCCAGGTTCCTATCCTAAATAATTATTTTCCTGTGTTCTTCACTAAGACACGATGTTTCACCTCATCTTAGCAAACTGCTTGGCCTTTTTGTTCTTAGCTCTCACAGCCCATCTCTGCAGATATTCAAATGTATTTGAATAGTAAGAAAAGATGCCCAGTAAGTAAAAATCAGCCACTTTGTGGCTGATTTTATCTTAGATTATATCTCACTTATATCATACTTGTGTTTTAAATTATATAATAAATTATGTCCTACATTTGCTTATTCCTTTTTAATCATAAAACTACTGCAACTCCTTTTTTTTTCCAGGAAGAATGCCAAGAACTTGTAATGAGGTGCTTTTTCTTAGAGACAGAAGTGATTATTCAAGAATGTCGAATGAAAAATTGTAGTAAAACACAGGATGTATGGAACATATGGAAAAATGGAAATGAAAGCTTTGAAAAAAATAAGGTAAGTAGCACCAACAGTCTGTGGAAAAAAGGCAAATCAAAAATGTTTCTTCTGTAGCAGAAATACCTCTTTTGTTACATAAACAGTAGGATGGTAGAGATGAAAACTAGTAAGATTCCAGTAACCTGTACATGTAACAATGAAAAATCGGAGATTAGTGGTTTTTAGAAAAACACTTTCAGGATTCCCATCAAAGCAAATAATTTTGTGCATGCATACATATGTCAGGGTGTTTGAATGTGTGTGTATAAATGACCGTTTCCAGCTTCAGTCCCTGAAGTCAGATATGTTAGGCACATGCAGAAAAGTATCCTAATTTTCAGAGGGACAGTCATTTGCATCTTCCACTGAAGTGATGTACCTCTCAAAGATGATCCTGTTCAAAAAGTAAGCCAGGAACTGCACAGACCATAACGACCATGGAAACCTCCACTAATGATTTCCATAGCCATTACTTGCATTGGAATTATTACTAAAAAGAGGGCAAAAAAATTAATTCTCTGTCAGAACCAATGGATCAGTACCCTGCTTTACTATTGCATTTTGTTTTTCAGTTGACTTCCACAAAATCAAAAAAATGCAAAGAATGTGAAGAATATGAAGAAAAAAATTTTACAGAATTTGTACAGAATTTTGTAAAGGTTATACAGAGGGATTGCAAGCACTGATCAGAAGACACAAGCTGGAAAACAAGATTCTTACACGAACATCCTCAGAGAAATTAGATTATCACCAAAAATAAAGTGGAAAAAGAACGTAATTTACAATCCTCTTGGCTATCTCTTCATATACGTATTTCTATTGTGGTTTTCAGGTAAACTCAATTACTTCTTCTACCCAAGAACTCAAAGTCAAAAGTTAGAATATTTATTTAAACACTCTTCCTTGCCCTTTCCCCCTTTGTACAATGCTAGCATAAAGGCATTAAAAATTATCTCCAGTGTTCTCACAGGAGGTAAAGCTGGTGCTTGGTTCTGCTGTCCAGTGACAACATGTTTTGTTCCTTCATTTGTTACCTCTAACGTGACTTTATTCATTAATGTAATGACTACAATTCCTTTATCAGTTACCAAAAATTTCAATTGAAATTTCAACCAAAGCAGTCTTAATTTCATGCTCTGAATAAAGGAGGTGACCAAGTCTCTTATACACTTTAAAAAAAAAAAAAATCTAAGTGGTAGAAATCTTGCCTGTGAAGTAGGGTTTGTAATTTTAGTCTCCTTTTGGGAAAGAACTTTGAAGACACAAATCACTTTTGATCAATTATTGGAAATCATAACTATATTTCTAAGACTCAGTGCAGTCACCTGTCCTCTGGTATTTCTGCAATGTTGCCCAGTTTTCTTTGGGCTCTTTCTAAACTAACTGCTTTCCTCGTGATTCATATCCATGTCATACCAGCTGCCATCCATAATAAGTAACTCTTTTCTCCAGGCACCTCCATTTCTCTATCTTCAACTGATAAATGGCTGAGTCATTCAGCTGTCTGCTTACCAGGAAGGAAGTCTCAATCTCATTATGGCAACAAACACACTGCCTGCTTCTCTCTTATTGTTGGGATGCTCCCAACAGTCAATCTTTAGCACTCCGAGGAGATGAATCTCCAGTAAACTGCAAGAGGAAGAACATAAATGTGAGCATGTGGGATGTCATCTTCCTGGGGACTTGTAGACAAACAGGTTGGTAAATTCATAAGCACATTGATATCAGCATTAATCCCTGGTAGACATATCACAAAAGAAATAAATTATTTCCTACCACAAAACATCAACATCAGAAGTGTTTATTATGTAGTTTGGATGAAATAAAATGGTCCTGCATTTAAAATTATTCCTTAATTCAGTGGTATGCACTGAATATGATTTTCCCTTACCTGATGTCATATGCACAGGAAAGGTAACAACAAGTTACAACTTCGGTCTTTAGTCAAAGAGATAAAGGGACTGCCCTTATTTCTAGCTTTGAGAGAGCAGCAGTATACTCATGATGGGAGAACCAAAGAGCTGCTTTGCTCGGGGCTTTCTTTATCTTGACCATTTTGAAAATCAATTTCCTGATTAATTTTATCTTTTCATTAACAGATTTACCAGTGGCAAATATGTTAAATACTGTGAATTTGTCTTTTCAAAGAATATTGCTAAGCCTGTGATCACTCGGCTGGTCACCCTGTTAGCCACTTTCTGTTGGACCCTGGCCATATCCCTTTTATTTCATTTTACCTCCACCTAGTCCAGGTGCATATTCTGGAATGAAAAGAGGCCATTTGCTAATCTGGGTCTCCAGCATTTCTCTTAGGACTTACTTTTTCCTGAGAACTAAGCACCCAACTGAAAGCTTTACTACATCCTAAATCCAATGGTTATAATAGATTATCTGATTGATATAAAGGGTGGACTAAATTAAGGCCAGCTTGTTATTTGTTTGGGGTTTTGTTTGTTTGTTTGTTTGTTTTAATTAGGAAGTTCATAGGTATTCCAGAGGAAAAACATGGACACATCTGATCTGACTTCTTAGTCTGCAGGCAGAACAGTAAAAACTGGTTCAGAATGGCTACTTTTGAAGTAAACATCCCCAGGCTGAAGAAGGTATTTCTTCTACACAAGTTGGAGTTATTCATGTGGCATTTACTAGCTAATATTTTCCAACTGCTGTTGGCAAATATTAAGGAAAAGATTAATACTGGATTTTCTACAATTAATCCTAATCCATTTGTGGACTAAGGTGACTCATAGCAGAGTGTTTCTATGTACAGAAAGAACAATAACTCTACCTTTTGACATTAGAAGAAAAATCCTCTTCCACAGAAGCGTTGGACTACATAGTTCTGTGTTCCTGACTTTGCAGTAATTTAAAATCTGCTTTTTCTTTCCATTCCTGGTACTTAGTATCCACATTGCTTGTCTATATCCTAACAGGATAATGCAAGTAGCATTATCCTGTCTGACATCCTCTGCCTTCTTGATGTTTTATTGGACACCGAAGATAAATATGAGTTGGTCATCCATAGAACGTTGCCTCTAGTGGCTCCCAAATGTTCGAGCACCTGTTGATCAGGTACTGTTCAGATGATTTCACAGACATTTTAAATTCTGAACTACAGATACCTTTCTTGTTGGGACCTTCACTGTTTTGAGGAAAATATAAAAGAGGGAATTCTTTGCATGCAGTGAGATAGCTGGGGGATCAAGAGCAGTTTCAGATTATCTATCTTGTTCATATGGCTATGTGAGCAAAATAATAGTAAAGAAATGTGCTTTAAGATCCATTCCGGCTCCATGTGGCAAAAACTCAGAGACACAATGAATATTTGAGTCAGCCAGCCCAGTATAAAGTGGTAACACTTACGAAGGCAGGCAAACAGTGTATTTGAGATATATATCTATATAGGTATATACAGATATCAACAGGCATTCTCCATGGAGAAAGCAGTGTTTCAGCTGCTGCAAGCCTTCAACCGAGGGTTCAGGTCCAAGGTTTAATAGCACCCAAGGTGGGTAGGTATTGTAGAAACCAGAACAGTGTGTCCCAGGACATATGGCACTAGATAATCACATCACTACCCATTCCACGTACATCAATTACACATACAGTTGTTGTTAACTAATTTGTCCAGGCAGCTGCATCATAGTTACTGCGGTTCTACTGTCCACTAACCCCAAACTAAGAGACCTGTCATCCTAGTGAATCTCTTTCTCTGACTCTAAATCCTTTTCTAGTTTAATGTGGGCAACACCACAACAAAATGAAGCTCTGAATATGTAGCTGCATTTCTCATAGGAATAACATGGAACAAATGTACAGCAACAATATCATAATACAGTAACCTAAGATTAGCCTAGCTGCAATTATCAACAACTCCTCTAATTCATGACTTGCCCTCATCACAGTTATACTGAAAGGTGACTGAGCTGCCAAGCCCTTCCTTTAGTATCAAAAACACGGGGAACATGAAACATCCGCTTCAGGAATGAGAGCAAAGAGGAGGAAGGAAAACAAGTGAAAGCCACCTTAAATGATAACAGTGAAAGCAAAATTATTCCAACTCACTGTGAATCAACTGCACTACATCTTTCTGAGCAGCAGAATTCAGCAAGCGGCTGGATGAAAATAAGGAAATTTGCCTGCAATTGGAAAGTTCAACAGTAAATTTCAAAGAGTACTTCCCAGAACTGCAGTCAAATCATTCATGTCTTCATCTTAACAGGAACTAAAGGCAGCTTTCTTTGGACATTCCCATCCTGAGTCTCTGAGACAAGGCCATGATAGGATATCTTGGCAAGAGAATTAAGAATGTGAGAATGAATTTGCTGCTCAGAACAAGTGGATCAAATCAACAAGAGACACAAATTTCATTATATCCTCAAGTCAGTATTGGTGTTCTTGCGAATAGAAATAATATTAATTTTTATCCAAAGTAGCCTTCACTTGCAGCTTATACATATGAAGGCAAAACTTAATAGCAATAGGAACAGCATCACATGCTGGAATTTCCGTACAGCATCAGGAGACTGATCAACATGACGCTGAGCCATACTTAAAAGCAACATTCTGTAATGTCTAAAGAGTTACATCTTCTCTAGAGGCAGAGAAGAAACAAACTTTGCTTCTATGAACTCTATGGAATTTTACTCTCATGCACTTAGGGAGGAAAAGAAAGCCATAAATGAGCAAGCTAAGCATTTTTTCAACTAGAAGTTCAAATCAGCACCTTGAAACCGTCTCCTTCCAACTATTTTCCTTCAAACAATGTTGGAGAATTCACCTCTTATCAAAAGACTTAGCTAAGCCAATAATCAACACCTTAAATAAAGACAAAAGGAAATAAATATGTTTCATAACCTCACCCTCTTCTACATGCTTATTAGATGTGCTATTTTCTTGACCAAGTCAAGCCAGCCAGGAATCAACTGGCTTTGTAAAAATGGGGGAAAAGATGAGGCAATACAATAAAGAATGAAAAATCTGCTTAGATGACTGACTTACCTGTGCCATGACATAAGTAGCTCACTACCTCTTAAAAGTTAAAAACATAGAGAAAAAGGAATGAAGTTAGAACATAAACAGAAATTAGGGGGTTTTCTGGGAATTTTGTGGAGAAATACAAAGGCTAAAAAGCTTATTTTAACTTTAACATAAAAATTAGTATCCTGTACTTGTTCTCTTCCTTCTGAGTCTGAATCAGATTTTTCAAAGATGAATGGTGACTATTGGGTAAAAGCTTTAAAATCTCAGGGAGATGGTGAATTGGGAGGGAAGCAGCCAAAGAAATATTAGGAATTATCTACTGTGTGAGGCATAATCTTTAGAACATGTTGTCGTGAACAAAATAAAAGAATTGAGTCATCCTGGACTAATTGATGAGAGTCCCTTTGTAAAAACATATCCAACAGAATGGATCATGACGGTTCCTATCAATTCTGATGCTATGTCACCTAAGGAAAGTATTGAATCTTTCATTCTATTCTTTCAAAACCTGATATTAATAGGGAACATAAAAGTGTTTATGACTGGGATGTCTTCACAGTTCCTTCAAATTTCTAAATATTTGTTTAAGATTTATCTTATAACACAGTCTTTCAATCGTATTTGAATTCCCTAGGCAAGAAAAAACAACAGGGTGGTTTCATCTCCAGACTGTAATTCCACAAAGTCCTCTGTTGATACAGAAAAGCCTGTTAGAAGGATTTTCCAGCTTCTTGCAGTGTTCTGTGTGAATCTTTCCTTTCCCATGCAAGCTATGAAAACAATAAGATGTTTTTGTGTAACTATCTGGACACCTGGTGTTTGTCTGAGCCTTGTTTATGGTACACTGGTGTAATGTTATTGGAATGGGTGTTGTAAGACCTTAGGCAATCACCCTGAGGGGTGGATGGTCACTGAGCAATCTCCTTACGTGATTAGACATACAAGTGGACAATTAATTAATTAAATACGGCACTTTCCTGCTGGATACGCGTGGCTTCATTTCCTCGTCCTTGCTATACAACCACAGTCCTCAGCCATACAATTTTTGCCCCTTTTTTTCTTTTCCTAGTGGGACTCAATACTCCTCAGGGCCTTCCACTTCAGTATATACAGAACCATTTTTAATGTGCTGTTTTTACAAGTTTTAGTAAAGGAAAACAAAGAACTGCAAGTAACTTCTTCTATGTCAAGATGCTTTCTTGAAATCAAATTTTAAAATACATTGACAGTGTTGCTGAAAGAACCTTCATTAGACCCAAACACAGTATTTTGTTGTCAGGTGAACAGAAGCCATCAGCTTGCAGCTTTGTTTATTTAATGTCTTTCAGGAAGCAACTGTATTCAGCTTTTCAAGATGAAATATTGTATATCAGTAATCCTTACAGACCCTTAATGGCTGCTCTACCACACGACAGACCTTGATAAAATGACAAAAGAGAATTTAACAGAAATTTAAAATATACTTATGTCATTGAAATATGACACAAACAATGATAACATTAATTGAAACAGTGTATTTGTGCCACAGATAAACCTGAGAAATCATTCTTTTTAAAAGTTGCCTTTCCAAGCTCTTTTAAGTCACATACTTCCTGCAGTTAACTGGAAATCTATAGTCTTGCAGTAATACAGGACTTATTAGTAATCCCAGCTTGGGGGTCTTTTGAGCCATTAGTTTCCCAATGAGCCAAAATTTTCTCTGTCAAGAAAAGAAAAAAATCTAGTATTTCTTATGATTGGTAGAATCTACTGTTTTTCAATGGAGTACTGAGAAGCCAAACCATACTTTTGGTCAACCTCAAGGCATTCAGGTCAGTTTATTCAGTCTGTAGTACATGGAACTCCCCAGTCCTCTGAGGCAGTGATACTGAATAGCAGGTGTTAATCATAATCCATTATGACAGCTGGGGATTTCTTCTCCTCATTTAACCTTAATTGTGGCTTTTAAAATCATATTTTCCATTTTTTTCTTTTATTAGTTGAAGATCACAAATGAGAGATTATATTTCCTTTGATTGTTCCTTTGGCAAGCTTGCTACAACTAATTCAAAGAAAATTAGATGATTATGAATAATTTTTGCAACTTTTTTCTATAACAAGCTTCCTGCTTTCATGCATCATTTGACATTTCAGAGTTTTAACTGAAGTCTTCAGACAACATTACTCTCTCTTACACTTCCTACTGCAGGACAGTGACCGGGCTTTATTTTACCCCAGACAATCTTCCTAGCAGTAGGTATCAGTCATTTGGATAAGTTAACTTAACCAAAATCCCTTGGCTGTAGTGTAGTTCTATCACATCACATAATTCCTTTTTAGGACTTCATCCTCCAGTATTTTATACCACTAATAAATTATGAAGATCTCTCTGGGACAACTTAAACAGAAATCCTTGAATTTCTGAAGTTGTTTGTAAGTTTTAAGTTCTCCAGCTATAACATATAAGATGCAGATGTTAAGCATCAGCTTAAAGACTTAAATGGGGTTTTTTTGTCAGTTTTATGTCCCCTTTTTTCCCATCATGACCTTCTGGGATCTTCTGAAAGCACTGATAATTCGGGATAGTCTGTGACTTATTTCAGCATTGGTGAAGGAATCTTAAGCAGACAAACTTCCACAAAGCGGGCCTCAGTTGTGTCAGAGCGGGGCCATAAGCTTCCCCAGTGCTTGTATAGGGTCGCAGTTATCTGGTGACTGACAGTAAGTCAAGCTATGGAAATGATGCCTTGTCCTCCTCAGTGCACAGGAAAAGGCACCATGACCAGCAGCCAGTGGCTCTTTGGAAACAGTTCTTGAGAAGCCATGATTTCTGTCTCTGTGCAGTGGAGCTCCTGGAAGTCCCATTACCAGCCAAGTAGGATGTTGATGATAGCTGTGAGACCACCGTGGAACATGGTGTTTATACAGAAAATTTTCTTCTAGGAAAGCTGCCTTAAAATAAAAATTTCAAAGTTGTGTTCTCTGGACATTATGAGAGGCCTCTATGCCTATACAAATAAAAAGAAAGGGTGGGGAGGCCAACAGGCACAGCGCAGCCTATTTGGGCTTGGCCACACGAATTAATGAGTCTGCATTTAGTCCCAGAAAGCAAGGAGTAATTTTAAGCTGCATTGACATAAAGGGACAGGACAAAAATAATAGCATTGTTGAAAAATACGCTATAAGGAGTCACAAGAAAAGGGTGAAGGCATAGAAAGTATTCTTTTTCCCTCTGGTCCTTAAAGTTATTCCAGCCACTAAATATTAAAGTTGACAATATTTGGAATGTAACACTCAGATATCTGTGACTCCTCTCACTAAGCTGTTACCTGCATCTTCCAAGCCTGCACACCATGACCAACTCAAGGAGTACTGTATGTTGAAACCAGAATGTCCTTTCTCCCTGACCAGCTACAAGTAGCATTTCAAGCGCAAGCCACCTCAGTAATGGTAATCTCTAACACCTAAAGTACTCTGTAACCACCACACTCATCCAAACTCTGGGAAACTGAGGAAGAATAATGCACAGCTGTTTTCATATCATGCCCATGAATGCTGAAACTAGCAAATCTCAAGGTTCTGAGAAGAAGGGAGTAAGAATTAAGTAACATATTCACTGTTTACAATGCCAACCCATGCTGGGAATACTTTTGTTTATTAACGATAGAAAACAAGACCTGCCTTTACCCTTCCCACTTTCTTGTTTCATGGTAAAAGGCATTGTATGTGCTTCCTTCTACAGCCCTCTCCTCTTTAAGGGATTACACTTTCCACAATAGTTAGGACACAGGGACATATGTTATAACTTGTAACTTGAACAGTGCAGCTGGACAATATTTCTGCAAAGAAAAGGTGTTTACTTCAAACAATATTCCCTCACAGCTGTTGCTACAACAAAAATATTTCAAGAAATCTAATCATGCTCAAGATCATTATTGGTTGTTTTCTGGTTTGTTAGCAGAGTTGCAAATAATTTTTTTTTACTTGAAAATATTTTCTACCAGAAACTTACTGCATCTTCAGAAACAGTGTTTGAAGCAACTTCTTAAGCTGCAGCTTTATTATAAGCCTACTGATGTTACTGTAAAAAGAGAATAAAAATTATTTGTCAAAAATCATGTAGTGAAGTAGTTTGCATTTTTCGCAATTTGTGGAAAATACCTTGTGTCATACTAGCATATATAAAGAGTATATAGATTACATTCTCAAACTTTCTCAGGACTTGAGGGAAATTTACAGTGTTTTTTATTTTGTACTCCAAAAAGTCTTACTGGAGTTTTCAACTTTCACTATCTTCAAACAAACAAAAAAAGGCAACTTAAAGTAAGTCTAAAATGGTTCTCAATCAATCCAGAAAAATTGGCTCAACAGTAAAAATCTTGGCTATATCTAAAGCCATTAAGAATTTTCCATTCCTTGTGTAAATGTAAAACTCAATCTCCTTTGAATACAACTGTTTCTTGTAGTTTTTTTCCAAGACTGCTCAAAAACTATCTGATATGTACCTTGGGCAATACTTCTACAATGAATTGTACAAGCTCATTCTTGTTTTGCAAATATAATGGTAAAACCCACATTGTGCTTGAAAGTTCTTGTATTTTTCCTTGGTGAAAGACCTGAAAGTGCTTTTTACTAATCAAAATCAGAGATTTGAGTTGTCCAAAATATATACAAGTGCTTTTAGAATCAAAGGATATTTAACTCCATTTTTACTCCACATAAAAATACTCAAAACTTTCTCAGAATATATTCTAGCAGGGGAACGTTAGAACAAAAACATAAGTCTGAATTTTTATAACTTCTCTGTAATAATTTCAACAATTAGAAATTAAATACATTTCTGGGAAGAAGCCCTACAACACCCTTGCTGAAAGTAGAGGGCTAAGTAAAGGATAAAGAGAAAATTTTAAAAAATTGATAAGGAAAATAAATTATTTGAACATGAGTCAGATGACTATAATTTAATTTTAGTTTTTTATATTACTAATTTTTTTTGTCTTATCACCTTCTTTATAGTCTCCCTTCCAGCATTTCTTTGAGTTAGGCATTAGGCTTCTAAAGAAATCCCTTAAGGCATATGGTTACACCTTCAGGGTTAGATCATGCCTCCAGGACACAGCCTTTCATTTGGGTTGTGAGAATGGCAATATCCTGCTTAGAACAAGGAAATTGAGGAGCAGTGAGGTGACAACTCCTTGGAATTAGAAGCAGAATTTACAGAAGTCTGTGCATTACCAGCCTTCTTCTGCTGTGGACAGCTATCAATGCTGTATTGTTTAGACGCCTTCTTTTCAGGAATTTATGACAGCAAAAGAAAAGAAAATGAGAAAGGTAACTGACGTGAGTCACTGGTAGCAACTCTTGTGCTGTAAGGGTTACATTTCAGACTGAGATACAACTTTCAGTTAAAAGGATGTTCTCAACTACAGCAAAGTGGTAAACTCACTCATGGCCAGCCTCTTGATCCCAGGATCAAAAGGGGCAACTAATACTTTCTCTAATTAAATTAGTTCCTTTTTCCTTGCTATTTAACCTCAAAGGTATTTACAAAAGTCAAAATTAGTAATCTTTCTATGCCTGCTGACATAAATATGTGATTTGTCTCCTTGCCCTAGCAGTCCTTCTTTAAGCATAGAGTTGCTAGAGGTGTAACATTCTTTCTTAGGGATTCATGTAAACATACATAAGATCCAGTGTTAGATGGCAGAAAGCAGAGATTCCTCATGCACATACTACCTACAAGTTCTTGCCACTATGTACTGTAATCAATCAGCAAAGAACCCCTGAACATCTTGTATCCCCTGCTACTGAAAATATCTAACCAGCTCTCCAGCCACCCACCTGTCTTGCAGGTAAACACTTTTGAAGTCCTCCTGCTGAGGAGGGGAGTGAGTGAAAAGATGGGGACGAGTTTGGTCCAGAGGTCAACCCACAGTACCCATTCTGTGCACTGTCAGTACAGAGCTGTTGCCCTGTGGTGTATGAGCTCAGAGACCTGCAAATTATTCTAATCACACTTCACTGCACACAAATGACCTCTCGATTTATTATTCCATCCTCAACGTGTACTACTCAGCATATTCAGTGCATTAAGCACATTTTGTAGTTGCTGTGGATTAAAGATTAACTGTGACAAACTGAACTTTTCAACGAAGTATCCAAAGGGAAAATACCAATGAAGCAATGGTGCAGTTCCATGCAGACAAAGCACACGTTCGAGTTAATAGCCTTCCAAACTACATGGCCAGGAGTAATTTGTAAGCTTTACAACCAGGTTAACAAACTGGATAGGGATTCTTCTGTGCTCCCATTTCTATGTCTATGTAGTCCCAGAGAGGGTTTCTTACCAAAGCCAGGGTTAATGAACTAATGTGTGCAGTCCTTTCCTCCCTGCAGAGCCATCACACTACCACAGAAGAAAACACAAATGAGTTTTGACTGTGAATGTCCTCAGACCATCAAAAGGAAACCTACTCTGAAAGATTAGTCTGAGCTCTCAAGAGCATTGCAGGCTTAAGCTGCACATTAGTGTTCAGTATTTCACTAGAACAGTTAAAAAACCACCAAAGGTGAAAATCTTTGCCGCATTCTGGCCCTTCACATGTTGGAGGTTTTCCCAAACAACTTCTAAGAAATTAAAGGGGATAGGTCACAGTAACAGTTGCAGTAAATAGAATCTCAGTCTAGTTCAGTGAACTATATAACCTCTCCTTGGAAGTTTTCAAGTAACACCAAATTTATTAAAAAAACCTTCTTGAAATACATGCAGTTGCGCAACTTCTTTCATGGAACAGGCAGCAGATGATAAATTATAACCATTAGCCTAAATCACAGCTGTATCTCTCTTTAAACCTTAGACATCCATAATACACTTTATTAGAGTGTTTGTATATTAAAAAAATAAAAAAAAGAAAAAAAGTAGGACTAACAAAACCAGAAACAAAAAAGAAGGTATGACTGGTCTGCTGATCTAGCAATAGGATGAAGGAATGAGTAATAAAAATCTCTCTTTCAAGAATATTTTTTCTAGTAAGCTTGCAAAGTAGACAGCTCATGAGTGCCAGGCTGATTTGGAGGGAGATGTATTGTTGGGGGTAAATGCACAATTTCCATGAAGGGATAAAAATTATCCTTGAACAGACAGCTGTAAATGAAAGACTGAAAATAACCCTTGTGTTTTCAGTGCTCACACACTTTGTCCTTTCCTACAATTTCATTTTTAGCATATGCTTCATATCCTCATGATGGGTCATGAACACCCAAAGGTGTTTGTAGTGCTGAACTTAGTAGAAGTAACTTAAGAAATTCCATTACTAGACTGGGTTTTTGTTGGATCAAAGTTCTAATGAAAACTCATTTAAGATAATAAAAAACTTTATACCTATATTTTTCTACCAAATTTTAATTAAATTTAATAAAAATAGACATGAGATGGTTTTTTTTCAGTCGTAATGGGCAGGCAATTTAGTTGCACGAGTTCTTTAGCAACATGCAAACCTTATAGTTCTGCAGGTAAGTAAGGCACAGTCCTGAACCTTTTTTTTTTTGTTTGGGTTTTTTTTTTGTTTTGGGGGGTTTTTTTTTGTGTTTTTGGTTTTTTTTTTTTTTGGAGAAGCATGTAAAGATACTGTCTGTCTATTGAAGTATGCAAAGGAAATGGATAACTGTCATGGGATTGCACAGGGAAGATTTACATCTTCAGTAAAGAATTTGGAAATGCCATGAAACATTTGTCTGTTAGTATCTTGCAATTCCATTTAGGTAAAGGCTTCATAAGCTCTGGTTTAGAAATCAGATGGTTGAGATTGAAGGGACTTCTAAAGGTCATCTGGTCCAACCAACTCTGGTCAAGCAGAGTCATCTAGAGGAGGTTGGCCACAACCATGTCCACTCGGCTTTTGAATATCAGTTTTCTTAAACTATAGAATAATAGATAATAGTAATGGATGGTGTCATGGTTTTGTTCTGTGGTGATCACCAGGAAATTAAGCTCCTCATTAAGGACATAAAAACAATTAGTTATACTAGTTATACTTTGTGTAAAATTAGTCCTGATTCCTATAAGCATCCTGGAAACAGCAGTCTGACTCATTGTGGTCTTTTAACTCAATCCACTAAGAACAATATGCCAATAGTACTTATGGCAGTGGACATGATAGTGGGGGTGTGTATAAATAAGATCAGTGTTCTCAGCCTTAAGAAATGGTTTTAAAGAGAATTAATTTTTTTTTCATATTGTATTCTATGCATTTTAACTACATTACACATCTGCTTGGTGGTCAGTAAAAGCTGTTATAAAGAATTTCAGATTTTAATTATCACTCCTGGATTAATATTTTCATAGAAAACAGCAACATTTTAAATGTAAGGATAGATTAGAAGTTTTGCAATTAATTGCTTAGTGTACTCTTTCCAGATTCAGCCAAATCCCTTTGGCTCTCTTAGGTACTTAACAACACTATAGACAATTAAAGAGAATGGAAAAGCACAGACAAAACAGCTCACTGTGCATTGAAACACAGCATAGAAATCAGACAGGTTGATCTGTAGTTTCAAGATGGTTCATTCCTATAATGCAACCGACCAACAGTTGATACTTTACACCTGATAATGGAATATTTTACCTTGGCATATGCTCCTCTAGCTAGGCACTGGGAAGAGTTTCCTTTCAGATCACACTTAATACTGCTCCCTTTTATCAAGTACTTCCCTTTGAACAAGTAATTGAAAATACTTGAGTGCACTTCCTTATAGGATTACTTCCCAGTCACACTCTAATAGAAATATATTTATTGTTCAGCAAAGACTTGTTGAGCAAACAAGAAAAGCTCTTGCCCTTCACTAGTATTCTATTTACCTGAAGTCTGATTTAAAGAGTTTTGATGGAATAGGCATCTCTGTGCAGCATTATTTTTTCAAGATGCCTATTTAGAACTTGTTCAGCATTAAAGGCAAGTCAGTTAGTTACTTTCAGTAAGACTATAATAATTTCCTATCATGCACATTAACAACAAGATGATTCCACACTATTGGACTACCTTATAGCACAGAAGACTAGAAGCTACATAGCTATGAAAACAAAATTGAATGTTGCTGTCCCAAGGCAGAAAAAGGATTGTATTTATCAGGGTTGGAAGAGATGGCATGGGGAGCTGGGGGAGGAAAAAGGCTGGTAGAAGTCAAAAGAGTATTAAGCAGGTTTAACTGAGAAGGCCTGGGAGCAAGCTCTCCATGAAAAATACGGCATCTTAGATCTTGTGTCTGAAAGACACTTTGAAAGGTACTATGAGGAAAAGGGATTTTTCATTTCCCCCTCCCTTCATCCTGACCCTCTTCTGATGTTCCCTCCACCTCATGCCATACCCCACAATCCATCCCAGACAGAGAACTCCACCCTCCTCCCCACCGCCAAAGGCATCTTAACATCCAGCTCCCATTCCCTGCCTCTGATTAACCTGCTTTTATTCCCAGCAGCTTCCCTGATAAAGGAAGGGCAAAGAGAAACTCCTGACAATGTGAGTTGAAGACAAGACAGCACCAGAAGCAGAACCCAAAGATCTGTGGATCTCAGAGAATGAAACTTTCTGACCTTTTCCTGGCAGAGCTGAGGCAGATCTGCCAGGAAACAATATCTGCTTTGGATTTGGGCTATTTGTGTGGGCTGCCATTCCCTTCCTCATCCTAACATAAGCAGCAGCAGATGGCGTAAGGATGGATTCTTCAGACCATGGCAGTCTATTTTTGCCACCCCAGGCACAAGCTAAACATGCAGTTTGCAGCACCTACAGACTCACACTGAAGAAAACCAAGCAAGCTGTATGTATATACAAGTTTGCATCCTGCAGTCCTGTTAAGTGTCCTCATTTTAGCTTGGAAGAGGCTGACGGTTTAAGCAGTAGTGCATGGAAACTTGAGAGCAGCTGTATCACATTTCAGGCCTTGAAGGCAAGCGTGCATACAAGTGCTGTTATTATTAGAACACGATGTTCGTCTAGGACAGATATGGACAGATGTCATACTCGTCAGGGTTGCAGAGAGCTCCAGGTGAATCCAACCTGTCCCTCAGTTTTTGCCCTGATTGTCCGTCTTCCTGCCTAGGGAATCAGCTGATTCACCCCAAACACAGGAGGATGTGTAGGTAAAACATGTTGGCTCCTAATTCTCTCAGACCTCATTTCTCACCTGCTCAGATTTTGCATCTTGCCCTCCTGTCTCTGGCACTTCCAGCTCTGCTTCATAATCTGCCATTCCCCAGTCTGTCCAAGCACAGTTTCAGGACAGGCAGATAAAGATCTCATCAAATCTGAAGCAAGAGTTAATCAGGCATTAACTTGAGAGGCCCTGGAAATGCTCAGTATTCATCACTGAACATAACACTTCACTGAAGGGAAAAAAGATATTTAGAAGTAAGAAATTATTCTTTTTATGGGGGGATAAAAGGGGCAAAATTATCAGTAATGACTCCACAGTACTTTGAATATTTAAAATGCTATATACTTTATGCATTTATGAGGTTGATTACAAAAATCACAATCACAAGAACAAGTAATGGGAATGTGGTGTTCAGACTAATCTTAAAACTTGGGAGTAAAATTCCAAATGCCTACAAATAAATTTCCACTCAGTCTCCTATGAATTTACTCAGTCTCCTATAAATTTACTCACCACAGTACCAATAGGACTACTTGAACAAAGGAATGTTCTCCTATTAAAGTGAGTACATATTATGTATTGTAATTCTTGCTGCTCTTACTTCTATAATTATGGAGGCATATTCATGAATATAAAATTCACAGTTTGTGGTGATGATCTATTTTGAGCTAATAGGCTAAATTGAAACATAGCTGTGTCCAGGTTTCCACCATAACCTTCTAAACTTCAGTATTAGTAGAACTTACGGTACATTACCTACTAATGTCCACAACTCATTTAACTCACATAATGATATAGATATTAGGCATTGCTCTCCTCTATTCGAAGACTGCACTACCTGCCACAGAGCCACATAAATTATAAATTGTAGTTGGTCTTTCAAAGGTCTTAAATTCTACTTTTATCAGGGGACTCCCTTTCAGAATAAAGAATAGTTCTTCTTGCTGCTGTCAGTTCTAATATTATAGCTAACAGTCTTGGCAGTGCTATTTTTTGAATTATGACAGGCCTGATTACAAGAAGGAAATACAATGGAATCATAATGGTTACTTATTTTCTATTGACAGCACTCAGAAGGCAAGAAAAAGTAGAGGCGTGTTCTGCTAGACATTGCACAAACACAACATAGCAGACAGTGACTGCCCTGAGGAGATTACAGTCTCAGTAAGATTTACAAAGAAGAGGGAGTAAATGACATCCAGTACTATGATTCTCTTTCTGGGTTTACTAATACGTGACTGCATATCCCACCTAAATTATTTTATGTGATGAAGAGATACTTCAAATCACTAATGCAAAGGAAGAAATTTTGATAATCCAACAAATCCTAAACTTCAATCCTCAGACAACATCTATTAGTAAAAATGCTGTTTCTCATACAGAACAATTACTGTATCTTCTGGCTTATATTCAGTGATGAATACCTACCTGGGAGCTGTGCTTGAAACAACTTGTTTAATACCATCACCTACCTTGCATGCCTTCGTGTTTAGCAGACTAGAAGTGGTCCAACATGAAAAAGCTAATAGCACATTCCATGCATCGCTGTCCTAAAGAGACAAAATCAGGCCAAAAGGAACACTGCTAGTCTTAGCAATGCACATATATCTATAGTCTTAGCAATGCACATATCAAGTAAGCATGTAAAAAGAAGTTTTCTATCCCTTTTCTTACAGCACTCCTAGTACAATAAAGGCCATGTTTTTTTTAAAGTGCAAATAGATAAAGGTCAGATATTTTTTGTACAGAGAATTCCATCAATATCCTATGTAAAGGAAAATGGCCAATATTGCAGCTGCAGTCAGATTCCAGTGCAGTTAAACTTCTTGAAGTTCACTGTTACCCCAAGGAAATTTTTGATTTTCCAGTTTTGTAGATCTCTCTTTTCTTTATGAACAAAAACCAAACAATGCGAGGAGTTGGGCCTGAGCGCATGACTTTATGGTCAGCAGGAACTTTGCCAATGACCTTAGTGATTCCAGGAGGAATAAAGCCAGTGCACACATGAATTCTGGTGCTTTTCACTCTTCACCTCTGGATCTGCTTGTATCTCCTTAAATGCTGTACAAACCAGAAACACTGATTTCCCTTAACGCCTAGGTCAGTATCTGTAATGGTTTAATTAAAAGCTTGCTCTCTGAGGGTGTTTCTCTCTGTGATGATACCCTTGCACTCTGTTATTTCTCTTCTCACTTCTTGAACTGAATAAAGTAGTAACCTTCAGATTTTTAAAAATAAAATTTCCTATTAATTTTATCATTATTAAATCAGATTTAATTTTCTACATATGTTGATTTATCTCAGTTGGTCCAAATCCTTACTGAGGAGTAAGGTTTCTTTCTCTGACTTACCTGCTTCTGATGCCTACACACAGCTTAGTCACATTTAAGGGTAATTAAAAATATTCCAGTCTCATTCTGTGGCACTGTGCAGTTTGTGAAACATGAAAACTTTCCAATTTGTACTATTTTGTCTCTCAACTCAATTGCTCTCTTTATTTTAAAATATGTTTGACCATTTTACTGATATCAAATCATCATATCAAAGCATCAAATTCAAAAGAGCGATGAGGTTGTGAATAAGCTGCATTGCTTTGCTTTTCATGTGCCCACAGCTGAATTCTTTAGAAGGTCCCAATTTCACAGTCAGGCTTAGCCTCTGACCTCATTTATGTCATCAAACACAGCTGGGTCAAATTCAATATAAAATCTTTATTTTATCCCTTTTGAAAAAGTGATGTGTGAGAAAATTAGAGGATGGTTTAACTTAAGTTATAACCTAAGATTTCTCAGCAAGACAAGCTGCCAGAAAGTCCTATAGTCAAAGCAAAAATCAAACTACCAAAATATCTCATACTCATTCTTTATGGAATGTTGTCACTGGAAGCAAACAGCTACCATGATTTTCAACACAGTCACATTTTAAAAGAAAATAACACAAAATATTTTAAACTGGAATGTAAGGGAAAACCCACAACATCTCTCTACCCCATTGCCAAATGTTTTAATTAAAGTTTTTAGAACAAATTATAAAAGGACAATTCTGTAAAAAAAAGAATTGTTTTATCTGGAAGTCCTATGAAATGGTGTTGAACCAGATAGCAATTTTTGGGGGGTGTTTGTTGTTTTATCACAAGTGTTACTTTTTCTCTGTCACTTAAACAAATCAATCAATCCAAGTGTACTATCTTGTATGTTTGAAAGACTGTTCTTGCTTAATAAATACTCTTCTGCAATCCAGAAAAAACCAAAAAGGTTTTAGAAGAAATTAATTCCTTTGTCATGTCATGGTCTGGGGTTTTGTTAGTAGTTTGTAAAGAATATAGTTTTAGTAGTCTATAAAACATATTAATCGTGTGTGTGTGTGTGTGTTACTACATACACATGGTAATGTGCGTAGTAGCCCCACCCACGTTACAGTACGCAGTAGTGTGTCTGTGTATGTAATGCACATGGAGCATCGTGGATAGACAGACAGCAAAACATGTAAACCTCTGCAATGTTTTGACATACTGGGAATTAAGCCTGTTTCTTCCCGAAACAAAATCACAGATAAAATTCTAAAATATGCAGAGACATGCGTATCTACACAAAAACTAGAATACTTATTGCATTATGACTCCTATTTCTTCAAATGTTCCCAAACATGAAGTCCTCAGGACACACAAAGCCCTCAGAACACACCTAAGATATGTCAAAAGGGGAATTACAAAAATTAAGTATCTGCTCAAAGTATATTTAGCAGTCCACTACTATTTTCAGAATGCTAAAGTCACTGGACAGTGTGAAAGAGCTATTCTTATTAACCTTAACCCACGTAATCTAGCAAAAAATTTTTCTAATTACCATAAATTTAGCTTTCTGACGCTTGCAGAGCCCAAGTTTAATCATAGCCCTATCTACCCAGATGGTTTTATCAGACTTGGAAAACTGTGTCACTTATACCACCAGGTTTAGTCAGAACCTCTTGATTCTTCCAACCTCTTCTGTCTCCAGCCAGCATTTACCAGTAGCTACTGGTGTCAATACTAATTCCAATCCTAACAGCATCCTTAACCTTAAGAAAACCCCATCAGGAACCACATCCATGCCTAACCAGACAGCCTATGTCAGGTCTGCTCTGAATTTAGCCCAGAAGCTTTTTCTGGACCATAAATTTACCTTTGGTTTTCTTGGAGTCATACCCCTAGAGGGGTGGTGCAAAACAGGCAAAAAATATTCACATGGGATGTTCCTAATTAGGAAAGTAAGAGAACTCATATTGGGGTAAATGGATATTTTTTACTCAGTGGTACATGTCAAATTCCTTTTATCCCTTGCCCTTTCTGTTGTGGAAAGAGGCAAAGTATTTTAAGCAGAAAAGCAGTCCTTTAAATAAAGTTGAAGGACCAGTAAAGTACCGTCTTGGGAATTCTGCAATTAAATTTTATCACAGCAAAAAGAGATTATGATGAAAAATTAGGCCATTGGTGAATCAAGTAAGCATGCAAAAGCAGAAATGAAGTGAAGAGGAAATAACATAAATCAGCTTCAATTTTTCTAAGGAGAGAAGCTAAAGAACCCAGCTACAGCAGGAGACATATGTTTAAAAGTTGGTTTGGCCTGTCCTCCAAATGCTTGGGATCTCAAGCTGATGGGACAACACAGACAAAGTCTCTATTTCCAGCACAGCTGTTGCTTCCTTTTCTTTTCCCTGCCTGGAATACGATTCCAAGCAGAAGCTACTGCCATTCTTTCTAACAAAAAAAGCAGATAGATCATGGACACTGTTCATCCTTTAGCACATTTAAAACATGACTGCAGACAAAGAAGCACATGTGAAAGGATGCACGTTGATATTGCTTAACTTCTTCCAGTATTTTTTCCAATAAACTGAGCAAGAACAAACTGACGCCTCATAGACTGGTAGTCTCAGTTTGAGAATTTTTTGAGCTGATGTTTGAAACTTTAGATCTAGTCCAAATTGCCAAACAAAACTTATTTTGTCAAAAATACATTTAATGCTGCTATTTTTTTGCCAAAAATATTTTGGGAAAAAAATGGTCTTCTGGGTTGTTTTTTAAAACTTATTTACAATATTTCAATGTATGAAACCACATTATACAACCAAACTTCAAATGCTTTACATGAAAACTGAAAGCACACTTATGTCAGAACGATCCATCACTGGAATTTATTAAAATGAAATCAAGATTGGTATTTAGTATTTTGTCATTTTACTTCAAAACATGTTTTGGTTGCTCAAATCATGAATGTGATATAGTGGATCTGTTCCAATCTATTTCAATGAGGCTTCCACTGGATCTCATATACTGTGGAATTATGAGATGTTTTAATTGCTCAAACATAAAAAACCCTGAAAGGGTTTAATTTTCTTCATTTGAAGGTTTCGTTTTCTGCCATAGACAACTCAAAGCATAGCCTAATTTTAGTTGTTCTGTGACTGAATAGAAATCCTCATTTTGTACTTTATACGTTCTACACTTTGTAAGTACAACCCTTGGCACAATTACACATTGACTCATTCTCATTGGTATTTGTAAGATAATAACAGAACTTTTTTGCACTGCATTTATATTCTATGGAGACTGCTTTCAATTTTTTAAATAACAAAAATAGGAACTTTTCTTTCCTAGTATTCTTCAAATTCCTCCATGTCTTGAACAAATTAGTTTCACTGATGACGTTTCAAAACCCACACCCCCCAACACAAAAATCCCCACACCAACATGTGAGCAGGAGGGCCCTGAATTAGCTCCCATTCTCCCAGAACTGGACGTCTCTCTTGTGATAATGGTATTTATATGCCTGCAACTGCATATCAAGACATCAGTAGTCAAAAAAAGTGAGTTGTACACTACATTAATTGTGCATTTCCTCTCATTTTTTTTAGAATGAAACACACAGTGAGACACAGCCTTCCATCCCAAGAAAATGGCAAGGAACATATACACATTAGTAGAAAAGATTATTTATCTTGCATTCTTTTATGAGAGAGTAATTGCTTCTCTGAGTTATTGCCAAATGCTGCTGGAAACACTGGCCGTGTGATCTCTGAAGTCTTCACAGCCTTGCCTCCCCAGGCCTCTTTGACTGAGCTGATCAAATTCATTCACCGGCTCCCTGCTAAAATACAAGATTGCCCCAACATCAGAGAGGGGAGTGAATGGCAAGCCCAGCTTTTTTTTAGTCAGGTATCAGATCTGAGAGGAGAAGCAGTAACTGAGGGGCCTGAGGGGCAGTTAAGCTATATCTAGACGAAGCAGTTTGCATGGGCTACACGAAATCACTCAAAAGAAAGGCAATCCTTTGCAGCCTGATGCCCACTTTAGAAACTCGGTAGCACAGAGGATCAAGAATGTGTCCAGCATACCAGTCTTTCACTTTCTTACCCCCACGGCAGGAAATCTGCCTTCAATGGCTAATATCACCCAACTGTCTTTCTCCTCCAATATGCATTGAAACGCCTATTCTCCCTGGGTAAGGAGAAAGCAGAACACAGGGCCTAGAGGACTCTCCATTTGTCTCCCAGGAAGTGCAGTTTTTTATGCTCTGTCTTTAGGATCACAATGTGTTCTAGGTTAAAGTTCTCGAACTCCCTGAGTCCTTTGACTCTTTCTTGCCCAGAAGTTGGGAAGAATATCACATAACAGAGAAGTCTGATGTTGTACAGCAGACTGTCACAGATCATAAATTGACTCTGCAAATCTATTCCCTGCTTCTAACGATGACTGTGCTGATCCTGTGCTGCCTTTCAAGAAGAGTGATGACATTCCAGAAATAATGTAATTTCACTGTTCTGAATGAATGACAAAAACCCTAGTGGAAACCAGAGGCCTTAGATCAAGATCATCTCAATTATTTGTAGGCCATTTTTATCCTTTGCAACTTTCCAAGATAAAGAAGGAGACCTATCCAGCTTCAGACACTCTATCCTCCTTACACTGATCATTTGTGCCTCTGAGAATCTGGAGCCCCATCTCTTTCAACTGCCTTTAAAAATAAAATACTGATTTTATCTCACGAGGAAGAAAATGGATATGATTATTTACATCCTCTAAGGATCTAGCGCAACATTTTTGTCTAAAAAGTTCACTCAGTTCTGCCATGTTTGAAAACACTGTCAATCTAAATCAGCTCTAATTTTCCTGGTTATTTCACTGTTTAATATTTTTTCCCATGAAGCTATTCTTTTGGGATTTTTTTTTCTTCTTTGTTCAACTGAGTTCCTGCTAATAGAAAAATATTTCTTCCATCTGGTGAGAACCTCAGGAGACTACAGACAGTAATAAAGACAAGGGTCACAAGCTTATGCAACAATTTTATTTTTGAGAAAACATTTCTCCTGGAGTTGTCTTCTAAAAATTAATATATATCAAGTATGACTGCTGAGGGAAATAGGGAACATTTCTTGAATAACACCAGTTTCTCCTCATTTCTGTTTTACACTTAAATGTAATGCCCTCAGACACTATTGTCTTTGAACTGTATTTATGTAGTATATTATAGAAAAGTCATTTAATGATGAAAGTTCAAGCTGCCTTGTGAAAAAAAATACTTTTTTCATGAAAGTGAAGGGGTCTTTACAAAGGAAGGTTAAAAAGACATCGTGTTATGCTCCAGAATGATCTTAATAATCTTAATTCTTACCATGTTAATGCAGATCTTGAAAATCTTACACTTTCTTCCCCATTCCCTCTTCTCAAAATTACTCCTTCCTGTGAGTTTTAGAGTCCTGCTGTGTTTTATCTTCTACAATATCCATTTTTCCCCACAAAATTCTGTCCCAGCATTTGCTTCAAATAGATAAGCTTATTTTCAGAGCATAATTAATAGAATCAGGATAACAAGTATATAGATCTCAGCAAGACAGATACTGTACCAGAACTGCCCATCAGAAACCTTATCTAATTTTCCAAATTACATTTTCCTTTACTTTTCATAAAAATAAAAACCTTGATGCACTGAAGACATGAAAACTCTGGGATTTTCACTCCCAGAGGCCCTCAAGCAGAATGGTCTAAGTCCTGTTTAAGTCGTTCTTTAAAGGAGTTCCTATTTAATCTACACCCGTCAGATCCCTTCCTAAGGTAACTACAATATTCCATCTAGGAGGATGACTTGGGAACACCTCTGCCAGTTCTCCTTACAAGAAAATATTTTCATTTATTCCTTGCAATTTCAGAAGGCAAGGAGCAGCCTTTCTGAAAGATACCTGGTGTCTGTTCCTCTTGGGACCCCAAATGGTAGGGTTTTTTCAAAATTTCTCCGTTTCAAGATTTGTGTGGCCAACAGTGGGAAGCTGGTTAAGTCTGAAGCTGCACCTCAGATCCCTTCATTGTACTTGAAGAAAATTCTCTCAAACATAGGAAGGAGATGTAGCAACATCCTAATTTGCCAGCTAAAGGTAGAATAAAGTGAAAGGCAAATTCCCAAATCTGAGTCCTAATTACAGTGATATGAGCTGTAATTCAAGCCTCCTGAAGACCTTACTGGAAGCACTGCAAGATTGCTTTCCTACCTAGATGGCAAGAGATCTAAGAATAGAAAAGTTAACAATCTGCCGTATATCAGATATAAAATGGATATTGACACTGTGACTTTTTGTATTACAAAAAACCTCCAAACCTCAGTAAGAATCACCTGCTAATTAATTTATATTACAGCTGGTTATGTTAGGCGTCCAGAAAAGACCAAGCTTTGCTTGGACTGTTTTTCACTCTATTTACAACCTAAGCAGACACTAACGGAGCTGCAACAGCAATATGACAACATCCTGACAGTCCCATGCTGTCAGCCAGTTATAAGAAAAACTTTACCTCCAATACATGGCTAAAAGCCTATTACCATTTTCCTATAATTTGTGGCAAGTCTCTTCTCTTTCGGATGGTCTCAACTTCTAACCTCCAACCTCCCCGATTAAAATTCTAACTGAAGCAGTCATTGTCACTTTCTGACATGAAGGGGTCCATGGAGCCAGGAAGGCATTCCACGGTGACCTACATAGAAAACCTGCGGAGCCAGCGTAAGGGCGCAGCTGAATGCCCTGGGATGTCAGTTCTTGTAAAGAAATTCCTGGTGATACCACTTCACATGGAGTTAATGTTTTGCAGGAGAAAAGATGTACACAATGTGCAGAACTGGGACCAATTTCTATGGTGAATTATTATTATTCACCTTTGCTTGCCTTCACTGAAAATCCTTGCTTGATGGCCTGCTGGCACCTACACAGAAAAAGAATGTAGGGCAAGACCTCATTCAGCCATCCCTTTTCAGAATCAGGAGTGCTTTAGATCGTTGGGAAGAGCAGACCTCTGTCGACAGCTACAAAAAACTAAATTGAATCTTTAGTGGACCTTCTCCCTTTCTGACAGGCACACAGGAATGCTTGTGCAGGCTATTCTTTTCCAATGAAGTTATTTGTGTGACACTTCTTTTCCAGTTGTCAGCTCCTCGTGTGTCAGAGGCAGTACCATACATGCATGGGCTGTACATTGGTGTGGGATTTGGGCTGCCCTCTTTGCTTTAATGCTTTTCAAGAATGGATATTTATTTTTGGAATATTCACCAGACTTGGGGAGAACTGAAAACTGTCAGTGCCTTCAACATCTGCACTGAAATACTGCTTTCCTCTGTAATCTAGTTTCTACATGAAAAAGTCTGATAAAACTGAAACCCTGAAAATACATACATTCAGGGATTACCCTGAAACGCATATCACAAATTGAAAGGGGAATGTTTTCTTTGTTATCCTTTCATTGACTGCCAAACTTCACCATTAACCTGACTTAGATAATTCTTGTCCTTCTCTGAGGGGCCACCAGCAGAAATTTCTGAGCACTGGTCAGTCATAACTACTCTTGAAAATCTGTGGTGAAATTATGCTGGGAAAAGAGGCTACCCATAAAATAAAAATACTTTATATACTCCTTTAGGTGAAGAAAGATGGATTTTTATGCCATCTACATGGAATCCTTTCTAAAATCAGTGGGTATTGGAGAAATACACAGATTTTGTCACACAAATATAATATCAAAATGGAGTCCCAAGGCTCCACTTGAGAAAGGAAAACACTTTTTTTCTGAATGTTGATCCACTTTGAGTCCTTATTAATTAGTAAGGAGAAATACAGCATTTTTCATATATGTTTCATTAAAAATTGTTACCAAGATTTCTGTAGTGATGCTTTTTTCTCTATTACATCAGTAGCTTTTGCAGCCCATGTGTTATATTGATTTTCTCCTGAGAATGTTTATGGTATGTTTGGTATGACATTTCACTGCACTGATTTTGAAGATAATGTATACATAAATTGTCAATGATTTACTTTTTCAGGGAACCAAAGCTGAACAACTTTCTGGTCTTACTAGGATTCAGAGAAAATCTGATGTAATGTGCTGAGTGAGTGATAATTTTCTGGAACATATTACCTGACATTTTCTCACCCATGTTCTTTGATAAAAAGAAAATAATATTTTCTAGACAGTGAAAATTAGATTTTCTGTATCAGTTTCGCATGTTTTGTGAAAACAAACAGATTCAAAAGTTATCAGTCTAGTAAGCAATAATAATCAATTAATCTCATCCAGAAAGATAACTGGTAGCATTCAAAGAGCAATTAACACAATACATAATTTTTAAATAAGCATTTGGATAGCAGAAATTGCCATTATAGAGTTGGCTGCAGAAAAAAAGATGAATAAATAAAATAAATGTGTTTAAAATATAATAGGGTCACAGAGTAAATTTGAAAGCTGGATGGAAAAACTAGTGAAACAGTCAGTGAATAAGAAAAGATTTTATATGAACCTGCTTCTTTTTACTTTGGTTTGCACATAAAACCCACAGCTCTTTAGCTGATTAATTTTCATTTGATGATCAAAAGCAGCACCTTGTATGACTTTCACAGTTATTTTGTCCTCTCAGTTGTAGACATGGTACTAAGTGATGTTTTTAGCTCCCATAAGGGAATTTGCCTAGATAGATCCAAGCCTTTTTAGTGTAGCACATTTTCCTTTCAAGTGTGGCAACCTTTGAGACACAAAGGTTGATGATAGAACACTTGATAGAACAATTTCCATTAAAAAAAACCAAACAAAAAACCCAAACTAAAACAAAAAAGTCATAGCCCAGGCATTCAATATCACTGTGAACATATTAGGGCATGAAAGGCAGTGGAGAGGGGCCTCTGTCCTGCTTCCCACCTTGCTTGGGATTCCCTATGTGATCTACAACTCTAAGTTATCTTGGGTGTTTCAGAGAAAGAAAAATATAAATAAAATGCCAGAAACTAAGTTAGCATGAGAGAAAGGATTGCCTGAGGCACCTGACTGAAGTCCTGACACATGACACTTAATTGCAGTCATTATTTCAATGTGGAGACATCACTCTGCCACTCCAAGATACTGATAGGCTCCTGTTGAGATCAAAACCCCCACCATTCTCCCTTGTCCTATTATAAAATATCTCATATCTTCATATTCAAAGACATCTACATATAATAAAACTCTCTACAGCCTTATTGACTGATCTATTGAAAAATAATGCATATGGAATGCTACAAATTCATATAGCTTGTTTTCTGCCTAATCTATGTAGTCCATTGTATAAGCCCTCCTTTCTATTAATTTCCATTTCATACAGAAAACAGAACTGAGCACTGTTTCTATCTAAAAATTCCATATGTGTTCAATCCAGAATGGCAACCAGTCTTTTCCCAGAGCATCGTGCAGAAAGCAAATGTTGACGCGATTACCTACAATGTATTAAAAAAAAAAAAATTCACAAAAAAGCACAGCCAAAACCAGACAAAATATTTCCACACAGCCTTTTGCACAGCTTAACACTGCAGTTTTATAAGCTGATTCAAGCAATCCGTGTAGGACATTGTTGTTCAGACAAGCCCTTCTCAAGTCCATGATTTCAGAACAGTAGAAGTGAATGTGAACAAATAACAAACTGAAGCACGATTCAAACCTGCACAAAGTGTGTCTGCTAGCATCAATCCATTCATTACCACCAGCTTCCCCTCCAAGCCAACATACTTGATTTTCAGTTATGGAATAGCATCATCTTTACAGCACATACCAGAGACCAAATCCCACTGTCTCCAGTGGGAAAGCCTGAACTTTATTAGAAAATATGTTGCACTGAAATCAGTCTGTTTCCAGGACACACACTTTCAAGAAGTAAATGTACTGAAATGAAATGAAAGGAATGAAATAAATATCGAATACTTTGTGCTGGCATTTAGTGGTCAAAGGAGAAAATATGTTAAACATTTTATCTCTATATGTGAAAATTTTTTAGTATTTTTTTAAGTGTTCATTCCTCTGTTTGGAATCTATCCCAGCTACTTATACACATTCACCATGTCAGTATCTGGGAGTCCGCCCCACCCCAAGAGCTTTCATCTTAAAAGCCCTCTGAGAGCAACAGGAGAGTCATGCCAATGGGAATGCTGACACAGAAAAGGCTGCCTGGCCTAAACTTGCAAATGGGAACAAAACACTTCAACCCAATGCACAAGCTGGGGCCACAGTGGCAGGACACAGTGACAGAGGCAAGAAAATCAAGGCACAGTGTGCACAGCAGCACAACAGGTGTGTGAGCTGAGCATCTGTGAATGAAGGATAATACTGTACTGCTGCAGATTTCTTACAGCTTTGGAGGCTAGACATGGGAAATGCTCTTTCAGCTCAGTTAGAGCAACACTGAATAGTGTAATTGAGCTGTAAAACAGTCCTTTTGTTGCTTTCCACTAACTGCTTGTCTGCCAAAAATGCATCGCTCATTCTGTCCTTTACCAGATGTAATGAGGCAAATTCAGGTGTATATTGAAGTATTTGTTATATATCTTTTGTCACATCTCAGTTTGACAGCATGCTATTAAATAACATGGGCTATGGTGTAAAAGGAATGGCTGTAGTGAGTATTCATAACTTTTGTATAAACTTATCATTTCTGATGTGCTGTATTTTAGAGGACACGAAAGTTGTCTTCTTTCACCTTCCGCCCAGCAAACAGAGGTCTGAGCCAGGTAAGAGTCAAATCCCTGCCATGCCTTGTCAGGAGGCTAATGGACTGCAGGGCACAGGGATGGCTCCTTGCTCTCAGCTGACTGTGCTGTGAGGGCTGGCACCTGGGGAGTGTGCTCAGTGCGCCCTTCCCGCTCAGCTGGGGATTGCTGCCCTCCTCAGAGCAGGCTGGGCACGCTTCCAGAGCGCCCTGCCCTCCCCTCCTGCCATCACTCTGGGACTGGCCTGCCCTTTATTTTTCTAGGTCTGTTCTTAATCTCTCTGTAGCTATTCCTGTCCCATGATTTCAAACCTTAATCTTTTTCTAATGCCCACATTTGATTTTAAAATGTTCTACTTGGCGCTTGCCATCTTTTGAAGAATTCTCACCTGCACTGCCTAGAGCCTTCTCAGGCCTGTTTTATTTTATGCATCACCTTCCACTCCAGAGAGTAATATCATTAGTGCACTGTCTGCATAAAGCTTCACTTTGACATCAAATACAATGTTTTATTATACTGTAATTTTGTCAATTTCTCTGCGGCACTTAACAGTGAAGAGGTATCTTTTTTTAATCTCAGTGTTGGCTGAACCATCAGAGCTTATCAAGCCCCCTGAGTGCCAACACGGGTCTTTTTTATGCTCTTATTTCTTGGCTGAGTCATTTCAATATTCTTTATATTTTCCTAGTTGCAGTCACTTGATCTTCTTGACATTTATAGTAAGTATAGTAATCCAACTACATGGATTTACTGTCCAGGTTGAATCTAGTTTTCTAAGAATTATCACAACCAATTAAATGTGTCTTCCACTTCAGGGATTGTCCAGCTTTGGTAACTGGAATAGAAGGGTAGAAAGAGAAGAGAGTGTAAGTTGAGTTCCTTGCTGGTGGAGGGATTTAATGCAGTGAGGCCTGAGAACATGGTAAAATACAGTTATAAATTTTGCTTGAGAAAATGAGGGTGTACACATGCTCAATAACTAGAACAGCTCTGCTGTTACCAGTGAAAAGAATATCTATGCAATCTGAATTGAATGTGTTGTAATAATGTTCAGTGTGTTGAACTAACAAATAGAGATTTATTAGTTCATCCAGTGCTGCATTCTCTAACTCATCCACATTTCTCTCTTTCCAGTTGGAAAATCCAGGTTCTAGTATCAGTGAAAATCCAAGCTCTAATATCCTATCTGGTAAGATTATATCACATCAAACTTTTCAAGTCTTAACTGATTTTTCCCTTTGTGGTTGCCCTGAAGTTATTGCTTGTATTTTCTTTATAGCAGTAGTGATCTTATGCAGAAAACACACCACTGGATTGTTAGTTCCATAAGAATTCCCTCTTGATTTGAAGAGCATCCACGAATACCCTGAAGACAGCAAATACCTTAATCGTCATTCTCACCTTTAATCCCATGCAGATCATGATTCTGCATTGTCTTTGTACCTTCCCCCTCAATAAAAAGAATAACTCCTTGATAATAACATTCCTAATTTTTTACAGTATTAATAGTGAACTATGAAGACAGATGCCTGTGTAATTTGCATCACAGAAACACTTTTTGCAGTTAGCACAAATTTTGCCTTTATTTTATGCTATCCACTACTACTTCCTGATTTTTACCTTTTTTATTTCCTGAATCCTTTATACTTTTTTTCAAAAGTGTTATGTTTGCTATAGTCTAACAGCAAGGTTCCATTCCTGCAATTCATCAGCCTCCATCAGACATTCATAATCTGGACTTCTGGTTTCATCACAGGAAGCAGTGGGTTTTGAAGAGAAGGAGTAAAATCGAAACCACAAGCAGGAACGTATGATGCAGTGCTTTCCCAATATTTATCTAAGCGGCTTTTAAAAATTCAGCTGTTGTGTTCTTGCCCTGAATCAGCTTTGGTAAAGCAAACTCTTTGGTTTCTTTCCAGTTTTGTACCATGTTTGAGGATCTTTCACTGCCTCAGCAATGCTCTTTATCCATTATTTGTAAGCTTTCTTCCCCAGTTGCTTCCTGTGCTGTATTTTGTGTTGGACTGCACGTTTTTATAGCAAGGTGTGTGTTGAGGGCAATGAGTGAGGCTTTAACAAGGTAATACTCATAGTGTCTGTGTCCTGCTGGAGGCTAAACAGGCATCCCCCTCTGCCAGGGAGGCAGCGCAGGTGCTGAACTGGGGCTGGAAGGTGATGAGCCACACCCTACACAGAGTGCAGAGCAGAAGCTGAAGAGAATTTGGAACCTCCTGGCTTCCAGCTGCCTGTTCTGAGAAGCCACAGGGCTTTCCAGCTGCACTGGATTACTGTAAATGGATTCTTTAAATGACCTTAAAACACTCGTTCACAACACTCTGGAGAGACTGAATGGCATTGTTAAATTGTGTGCAGTTGAAGCAACCATGGGCCAATTACCCTCAACTGCTGAATCTTCCAGTAGAGCACTTCCTATCAGCATCAGTGCTCACTTCAGCAAGTTCCCAGGAATAAATCTTTTGGCACATTATGCCCTAAAAGAGAAAGAGGCGTGGGGACTTAGGGCACTCTGAGTACCTCACTTGCCCAACAAAACACCTCAAAAGTTAACCTGAAAAGGAAGGTTGTTAAAGTACATTTGACCCTTGAAGAATACAGGCTTGCAGTGCAATCACTTCTAACTGAAAGCATCAAATATAGTTTATACCAGAAATTGTAATTCCACTTCACAAAGTTTTATCTCCCAGCAATGCAAAGTGGACAACTAATTAACCTGTCATTTTTTAAATTGAAAATTATGTACTAGGCAATTGCTTCATTTAATTAAAAATTACAATGTTGGGAAAAAAAAAAAAAGAAAGAAAATAATTAGTCTTAAAAGTGTCATTGAACACCTGTTACTCCCTCCAAAAAATAAAACTTGAACATGAGATCAACCAGAATTTTGGTTTTTATTTAAGCCAGAGAAGTTGTAGTCCGTTCAGAAAATAGTGTAAGAGTTTGTTCAAGACGTGCATAAAGTCTACAACAAGCATAAACGTGATCATTTTCTCCAGCAACATCCCCAGGGATACTTTCAAACAAATGTATTAATTCATCTGTTGTGAATTCTATAAGAAAATTAACAGTGACAGAAGCCTGAAAGAGTCCTACTTGCCGCTGATTTTTCATCAAACCAAATGAAGGAAAGTAGAAATAATTGTACCTGCTGCTGTGTTGCTTCTCATCATAAAGGTCCAACAAAGAAAAAGGTTTCCTGTGAAATCACTACAATGTGCAAAAAGGGTAAGCCACTGAGTGGACATTGCCAACAAAAGCAGTTTGCTTGAGGTAATGACAATGTCAGGAAGCTGTAATTAATATAAAATGTCTAGACTTAAAAACAGCCTGATCAACACTGCATCTCTCCAGGTATTTAATTTAGAGAAAATAGCTGCTCATAATATTTACCTTGGGCTATTATTTTACACAGAGCAGTCAGCCAGGAAGTCCAAAGAGCCACATTTCTCCTAAGGAAAAATCCACCTTTTGCATTCTTACCCCTTGAAGCTCTGCTTCCTTTCCAGTTTAGATAGGCCCGGTAGAGTTGGATGAAACCACATGAGGAGTGTCATGGATGGACTTTCAAGTTGTTTAGGCAGGTAGTAGGTTATGAAGAGGTAACTTCTGAGCTGGCTCTTGCTGAGGCAGAACACTTGTGTGTCAAACAGAGCATTATGGTACTGAACAGTTTCTGAGGTGCAGAGAAAGTCCTTGAAAACCTTCTGCTCATATAACTGCATAAAAACTAATTCCCACTGCTGGAAAGGAGATAGAGTTGCTTTCTCCAGTGCTACTAAGAAGGTAAGACAGTTGTTTTTACAACTCCTTGATTGAGTAAAAAATGCCAGTGCAGCAATTAATCTATTGCCAGTCCTACTTTGTCCAAGGTGTGTCAGGGGAGGTTTAGGTTGGGTATCAGGAAAAGGTTCTTCACCCAGAGGGTAGCTGAGCACTGGAACAGGCTCCCCAGGGAAGTGGTCACAGCACCAAGCCTGACAGAGTTCAAGAAGCATTTGGACAACACTCTTGGGCACATGGTGTGACTCTTGGGGATGTCCTGTGCAGGGCCAGGAGTTGGACTCGATGATCCTTGTGGGTCCCTTCCAACTCAGGGTATTCTGTGATTCTAAAACAAGGAAAAAATTCCTAATAGCTCAATGTAAGTTTGGGACAGATCAAGTCCTGCAATTATCATTCTAAAAACACAAGGTTTTCATTGTCCAGCATCAGAGGTACAATTTCTTCTCAGAAAATGTTTGGTAAAGACCTGCAAGCTCAAGAGACTCAAGATGCTCAGCATTTCCAAATGATGGAAGTCAGGGAAACAGTTTCAGTTACACCATGGATCCCTTCACCTCTCTGTCCCTTGTACATTGTGGCTTGCAAGTGATTCTTTGGAATGGTCTCTTAATCCTCCTGTCTTTTAAAGTACAATTGACTCCACAGGGAGATTGAGAGGGGTTAATTAAAAGATTCTATGCAAGTATCTGTTTTATAAGATTCTTAAAAGCACATTTACCTTTGAAGTTATTTCAAACACAGAAATATCCGGAGCTGGAAGTTGAGCAGGATATTTTGATAAGCCACCATGTCCCTTCCGCTGGCATCATCCGTGCAGTGGAAAAGCAATTGTTATTTTGTAACTTTCATGGAAAGGCAGTGTTACTCAAGTGAAGGCCAGCTCTGATGCCACTTACTGTCAGCTAGACATGGGGGCATGGCCAGCCCCAGGACATTTGCACTCTGACACTCTCGAAGTGTCTAATTCCTGCATGTACTCCTCAGATCTCATGAAAGGTCTCAAGCGGCACTCAGGCACTGAGTTTTCAGTTCAGACTGAAAAGCTTATTATTTCAAGAGGATTAATTTGGTATTAAGACCATGATTGCTCCTTGGATAGTTTTACTTTTCAGTAGGCTGAGTATCTGTTTGTGGATTAGCCTGATTCTTTATTACTAATGTTGTTGCTACGGACAGCACTATTTAATTATTTTTACTAAGTCTCCATCTAAAAACCCCAGAGAATACTGCAATAAACAAATGACACAATAATAGCAAATCCATATACTGTTGGGAGTACATGATACAAGTTTGGTTTATGTCAGAAGCATATTACTAATAACAATTCAATTCTGTTTCAGGGACTATTAAAAATGGGGTTAATTTATAAGTACAATTATTGCACTTTGTGTATTTCAGTTGGTACAAGTTACATCTGACAGCTCACAAATGATCAGTTACACTGACTGATTCACTGCATGAGATTTACAGTTTACTCTTTTCCCTTGGTAAAATTCAAGACTTCTGAAAAAAGAATCCCTATGTTTATTTATTAATCGATAATTCATATGGAAACTATAAGTTCTCATACAAGCTTCTGGAAAAGGCTACCAGACATCTTGTAAAAGTCCACAGTTCTATGAACTTTTCACCCTTCATTCCCCTAACTTTTCAATGAGTATTTCAGTATTAGCACAACATATCTCCCATGTGAATATGAACTTAGTATAATGAATGCTGAGAAATTCAGGAACCAGAACTTGACAGAAACACACTACCTAAAACACAACTCACTCTAAATTGCGTGAACTCATTATACTTGATCTTAAAAAAAAAATAAAGACACTTTATATAGAGAAGAAAAGACAGATTAGCAGAATGGTGCTAAACTGCCCACAGCCCAATCCTGGTTTACAGAGATTCATACTGTTTGATAGAGACACTCTCAAATCATCCCCCAAATATCCTTGCCTGCAAGGAAAAGTCATCACAGCACTTAGATGAAAGGAGTCCTGAATTTGGTACTTATGTCACACCAATTCTCTGATACTTTTTTTTTTTTTTTTTTTGAGGGAATGGGGAAGGAAAATTCAGCAACATTAGTTATTTGGGTTAGTTACGCTCATTCTGGGAATTTTTACATCTAGTCAGTCTCTTCACTGTGGAAATCCACCCTGCAAGTGCTTAAGAAAGAAGTGGAGAGGTCTGTAATACCAAGAAAGTGCCTGTCAAACCACTGCCAATTAGTTTGGCTTGCGGCTAAACAGAAAGTCATACATAGGCAGGGTGATGGTTTGCCATGGATTCATTGCCAAGTGTATGGTTATAAAAATCCAATGCCTTCAATTCCCAACTCAGAGCAAGGGAAGTGGTTTTTAGAGGTTAAATCTAATATGTGTAATTTTCAAAACAAATGTTTTGAAAACAAAAATTTACAGAAGAATTACAGTATTTCCTTCTATCATAAAACGTCAACATAGACTGAAAAACAAGAAGCCTTCAGCCCAGTTTTGGACATTTTCACCAATCAAGTCACTTTGAACCTAACCTCAAATTCAATTTTGTTTAGTATCATTTCTGCATGCAGCTTGGTACAAGGGCTCTCTCTTCAGTGAGCTTAATTTTCAATTGGTAGGCAAAGAATGATCTTAATTTCTGAGCAGGGTCAGTAGGAGTTATCACAATACAAATTAAAGCAGCTCATTTATCTTAGGGGAAGAATGGTAGATTATTTCTCTGGAGTTCATACAATGGTTTATTTAATGCTGGCACACCTGAAACTCAGAACCAAAGAATTTTCAACTGGACACTGCTCAGACCTGGCTACAGATAGAGGGCCTTTTTTTATAGTCCCCTTATGTGGATCCAACAAACACTTGTATCAGACTTGACTGACCATCAGGCAGCCAGTTTAACATCCATTTATCTCCAGAGGTTTGGCTATGGCCTATATTAGCAGAATCTCTATGTGCACAGATTCTGGGAATTCTGAATATATATATTTGACTCCTGAGAAGTTATGCCATACTCTAAATAAAAACCCTACTTCCAGAAAAATAGAGTAAAGAGAAAATTCCATATGGCAAATGAAGAGCCAGGTTTTGTAGGTGATAATAGACACAAAATGCTGCCCTGAAGGGAAGATTGGATGGGACTCTAAGCAGCCTGGTCCAGTAAAAGGTGTCCTTGCCCATGGCAAAGGCATTGGAACAAGATGATCTTTAAGGTCCCCTTCCAACCCAAACCATTCTATGACTCTATGAAGCTGCAGTTGATACAGAACACTAAAGACTGTGGGAAATAAAGTGGAGTAAAAGGACCTAAAGACAGCACTGCCACGAATTGTCAAAATGTGGAAACTTCACTGCACAAAGACAGTAGTTGCCAAAGTGAAAAACTTCCTCTGTTGACAGGTGATTTCCTGAAGCACACATTAGCCTCTCATAAAGGCACAGTCCTTTTCCAATCTCCTTTCTTACCTTCCTTCCTCTTACTAGAACTCTGCTAATTCACCAGGGGTGTGGGGAGGCAGGAATAAAACAGTCAAGAGAATATACTTGTTATATATGCTCTTACCTTTCTTTTTTACCCTTGGACAACATTAATAAAAGAAAGTTTGTCACTGTTCCAGTAACAGCAGCACTGCAGAGAAGTGTCCAATGGTTCTGCTTTGTCACGCGGAAAGTGTTGACATTCTAAAAGGCTGTCTGGGCACAGGTCTCCACATAATCTTTCATAATGCTGTCCATTCCATACAGACCACTAAGACTCTTGATTGTCAAAGCATAGAGAACCTTCAAAGACAGTGTTTCTTCTTAACTAAAAATATTTAACCACTTAGCTTGTTGTGTGATTCGATTTCATCCTTACTCCCAAGATAAGTCATTAAAAGGCATGATAAATTCACATTTAAGCTATATAAGTAAAAGGTTAGATCTTGATGCCTTTAACAAATTTTTATTCAGACTTTATTCAATAAGGTCACTTATACATTTGTGCACCAGAAAATAATCTGAAACAAGAATTAAATAAACCAGAGGAATCCCTGTACAGAAACTCCCACCTTATTGAAAACTGTTCTGATTTTGCCTGTTTTTATTTACTGATCTGAAACAAAAATAAGTGTGGCTAATAATGAGAGTTCATACAGCCTTTACAAAGGCTGTCTGTGTTAGTTAAAGCACAGCATGTGCTTTTTTAATCATGTCCAGCAATACAACCTGTGCAGGAATAAATGCTTAGGAGAGCCTGTTTGAAAGTGAATGTGACACCTGAGGAAAAGAATGTATCAGCTATCACAGTTTCAGCAACATCAGGAACCTGCCTGGTTCTATCTATGAGCATGTTTAAGCTTGCACTCATATTAACAACATAACTGGTGAAGGAAATTTAGTTCCACCAGCAACTCACTGCTCTGACAAGCTGGTAGGTTCCTATTTTGTCCTATCCTGGAATCTGATTTTTTTCCTCTGGCATACTTAGATCCTAAAAATGGCTTGATTGCTTTGTGCCATGCTAGGTTTGTGCACTGACCTCCCTCAGTGTAGACTAACAGGGAGGGGGAATCAGGTGCTCCCACAGAAAAAGTTGCATTTGCATTTTACAAGGAAACATTGCCATTTGCTGATTATGAGGGCTTATGCACTGAGGAGTAATAAAAAACCACATAAAGAATACAGTTGGATCACATTTAAAGCAGTTTAGTTAGTGCAGAGAAATTCAACTTAAATTGTTTATTCAGAAAAAGCTGTCAGGAACTAAAACACTTAACTGTGTGCACCACTAGCAAATACCTTTTAGCCAGCTCCGGTTGACAACAGCTATAGAATACCAGGGATATTTCTGTTGCCATTGTTTATTCCTTTAAGGAAACCAGTAAGCTCAAAATGCATCCTGTCCCAGTTGTGTCTCCTTTTATCCTCCAGAAAACCAGAGTGAACTTTCTCGCAACATATTTTTTTAACTTTGGATATCCGTGTAGCAACATGGAATATGATCTCCAGTGATATATTCTCCCTCCAAACATATTTCCCAGGCCATTCTGCTGTAGGTCATTTGTCTTCTGAAAGATTCAGATGGACATTAGGAAAATCTTTCCAAGATTAAACATTGAAAGTCACGGGGAAAATTTGACTAGATTTTTTGGGGGGCAGAGGAAGAGGAAGGATGCACTGTTTTTTCTTCCATCTGAACTCTCAATGGTGTGCCAGCAAGTTAAATATCACTCAAGAGTGAAAGAAGGAGGGAGATGGGCTTTGTAAGCCCCAGTTTTCTATGATTCAGTATGCTCTCCCACCAAAAGGAGAAGTTATTTAAGGATAATTCACAGCTGCTTAGGAAGAATAAAAATAGGTCCTATCGGCAAAACTCAGATCGATGATTTACATACTGCAAAAGCTAAAATGGACAAAGATTCAGAAATCTTTTCAGGGATGCTGCCCTAAGAAAACTTGGTTGTTATATAATATGAACTCCTACAAATACTAGTATCAGTTCAGTGAAAAACCTGAAAGTTGCAGGTAGTGAATGTACTTTTATGGCCCAGAACCAAGTAGGTAGAAAAATCAAACCATTCCCAGTGGTCCTAGATATAAACAATGAATGAGCTGTACTAATTAGCTTTCACTTACAAGTGCAAATCAGGTTAATTAAAAATAAACTTTACTACATTACAGCACTGAAGACATCCCTCTCCCTAATTCAAGTACAGATGAATGGATACAGCAAATTTGATCTATATGTGTTCACTGGGTTAATTAAAAGTCAGGCATGCATCTGCAGAACCAGACGGAATTTTTTATTTCTACAACGGCTGTTGGCAACTTGGGATTAAGAAAAAGATGAAGAAAAAAAAGCATCTGATATCTGCTGAAGTTGAAAACTTCTTTACACCGGGAAATCTAAAACACTGCTGACATGAGAAATGTTGATTCTCAAGCAAAGCCTTCCATGCCCTTTCCTCTGCATGGCTTTTTTTTTCCTATGGTGACTGCTGTGTCTATGGTACGAACAAGCCCAAAGGCATGAACTCATTCTGAATTAGTTTATTGTCAGCCTCTTGCTTAGAAATGTCAGCAGCACTGAAAGCAAAATGACTAAGTAAATCTCTGTCTAATTCTTAAGATGATCTTGTTGACAGAGGTTTTAAATACACCTTCAGAAGTCCTGGATTCTCTCTCATGTTTCCCGGAATATTCTTTGAAGAGATCACAAATGATGCATTCCCTAATGTGGTACATAATCTCTTCATATGGGAACTATGTATCAGGAAAAAATGTTAAGCAGATCTCCTCTATTTGGGAAATCCCATAAATCACCTCATTCAGCAAAAATTCAAGCGCAGCCATGTCTTAACCTGCCTCACAGAGGCAGCAATTTTACTTTTACTTATTGTACTTTATATTCCTCCTCCTTCCCCCTTCGGTGGCATGAAAGAGTAATTTAAATGCAAGAAAACAAAATGTGTATGAGGAAATGCTTTTCAAGAATGCTTCCTCCACAACACTCTTGACAACCAAATGGTTGTGCTCCCACACTGGTGGCCTCCAAGGCAGCACCAAGCAGGACATCAGAATATCTGAACACTGCTGGACAAAGAGGCTGAAGATGGGAGGACAAACATTTCTACTGCCCAGGGACCTCGTAGTCACCTTCAGTCCAAGGAACTCAATGCAACACCAAAATGGCAACATTCACACCTAGAACTGGACAAGATAAATTCTTGCTGGATTTCTGCCATCACAATGTGAAAGGATGTTAAAAGTAGATGAGAACTGCAGGAGGTGAATCCAGTGCAAGAGCAAGAAGCTGGCACTTGTAAACTCCATGCCCATCTTAGTTATTCCAGTGGACTATGAAATACAGTCAAGGATGATGAGGCCTCTGTCCCAACAAAGCAAAAAAGTCTATGCTGGCTTACTCATAAAGCTGAGATAATTAAGCAATAATTCGACTTATATTTCAGCCACTACTTTTCCTGTAAAACCTGCTGAGTAATTTAACATACCCCAGAATGAAAAAAAACAATAAAAAATATGCTTCTTTAAAGTTGCACTCTTCACTTAAAGGAAAACTGTTGGGGAGTATAAAACTAATGCTTAGTACTATCCCAAGTATAAGAGAAGAATAAACTTTAATTATCTCACTGTTATAGTTTTTAATAAAGATTTATTAGCAATCAGTTCCAACTGACAGCAGTTCAAAATCTTTCAATGCTGAACTTAGGATAAGGAAATATAAAATCTGTTTGATTCCAAGGGAAAGAAGATATTTTTAAACAAAACCATAGGTGCAGAATACCCTGCATAGCCACAAGATTAATCTTTCTGAAACAAAACAATAATAAAAAAGGCATGTAAAAACAACATAATCTAAATACAAGTATCTTAATCATGAGTGTAGTTTAATTGTGTATTTATCATTAGCAACCTAAGGCTGGAAGTCTAAAGCTTAGTAACCTAAAGAAAAATTAATATGTGTTTTTCCACCACCTGTTTTGAGGAAGAGTCAAACTTTCTGGATTTGAGCTTTATCGTATTTGGGAAACAGATCAGATTATGGCTTCAGGTAAAATCCTTCCTCATCAGAAAGCACCTGACATTCCAAATTAACTTTGTCTCAGATTACAGCAACTCAGCATTCAGTGCTGAATTTTGAGTTGAACAGAACTCATCACTTTAATGCCAAAACAAAATCACCCAGCTGGCTTCCTACTTACAAGCAAGTGAGCGAGGTTGAATCTGTTCTGAAATTTCACTGTCAGCATATTTTGGTATTAACAGACATCTCTTGTTGAAGACATTCTGACTTCCCTCCTCACTCCTCTCTCGATTTTGTCACAGGAAGAAATATGCCACCGATGTAGTCAGATTGGTAACAGCAACTTTGTTTTGGAGGGAGTGAGCGCACCTAAAATCAGAGTGAAAAGCCTTCTTTTTCTTCACATCAAGTGCACTTCTAAAAGACAGAGAAGCTGCAGGAACCTACATTGTCTAGCCACCCTACCTGCAAAATCTATAAAGAAGCAAGAGTTGCAATTTCTTCAGGTGACAGAATAATAAATATGTGAGAAGTGAGCTATTCTGCCATGCTTTACTGTAAACAGATTCTTATTTACCTTTTGATATGAAGTCATTTGGAACTGAAAGATGGAAGAGGTTCACTCAGCTTGGGTATGGTGCACTAGCTGAGATCTGATTATGAGTAGGAGAAAAGTAGGGGGGAATAATACATGTTCTCCTTCTCCATCTTTTGGAAGTTTGAACACATATTTTAACACTTGAATAAAATTTTACTCTGTTTTTATTATACTTGAATGCTTACTTGCAGTGCTGTGCTGAGCAGTTTCATTTGAATATTCCACAGATGGTGTTACCTCTCAAAGTATCACCAAGGATTTTGCTATTATTAAGACACTGGAAAAGGGTACAGTATCATTTCAGCCAGCTGGTTGGGAAAAGCAAAAGGAAGTTTATTTTTACCTCCTCCCATTACCGTCTCTTTCCCAAATGACTTGATCTTGCTGAAAGGCTGGAGTTGTCCCCCTAAATTTTCTCCTGCTGGAGACAACGTCATAAGGTCAAATGAGAATCAGTCATAGGAAAAGTCTTTCTTCCACCCAACTCCCTCTCTGCAACACATAGACCCACCTTGCACCTCTGCTCTGCTCCAGCACTTGGTAGAAAGAGTGGGATGTGCTTTCAGATGGCAGAACAGCAAAGATGGAGCACAACCCATCAGAATTCCCCTTACAGATCCACTGCTGGAGTGGAGAAGACAGACATACCAGCACCATCGCCCTCCTCTGAAAAGGAAGTGGTCAAGGAAAAGGCAGAGAACAAACAGGCAGTGAAAAGCAGGGACAAGAAATGGATATCTGTGGAACACCTGTGTAGCAGGAAGCTCTTCCTAGAGCGGGGACAAAATCATTCGAACAATACCCTGCCTGCAAAGCTAACAGTGCTGGATGGAGAAGGGGGTGTCATGCTGCTTTTGGTGCTGAATAATGCTGAAACCTGCCTGACTCATCAATACCAAAGTTAAACATCCTGGCAGTGAGGTGGACATGCGGCAGACCTCATGAAGGAACAAACAAGTGGCACTACTGGTAACATATCTAAAGATGCTAAGCTGACACTGCTGGCCCAGAAATATATGACTAACAGATAATCACTTTATACTGCCATTATATATATATATATCTTTTAAATACATACATATATGTACTCACATAAAAATATGTCGCAGTGATATATTGTGTGTCTATATATCCCACAATAAAAGCCCAGTCCCACTTTTTAATGGGAAGGTTTCCTAACAAATCCCTTCTCAGGGTGTATGTGGAGATTGCTCCCTTGAGTGGGGACATCCCTCAAGGTTACTCCTCGAGGCTGAGTGAAAGAGATTGCCACCATAGCAAGAGATTGTCATGGGTGAGTAACATCAATCTCTTCTTAATAATTGGTTTGCTAGCTTTAATATAATTGCTTCAAGATAATTGCTTTAATATAATTGCTTCAATATTGCTTCAAAAATAGTGCACTATACCTCTAGTTATAGCTACCTGTACTGTGTGGTAAATAACTCTGATTAAGATAGTCTAATCGTTATCATAATAAATAATTTATTTTTATATAAATTTGGTTTGCCACCCTTAATCCTGCCGGACAAAGTTGTATAAAGGCTCAATTACACCGGTATTATCCTTTGGACATAAACCGTTGGCAAAGTCTGGGGCTCCAGCTGCACATAGATGTGGATACAGAAAAGCCTGCTAGAAGGATTTTCCAGCTTCTTGCAGTGTTCTGTGTGAATCTTCTCTTTCTCACGCAAATTATCAAAACAATAAGATGTTTTTTCTGTAACTATCTGGACACCTGGTGTTTGTCTGAGTCTTGTTATGGTACAGGATGTTTTAACACCTCACCCAATCACCCTGAGGGGTGGACGGAGTACTGACCAATATTCTTATGGGATTAAGACATAAAAGTGAAGAATTAATTGATTAAATATCACATTTTCCTGTGATAACGCTGACTGCGTTTGGATTCATTTCCTGGACTCTGCAATACTGCAACACATAGGCTCCTCTCTGAGAAGGAGTTTAGAAAGCAAGGGGGTTCTCTCCACAGCTTGCAACTCAAGAGAATTGTGTGAAGCCAGACAAACATGAAAATCCTGATTCAACTGAAGCTAAGGATTCTAAATTCAGACTTTACAAGACTCTAGATTTTTTTCTTGATTGAAACATTTGGAAAGACACTGGAATATACAAAAGAGAGAAACACCTTTAAAATGACGTAATCTTCTTTTTTTTCCCCAATAGAAAGAAATCTCAGGTAAGAGGGACAGCTCTGTGGGGCTCACTACTGCTCTGTCACTATTACATATGCCCACTTCTGTTTAAAAATTTGAGAAGGGTGTGACAGAGAACTGGCAGTAGTTATTCTGTTTTAAAACAGCAGTATACAATTCCATTACACTAAAGATCCTGATAAATTTAAAACACACCACATTCACATTTATTTCCTAAAGTATTTCCTTGCCAGGCAAGTTTTCTTCAACTCTAATGAGGACCTCAGAAACAGTTACACAGTCTTTATGGATGTTTTAAGGAGAGGAGAAATGCCAGGAAAGCTAAAGTAATTAGGTCCTTGGTGTGAAATTAGCTGCTAGACTGCAGGCATGGAAAAAAAAGGAAAAAGTTCTAGACAAAATTAATTGTCTCATATGCAGGATATAATCTCCATAGCACCAGGTGACAGAAAACCTCAAGCTTAGTGAGAGTGAAGAATATAATGATCATAACTGTTAATGCCATGTCCATGAAACAGAAGGCAGAGAAATCACTGCCTTAGTAACAGCTCTCTCTAAGGAGGAACAATCAATACCCAACTACGTTACATGTCAATCATCTTCTTAATTGTCCTATATGTGTCACTACACACACCCTTTAAAGGGCTGCAAACCAATTTTTGCCAGTGGTTTTCCTAAGCAAACAGATCTGTCTACACTCATGATGCATTTTCCCATTTTCACTGCCTTGTGAATCTAATAGTTAAGTTTTATCTCTCAGGTGGCTGCTTCTAATTTTTTCTCTCCTCCATGGCTAAGAGGAAATTCTTCATTACTTATACTTGATAACTGAACAAGCATCTACACGCTACTGCCTGTTAAGTACAGCAACACATATTGATCCATAATTGAATTAAATGAGCGTTGCTTTGTTTGTACAGATAAGCAGAACAGAGAACTCTTATGAGAAAAGGATAAAATACTTCTAAAAGCTATGAGACAAACAGTTAAAAGTGGCCCCTCAGGAGACACTGCAGCTTCAGAAAATACTTTTGCATTACTAAACTGAATAGAATGCTTTCACAGATCTCTGCACAGGCTCCATGAATTTTTGGCTGTATAGTCTCAGGCTACTCTGTGCATGGAGCATGGAGAGTGAACAAAACAAAGATTACACCAACACGTCCAATACATTTTGTGGAAGCTACCTTACAGATGCCACTTCTGGAATTCAGTGTACAAGACCACATTTAACACGCACTTCCATTTTCCCAACATGCCTGTACTTCCACCTGAAAAAAGCTGGCCATCGTAAATTTCTGTGTTTGGTTTGCATCTCTGGACCTGAGGCTGCTCTATCCTCCACTCCAAATCCTGACATTACAGTGTCCGTGCTGTACAGCAATCATGCTTGTGTCCATTAGTGTCAGACACACTGTAGAGACCCACATATCCTATGGCACAGCGAGTCATAGGCTTTGGGCATACAGAGTTCACTGCACACACATGATCAAATTAACTGGTTTATCTGATAAGCTGGCTAAGCATGGCACAGTGTCAAAAGGAGACAGTCACTGACAAATACTAACTGTAAAATGCCATAACTTGGCATTATACACCTGGTGGCATTAAGGGACTGTTTTATTCCCATGAAAAATCACGGTGTTATACAGAGTTCTCAGAACCCAGGGCACTTGAGGAATCTTCTCATTCTCTGGTGAACTGTGGTGAACTCTGGTGACATATGACTAAAAGCCATTTCAGAACTTTGGCAGTGTCACACATCAATTAATCCTAGCTAACTACAGATGTTCGAGCACTTCTGTTCTTTTCTGCAGCCTCAAATTCCTCAACAAAGGAGTACCCATAATCTTCAGCACATTAAAGTTCTTGGAACAAAATAAAGATTGCTTCCAGATCAGCTGGGCTTTGCAGTCATTTTAAGGGAGGAGAAATAGAGAGCACCATTTTGTTGAATTTACCATCAAACTGCAAATTCATTTTTATCGAATAGTCCAACAGTGACTTGAAACACAAGAAACTTAACTTGTAAGGGTGCCTAACTTGTATGGTAATTGTTGTCTAACTACAGTGAATTATTTGCGCTTTTGTGGGCTTGATTCATGGCCTGGGAATAACAATAATCAACAGCCAGTGTAAGAAACTTTCCATGCATTGCTGTACTGCGCACTAGAATACAAACTGGCCTCCAGCTTTGGCAAAAGTTCATCTTATTTCAAGGAAACAAACATGAAACCTTAAGTATTTGTTTTAGGTCCCATATTTGTCAGGTCACTAGAGCTTGTAAGTCATACAGTGATTCAACAGACTATATACAAAAGAAAAGACACTGCTACACAGAGGTAAGCATTTACTAAATTCTAGTGCCTGAACAAACATTTTGTGTAAGTTTTAGATTTGATGTGTCACATGTGTGTTCACCTGAGGCTATAAGTCCAGAGAATGTGAAAAAACAACACAATAGTGTTCAAAGTCCACATATCTTGTGGTATCATTAATTTCATAACCAGGCTTACAAGGAACCGAAATCTAAGGACCACTATTGTCTGAAGAGACAGATACAGGTATTTAAATCCCACACACCCTGATTTGGCTCCTGACCAAGTGGTGTCAAGAAGGTGGCAGTAAGGTAACGCTGTCCTCTACAGTGCTTGCTGAACCATATTGTAAAGCTACAGAACAAGTGTTTACAAACAACAGGAAAAAACCCCCATGCAACAGTCTGATCCAGAGAAATCTCATCCCAATGTTAACTTTTCCTTGCCTTGCTTGATATCTAAATTCTATCACACTCTCACACTCAAAGAAAAAGTTATTCATCCAGATAACATCCCCAGTAAGGTCTCCTATCAGCTCTAGGGTATGAAATCAGTTTGGGAAAAAGAGTTATAAATCTATACTTTTAAGCATTTTAAAATTCTTAACAGTAGCTTCCTTTGCCATTTTGTATCTAATATTTGGTGGGTAAACCAAATATTTAAAAATGAGGGCACAGGCAAAGCAAGGATGTACTATTTTCAGCTTTCACCTCCTGATGTAGCAAGAATCCATGAAGCCTGAAAGAACAAGCCGACAGGTTCTGCTGCCAGAGCCAGCAGGGCGGGATTGCAGCAGTGCAAGGAATTTCAATGCCACAGGGTTTGTAAGCAAAAACAACCACCTACCAGTACATATCCTGCAATCTGTCACAGGCAGCTTGCTCTCGATTGTTCTTTTTCATTCTGTAAGCAGATTTTAAAAACAGAAAGAGAAATAAAGATACTCACTTTTGCACGCTGTTAGATTACAAAATGAAGGAATCTGAAGTTGTGAAGCTCCTGAGTTTTCCTCACAGTGTTGCCATCCATGACTGTGCTGCACAAGCAGGTTTGATGCAATTTCCCCTGGAAATACCAATTCCCTGCTGAATTGGTCCATGCTCTGAGGGCATGGGGAAGGCACAATCCCCTCAGGGATCCCACCCTGACCCTGTTGTGGCTCTGAGGGGAAGCCGCCTGTGTCTTCTCTCCAAACACTCACCACAGCAGTAGTGGGAAGACCCTGTGCCACAAGTTTCACTTGAGAAAGCTGATTTCTTTTCTTTCTTTTTTTTTTTTTAATGGATCTCCCCGCCCAGCTCATCCTGACAAGATGGAGCCTTTAGTTCGTGGAGGGTTCTCCTCACCTCACTGATAAATGGTGGCTTCCTCAGGAGGAAAATCACCATCACCACACAAGACCCTCCAACTCCAGGAAGAGGCCTCATGCCCACCATGGCCTCAGAGGCTCTCACTGTGTGTCCCCAGGGCTCCTGCACCCCCTCCACAGGGCTCTGACACCGTTTAGAGGAGCTGCCTTCCTCAAACACTCTCCAGAGCTTCCCAAAGGTCCTCCTTCTTTCCCCACACCTTCCAGAGGGTTCTCCTGCCCCTGCAGCGAGATAGCCCCAAGGAGCTTTGGCAGGAGGGTCACAGACAGCTGTGCCTGCCTGCAGGGTGTCCCCACTGTGTACAGTAACGCAGAGCTCTGGAAAACCTCCCCTGGAAAACACACAGAGTCTGACTTTGCAGAAGGTGGTTCTCGGAGTGGGATGGCAGTGCAGAGGAAGGTGAGATGCCGGCTCTTGCTGGGAGCTTTTTTTCCAATTTATCTGTCTGCCTTTCAAACTACAAATTAACTTACCAAGATTCATCCAAAAGATACCAGTTTTCTGGGTGTTAAGAACATTCCTACCTGCCCATGTATGATGCCTATGATGAAGCATGTCTCTGTGAGGAATTGAGGGAAGTGCCTGGATTGTTTTCCTCCATGGTGCTGCTTCCTCTGGCCCCAGACACAAGGAGTTCTGCTGTGCTTGCCACCAGAGGGTTTACATTCAGGGCTGCTTTCATTAGTGATTACACCTGAAATGTATCTCGAAGGGCTGACAGAGAAACAAAAACCCCAAACCCTACCTCAACAAAACCCAATCCTTCCACATTCAGTCCCAAGATGTTTAATATTCCCAGGGAGAACTGATTTTGTTTGGAATAATTGCTAAACCCATCTGTTTAAATAGCTAATTCTGTTCCAATGACTGAGAAGTAGGTGCCATTAAAAGAGCTTTTTTGGAAGTGCTGACTATTCACTATTCCACTGACAGGCAGCAACTTCTGAAGAGAGAATCTCGTCATTTATCTTTCCTCCTTCAAGACAAAGGGAAGCCATTTCGGCAGGGAGGAGACCAAGGGGCATTTGGGGCAGCCAATGTATTGCTGTATATTTGAATGCCATTGCTTTTTATGGCCGTGCAGATGTGAAAACTGCCAACAAATTTCTTGTCAGCACTGCTGTGATTATTCTGGAATTTCAGTGCAAGTCTCAGCAACTCCCTACATTTCCTCCAAGCTCAAAGAAACATGTCTCTGTGGAACGGAATTCAGGATATGGTATTCAAGCTGCTGCTTTATTTGTCAGCTTAATCTCACAATCCAGATGCTTAAAGCAATGTGGCTCTTGGTTCTTTCCCCTGAAAGAACCATGTCTTGCATTCCCTCCCACTGCTGCTCGGGTCACAGGGCTGGCAGGTATTCCACTGATGGCTACAGCCGCTGTGCTGTCTGCCTTGCTTTCAATAACAATGATTTCTAACCTTTGCAGGTTAAAAAGCTTGATCTTATGGCTCAGCACAAGCTTTGCTATTGAATTAGTACTCAGAGAGAGAGCCACTAAGAGTCTCTACATGTAGCTGAAAAGTATTTTATTTACCTTTCATTTTGAAACTTCCTTTCACCAAGTAAAAAATTAAAGTAGATAAGCAGTTTGACCAATAGCCAACTTTCAATATTACTGTCTTGTCTGCAAATAGATTAAGGGCTACAGTCATAAATTACTTACTTACTTTTAATGTCACGGCAGAGTAAATGTTGTTGCTAGCTAAATTCAAGACATGCTTCCTGATTATTAAAAAGGATTTTTGGTACTGAATTTTTGCAGACTGGCAACATAGCGCAGACATATCCATACAACCCCATGTTCATTTCCTTAAAACAGCTTTTATCTTGCTTTTCTATACCTTGAGGAGTCTTGAAAATACTTTTTCTAACACATCTTAGGCTCATCTGTGCTTTTTAAAAAACAGCTTCCTTTTCCTTTCCTTGGCTGAACAACACTGACAGCTGGCAGCTGCTGTGGCTAAGATTCAGAAATCCTAACTTTGGCTATAGGTGTCTAATTTAAACTGCTTTTCAGAACTCCCTACTTAGTCCCTTGCTAGCTTAGATAAAAACTAGTATCTTTAGAGGACAGTTCACACATTCCTTAAAGAATTGGATTTATGATGTTTCTGGCTGTGGCCATTTTTCTCCTGGGAATGTAAATGACAACTAGAGTAAAAATAGACAACAGAAGTGACAAACCAATGCCCAAGTGTCCACTTTAACATAGAATCTCTGACTATATATTTCAGCTTGCTGGTTTTGAATTGCCTGTCCTAAAACTAAGGACTGCCTCACATGAACCTGACATGAGCTAAGATGCAAAGTGCTCCCTTCCTTTATCTAAATATGGCCAAGCTTCATCTATTTCTCATGCTGAAGGGTTTGGATTCAGTAGGCAACACTGGCCAAAACAACCACTCCTGATGGAGAAGAGCACATGAGAAAGCTTGCAGGTGATTCCTACACATCCAACTAAGGATTCTGTATGCACATGTGGGGTATCAGTCATGGTCAGATGGGAAACCCTATGAGAAGAACTGGCAGTGGCCTTGGGATTTGTATTGCTCTCAGGTATACGGGATTATCCGGGCATACTTTACCTGGTTGTGTCATACTACAACCAAGGGACTTATGGAAATTTCTGGGTTTTGTAAGCAATTAATGATATATTTCTAAAGAGTGAAGTCCTTCAGTCTAATAAAAGTCATTGGGTTTAAAGTAGAAGTACCTCTTATAACATGAAGCACGGAGGAGTTCATCATTTCTTCTGGCCTCAGGTCCTAGGAAATTCTATTGAATAAAGCAATAGGATCTGACATGCCATAGAAGAAGTGCACAACTATTTTTTCCCATATCCATCTATTTGGACCATTGTTTGTCTTGTTCTCGTTGTTATGGTAAGTTCAGATATAAATAACCTGTTATAAAAGTCTTTACAGGGAAGAGTAACAGTGAATGAGTTATCAACTACTGACAAATATCACTAATAAAATATGGACTTATAATGAAGATCCATCTTATAAAACCCATGCCATTTTAAAAAGGTGATAGTCTTAATGATACCTAATTTATCAATGAGAGAAATGCAAAGATTCAATTTTCTTTTGAAAAACATTTTGATGTGTGGAATTCATCACAATTCCTCCAGCAGATCAAATGAAATAAAGCAGCATTAAATTTAGATTGCAGTCTCAGAACTGTGATGGCAATGTATTACATCTTGCATCATTTGCAAAATCTCAATGCAGTTAGCAACTTGGAAAACTGCAATCAGTCACATTTTCACTGCTGAAGTTTACATCTCAAACTCAAGAATATATCACCACAGTGATGGTAATTTGCTGTAGAATAAGGCACAGAGAAAAAATGTGTTATATCTCTATATTCCCACTGGTGCACAATATATATATACATATACATAGTTATGAAGAAAAATACATATTACTGTGCACTACACTTTTTGCCCTTTTGCTTTATGTCTTTTTCTAAACAGTGGAAGAGGATGAAAATTATCAGCCAATAAAAACTGTAGCAAATACCAGACAAAGAAATAGAGAAGTTTAACATACTGCCAACATTCCAAGGTCAAGCTCCTGTGACACGGATTGCTTTAGGGAAGCAAAGACGTGTGAGTAACGAACATCCATCCAGCTGCCTCAAACAGGAATAGATATAATACTCTCCTGTCTGCCTTGTGTGCTGAACTGGAATTTAAGTTGCCTTAATTGCTATTAATCTTCATTTTGCTGTCTCAAAAATGCGTTACAGAAATAGGAGATATTATGACACATTTCCGTGTCAAACCCAGTCATGTACTGAGCAGTGCACTGGGAGAAAATGATTGAGGAAACTGTTGAAGTGGGATAAAGTTTTTAGTACCATGCAAGAGGGCTGAGCTTGCTATTCTAGTTTTTAAGTTTGAAGCTGATCAAAAATGCCAGCACCCAGGATACTTAGTTTTCCTGACAGATTTGGCTAATTTTCATAACTTTTTTCATTTGTGCAATATCTAATTTCAGATGGAATGAGAAGTATTTTTGTTTTCCAAATAAGAAGTACATTAGGTATAAATTCTTCACTGACCTATGGCCCTAGCACAACCTGAAAATAAGGACTGTACCAGAAAAACTGTATTAGTTATTCCCCAACTGCAACTCCCATTAAAACATCAAACCAAACCTTCCAAAATGAAATTTAGGACTAAAATACAATACTGAAGAGTGACATACCTTGTGTTCCAATTAATCAGTTATTTTCCTGATCAACTGATTTTAAATATACATAAAGACTCCACCCAAATCCTGGTTTTGATTGTATTATAAATAACATTGTCAGAATGTTATTTCTAAAGCTTATTTTTTGTTCTCCTGCTGTCAAATTTACTGTCCTATTTGTGTTCCATAAGCATAGATTAACTTCATATTTGTGGGTGTACACTTTATTCTTATAGCAGATGATGCTTCAAAACTTTATTGGAGGATCACATAATTTTCTGTTAAAGAGTAAATTAAATGTGCACCCACAAATGTCAAGTTTATCTACATTCATCCTGCCTTGGATGCAAAACACAAGCCCAAGTTAAAGAAATGGAACAAACGTCTGAACCAAATGTGTTCTATACCGGATAGATGAAACAAATGTGCATTTTGAAGAAGGTAAGTGGCAATTATACCTGACATTTCCTGAACTGCATTTGACTATCCTGCAGAAGATTAGGTGGGTAGTGGCTGATCCTTTTACCTCATGATTAGAATAATTTTGTTACGGGTTCCAGGCTTTGGTTCTCTCACTGGAATCCACACCATAACTTTGTCTTCTTAACAAGTTTAGTGAAAACTCACTTTAAGACATTAATTTTCCAAGCCTTGGATAAGTAAGTGTTCTACTTAACCTAGATCCAAAAAGGCTAATCTGCCATATTATCCCTACTGCATAATAAAGTCTGAACTGATCCAAAACTCCTACATTTTACTGAAGTGCTCCCTACTTGCAATTGGCATACCCAAGGCAAACCTGTCCCACAGAATTTTCTCCTGGTGGATCTGATCCTTGATCTTGAGGTGTAACTTGGTAGCATGACTCATACACACTGTTTCCTGAGCCTGCACATTTGCCTTGATTTTTAGAAGAGTCCTCTGTTGAGCAATTCTGCAAGGGCTCAAAGGGCAAAGATTGTACAACAGTTCTCTGACCCAGTTCTCCATCTAGCTTCCCAAGTTACCAGACAACCAACAAAAGCAGGAAGCTAGATTGTGAAAAAAATTCTGGCAGAGGAAAACTAGGTACTAGAAGACTCCTGTGGTGTCATAGATCTATTTTGCTGATAGTGGAAGGGATTTATTGAAATAGGGGTGATTCAGATCCAGACTCACCAGAGTATCTAATCCACAGAAGGAACTTCTCATGTATCTGGTTATCTTTTGTAATACCATCCTTTCTGAGGACATGAACTTGTATCTGCTTAAGTAGGTTATTCATTAAATCATTAGTTACTAATGAATTCTAAATTAGATCATTACTTAAAAAGGAGATAAGAGGTGCTAGAGCAAGACAAAAGGTCAGGATATTTAGTAGGCCACAGGATTACAACAGTATTTATGATCCATGAGTGTGCAATCATAAACCATGAAAATACCCAAAGGCCATTGGATCCACACAGTTCCATTCCCAGCTAAGGTGCCACCGCCCTTCTCCCAGACCCACCTCCCTGAAGGAGAGCAATGAGTTAATCTGTGTGTGAGCCCAAGATCTTGTTTACTGCTATTACTGAGGCTCCATGACATCGGTGGCCAAGGCCCCTATGCAATCCATCAGCCTTTGGGGCTATTTAAACTCTTGGTGCTCAAACCAATGTGGCTGCTGCAAGTGGAGCACACCTGGGGATAAGATCTCTTTGCAGGCCCATCACTAAACATCAGTGAACTACTAGTTTTTCTAAGAAAAAAAAATTAAAATAGTATAATCGCAGCATGATCGATATTGAAATATTTAAAACATTTCATGATGCTCATCACAGAAAGATGTAAGGAGCATGAAAACCCTCATGCCAAAGATTTGCATTAATTGTACAGAAAATACCTTATATTAACACTAAGTAGTGGTCAGCTGAAAAAAGAATCCATAATTAGGAAATGTGCCTTTCAGAACACTAATCATAGGAAAGGATAGTTTTGAATTAACATCATATTGCAATTAAAAGAAAAATCCATTGACTCAGCCCCAAAAGCTTCAGTTTAAAATGTCACCTCATAGCAGTCTCCTTCTCCTGACACCTAACAGCCATGGGAGCTGGAAGCTGCACCTCAAGCACAGAAATTAGTGGGAGTAATCTTTAATGATGGCTTTGCAAAAGTCAGGATCCTGTATTTTGTGTGCTTCATGCTCTTGAACAAAACAGTGGCATTTTCTCAACTCTACAATTTCCCCTTGTGCAAATGTGTGTGTGCAGACAGTTAATAACTTGACAGGCATTTCAGTGCCTTAGTACTGCTAGAAGTTGTAATGTTTTCATTTTAATGGTGTCCAAACAAATCATCTGTTAAAAATAAACTGCATGGTAGCACAGTGGGAAGCAGAATTTAGCAGGCGGAAGATCAAAAGGAATTAAGTGCCAGAGCTCTAGCCTATGTGCTTGTAAAAATTGATTTGACTTAATAAGTTTAATGCAAAAGGGAATTGCATGGTGTGCACTGCTTTCCTGTTGATTTTTAAAAAGTGTGGGATCACATCTCCCCTGCTGATGTCCATTAACTATGCCCATGAATACATGAATACAAACTAGGTGCTGCACTTTTTCATTTTTTAAAATCTTATTCAGCATTTTATAGCTAAGCACACTAACTGGATTCACACAAAAAACCTGCTAACAGCTACTACCTCCCAGTCATGAAGTGATCACTTTTATTTCCCATACTGATATTAAAAAAGTAAAAACCTTGATTTTTATTTTTTTTAATAACCGTCTCTTCCAACAAAGCATGGAGGTAGTGTATCGTGAGGAGGTAAAGATAGTCATTGAAAGTATTGTTTTATACTAGCTAATGCTATTTTGTGAGTTTGGGAGTTTGTTTTTATTTCACATTGAAAATTACCTTGGTTTGTATCAAATATTCCTGTGGAACAGTGTAAATAATTAACTTATTTAAACTTGCTTAAAATACTTACAAGCAAGTACTTTTTATTTGTATCAGGACTTGCAATCAACCTCTGAAAGGTTTTGTAATCTTTGGAAGCAATTACAATTCTTACCAATCATAAAAGAGATCGCCTTGATGCATTCTTGCACTCCTTACCTTCTCAGCTGAGCACTGTCCTGGTCCCTTGCTGTTGGGAGAATGTACAAAGTGGTACAACCATTTTTCCCTCAAAATCATTTTGCCTGCACGAGAATGTATGTGCACAATATCTGTTTGGCCAATCAGCCACAGCTCTTACAACAATCCCATTATTTGTTCAAGGTTATTTTTAATATTTATGTTGATAAACCTGTAGTCTAAGTCCATCGTAGCTGCTACCACAATCACAAAGCAGCAAAATCTTCCAGCTCCAAGAACATCTCAGGTGAAGACAAAAGTCAAATGCAGTCTAAAGTGCAGAGCTTCCACATAACCTTCCTTACCTGTCTTTGACTAGTCCGGAGATCTCTTTGCTCCCTGATTTTATTACATGTGTTCTTATTTTTTATTACATGTTTATTTGCAGGGTGTTTCACATACATCCCATAAGCTGAACTCTGAGTTCCATCACATAACCGCCACAACCCAGCTGCTCTCTGAAGAGAGAACCCATGTGCCCACAAACCCAGTGTTGGGGTGAGGGGAAGCAGTTGTGCTTGCCCATTAATCCTCAACACTGGAACAGAATTCGTGTTACTGAGTGGTAAGAAGGCTGGGATTTATTGAGAGGTTTCTTTTGGGATTACTGAGCTCCAGTTGAGCCTGGCTGAGAGTTGCCGTATTACAGAGCAGGCAGCAGAATTTGGCTGCTGGAAACCAGTCCTGATGTTAAGCACAGTAACATCGGTCTCATTTTTGTCACAAAGACTTTGAGTTCCCATCTGGAAACAGAATCAAGTCAGATGACTCAATTTATATACATCGTTTGACACAACCTTGTCACTATTTCCTGGTACCTAGCCTTGTTTGAAACACAGTAAGAGCCAGACTGTAATATTTCATACCAGAGAGAAGCTAAATTCAAATAGAGAGTATTGAGAATCTACCTTGATTTAAGTAGGAAACCAGACTTAAGCTCCTATTTATGTGATGATTTTTAACTGCTGGTAAGTGCCCAAGAAAGTTGGGTACTACATCTTACTACCAAAACCAGATCCCATTCAGATGCCTTTGAATATTTTACTCCACTAAAAAAGACCTTCTAAAGAGACTGTGTTGAAGGCATGTATTTCCTTCTGTGTGCAGGTCCATTAGTGTCAGCTCTTATTATAATAATTTACAGGAAACTGCCATCAACTTCCTTACCATGACCACGAGTAAGTTCTTCCTGTGAGGGGCCTAGTACAAACAAAATGTTTTTTGCAGTTCTGAACCAAAGTTCAAGAATGTTAATGATTCTGAAACCTCTCACAAAATCTGGTCCTTGGAGTTTCTCACCTGAAGTGCCCCTTTTCTGATCTTTGCTTGTGAATAATGACTTCAGGACCAGACCTTAAATTCTGTCTCTAAAAGAAAATTTCTGAGGAGTGGTATCACCCAAGGGGTGAATTCTGCTCTGCTTATCTATGACAGTTGTTCTAATTCTGTTCAAGTCAGCAGTTTCAACTGCTTTGCAGTTGCATAAATTGCAGCAATCAAAATTATTGTTCCATGAAAAATGGATATACATGTGGACTTTGCTGGGGAAAGATAGAATGAATACAGCAGTATTCTTTCCTTGTTCTTCTACTGTTATTCTCCCAGCTTTGCACCTGCAGTCTGGTACTGTTGGGGCAGACACTTAGGAAAGCGATTACAGGGACAGAATTAGCCTCTTCCTTCCTCCTCTTCCTGTCCCCCAACTGAAGCCTTGGGTTTTCATGAGAGACTCAAAGACACACGTGCACTCTTGCAGTGTGCCGTGGCTGATGCCACAGCCAGCAAGACCAAGTGGACCAACAGGTGCATTGGTCTGATACCCACAGAGCCCAAGAGCCCTAAGGTTAGAGTGAGTACCCAAAGGGCTGTGCAGGGTATGCAGATCATAGCCCCATAATTGGCCACCACCATCTCCTCCCTTCTCCCCTATATTTGGTTTCTCCTTCAGTAAGTTCTCTGTTACTCGGTCTCTCACTGACCCATGTTAATGCTCCCCACCTACCCGTTACCATTGGTTCTGTACCCTATTCCCCGCCTCTGTAGCGCCCCGTTGCGGTTATCTCATTGGTTGTTATGTGCTTTTCCCTCCCATTTTGTAGGGGTATAACACCCCACATCACAGTCATTTGCTGGCTTCTTCGCGCCTGTTCTTGTTCAATAAACCTTCTCCCATTTTTCCAGGAAGAAGTCCCTTCACCTTCCTTTCCGCCTCCTCCGTGCACCCTCACCACCAGTGGGTCAGGGGAACCCGTGCTGGAGCTTCGCCGACCCTCCCGCGCCTTGCGAGCAGCCTCCTTCATCCCCTCCTGTGCGGGCGGGTGCCCGGCGCTTGTGGTCACCTCACTAGCTGGGCAGATAGCGCCGCGACAGTGCACCAAGCTCACAACCTGTCAGCAGAGAGAACTGCCCTGACCAAGCCCCACTTCAGTCAGTGATGACAGAGTTATGAGGGGGAACAGCCAGCCAGGGCTTGAAATCTTCAAACTCCTGACAGGAATGGCAGACTCCAGTCTGGGAAACACCTTCTCTTTCCCATTTCTCTCTCTCTGTTTTTTCCCCTGACGCAACTTCCCATTAGAATCAGCACATGCCACCAGGCATGCTACAACCTAAAGCTTTGTTCATGTGAGTCTGTCTTTGGTGCCACACTTCCAATAGCAAAACTGTATTTGACTGCTAGAAATATCACAAGTTCAATTTTTTAACTGATCATATGTCACTGCCTTTTCCTATCCTAAAACATATGAAAAATATTAAAATGTGAATATATTATGTATGTATATACATGTAAATAAACACATGGAAGAAATCTTTCAATTCAACTTCTTATCCCAGCTTATTTAGAAGAAGTTTACATCCACTCCTCTTAAAAATGTTAAGAATCTTCCCTGCAGCAGAGCAAGTGTACTTCTCATTTATGAACTGGGTTAGGACCAGGCACAGACAGCCTACACAGAAATGCACAGGGTCTGTTTAGTTGGGCAGAGCAAGCAGCACACAGTCTAGTTTGCATCTAGAACCTTCTTGTCCTTAATTCCATTAACAGCATCTGTCACATAGCTGCTGAAGGCTGTGATTTGTACAAGATTCATCACTGAACTCACAGGAAAGCTCTTGCCTAGCAGAAGCAGCATTTGTGTACACATTCTCCTAGTGGCAGCAGTGGTCAGCCCAGTGCAGAACACTGCAGACTGTGGTTCAGAAACATCAGGTCATACACTCAAGCATGCCCTGAAGTAACATTGTAAAAAGGGAATTGGTGAAAACATATTTTTACTATCACATTACTCTATCATCTCACTACAGCTGTAGGTTCTTTCTCTTTTTCTCTCTTACATTGTCATACGAAAGTAGCTCCCAGTTGACATGGAAAATAAAATCCATAAGCATGCAAAGTGAGACAAAGTAATTTTAAAAGACTTTCACTTTTATTAGTAAGAGACAAAAATCCTAGGCTCCTGTTAGCTGAATGCTAACAGCTTTTTAACTTATTTCCATAAGAACCACTAATTTCCAGTGTTTTCTACAGGTTATCGAGAACCTTGCAAATAATTAAAATCTCACTGAATATATCTCAGTAAAACTGAAAATCCTAACATAAAAACAGAGATAATAAATTATGCAATAACCTTCTACTCATAGTACTGATAATACAGATGAGCCACATTTTATCATATACCCAAAAAGATCTGTTTGCTATATTTCAGCCAAACATGGGGAACTTACCTTTCATTGTGGTGAGAGACCATATAATAAATCTAGATACCAACAGTAGCTCAAAAAACCAGCACAGAAGCAACCCATACTTATTTCCCAAGGTCCATCACTGAGATGGTGAAGATGTAATACCAGACAAAGCATGGCACATCACCTTTTTAAAAGTCTTCATTATGAAAGGTGTTGATCCCACCTGAATTACAGATTAATAGTTATGTGAAAGGGATTTCTTTATAGGCATGTGAATGTTTTGTTTGCTTTGACCTAGAAAATGCATGACCCACCTAGTTCTGAGATTAAAGTTGTGGTAAGACGAAGAAGAATAGGAAGTATTAATTTTTGCCCATTGCAGGCTTTTAACTGTTGTATCAGAACTTTTCTTAAATCCTTGCTCCTAGCAGTGATAAGACCTCTGAGTGGGCTTCCACCAACTCCTTTAGGCGGGAACACACGTTCATCAGCATGGACAATCCTCCCTCTGGGCAACACCACCGCAATGACAATGAAAAATGAATAACAAACAAAAAAGTCAGAAACATAAAAAATAAACATTACATTTATTTAAATAAAAATATACACACAGTGTACAATGGACATGGCTTACAGACAGCAATGAAACAAAAATGATAAATCCTGAAATATAAAAAGCACTGAATTGCTATTGTTGTGCTTCATTTCTCTGGACAAATACATGCTGTGGACTGAAGTCCTGTTAACGTTACTTATACACAGCCCTGTGTGCTCCAGGATGTAAGACAGGAACTTCACAAGGGACAGCTACACAAAAGGAAAACAAGTACCAAAGTAGTTTGGGATTTTAGTTTTGAAGTCAGACCATTCATAAACAGAAGTGCTGAAAACTTAAGAGAGCATTTTGCATGCATGGAAAGAGTAAGCAAACACCACTGCCAACAGTAAGAGATCTAAGTAAGAACAGCATGGTTCAAGTCTCACCACTCTGAGCCCTGCACGTCCAGGACACTCTTTTATCATAGTCAGACTCCTACTGTAACTCTTTCTCCCAGACAGCACACAAACCCTAGGCCTTATGTTTCAGCTCTTTGGAGTAAGGAGACACTGGTTCACAAGTGTCTACTAGTTTATTTATCCTGAAGTATTTGCTCATATCTGAGCAAATGCAAGTTTTTAACCTTGGATCATGAGTATCATGCTGATTCATGATTGTTATATTACTTATGCTCAGCAGATGCTGCGAAAGAAAGAGGAAATAAATGTTTGAATTCTGCAGAGTGCAAGCTGAATGCTCTGGCAACACAACAGTTGAGCTGTTGCATGCCTAAGGGAAAAAGACAATGTTTTAAGGACTGAAGTCTGGAAAGTTTTTTTTCCTCTCTAAAAAAGCATTTGTGTGACTTTTTCTTTTGTAAACATGCAATATACAAAGTAAGTTTGTGTTTTGAAGAGCAGCAAACTTCTTTAAAGCATTTCCATTGTAAACATCTGCTTTTAAGCTGCAAGGAAGTGAAAAGCAAGATACAAATTCATGTCTCATGGCATTGCCTATACAATACACTTCTTTACAATAAAAAAAGAGCATAAATATAGATATCAATGGTTTCAAGTATACAACATAACCAACTAACACAATATACTTTTAAGACTGTTAACTGATAACATGCATTAATTCACACAAGTAATTTTGCTGCATAGTTTTTAATGCAATTGCTTTCTTTATTACACTGGTTGACGTTCAGTGTGTTTTCTGCTTTTTTTAAATGGACGATAGGATTTCTTGGAACTTGTGTTTAATCTAGAAATAAAAATAAGTTTTTCCTGAAACTTTTAATAGGCATATTATAGAGTAGGCTTCAAAATGAAGTGTTGCACTTCTTTATACCTAAATTACTAGTGAAGATTTAGAATACCATTACAATTTATTCCACTGCAACTAAGTGAATTTTCATCGGAGAGATTGATTTAGACACAAAAAGTGTTTGTTAATTTCCTCATTTCACTTATGTAATGGCAAAATTCCAACAGCACAACAATTAACATTGCAAAGGACTTCATCAAGGCTGTTTCTCAGTTAGTATTTTGTTTCAGTTGTCCTCCTAAATTATTTGTTCTTTATAACACAGAAATTGCTAGTATTCCATCAAAATATACAGCTCCCATAGACAAAAATCAGATATCACGATTAAAAATTTTTGTTTCCTAATTGCTCCATAAAAGCCAAAGTATAAACATTAACAAGAACGTATTTAAATATTTAAATTCCTTAAAAGACTTCAGAAAAAAAGACCTACCTGTTTAATGTCAGTCATAGGCATGTTATATATTATAACAATATTACAATCATTTCTGGGAAAAAGTAACTTTAACATTCCTTTCCTTATTTTTTTAGGCATTTTAGAGTAGCTCTCTATTTATACACTACTCTGTGGTACAAAACCCCCACGTAAGTGTGTGATACATTGTATAAATATTGAAAGCTAGAAGCCCTTATTTCAGGATTCCTCAAGACAGATCCTGATTTGATTTCTACAAATAATATCTTCTGTAAGACAAGATTTGGCTTTAGATGCCAGATGTATTTTTGAATTTTCATCTTTTAGCCCTTGAGAACTGCCCTCCCCTAAAAGCAGATTATTTTGTACCTTACAAAAGTTTTAAGAGAGCAGGTATGGAAAAGTTTCTGCGAAGCCACCACCAAAATCACTATGCTTACCTTAACCCTTTGCAAAACAAACAATGTAGTTTGCTTATAAAAATTAATTTGTTTAGTTTTACTCCTCTGATATCCACAGTGAGCTACAAGATAATGTACAAGACCCCAGGGATGATTTAACTCCTGTCAGGCATTCAATGCATGGGGCTGGAAGCAGCTACTACAAAGAGTAAATGTAATCCAAGTAACGCAACCATCAACCTGCAGCAAACCCCTCTTTGTTTCTTCCGAAAAGAAGAAAACCCACAGATTTTGAATCCATGGTCAGCTGACAACTCAGCTGATGGCGCAGCCTTTGCCCGCAGGGACCACAGTAGCTCCCAGCAGGCAGTGACCAAACAACAAAACATTTGGGCCTGTTTTGGTACTGAAGCAAACGAGGCTTTTCCAGGAGACTTGCAACATTTCAGCAGGTTTTACAAACCTTTCAGCTCTACTGACCTATAAGAAGATGTTCCAATCCAAAAATTAGTGAGAAAAATTTCAGTATTATTTAGCATAAAACCCAGCCAACTCTTTTGTAATGGCCCAAGCACAATGAAGTTTCACTGCAGCCCACTGACTATCTTAATTATCTTTAGAAAATCAGAGATTATGTGATTTCACAAGAACATACTGTGAATGGCTGTTAAAACAAAAAGGACCTCCAGTGCCACATTTTCTTTTTCCTCACCAAATCTATGGCTTCGATGTCAAAAACAACTTCAACACAAAAATAACATGGTAGTGACAATGGCAATTTAGAACCCAGGTAGGATTAAAATGCTGAGGCAAAATCTTGAAAGACTATATTCCTGACATGAAAATTTAGGTAATTTCATATTTTGAACTTGACAGAATGCCCATGGGACTCAGATAAAGAACTCTAGGTACCTATAGTACCCAGCAGGGAACACCATCCCCACTGAGATTTTTACAGATAGTTTCAGAATTACTGTACAATGGTTGGCATTCTCTACTGTACACCTGGGGTTTATTTCAGAGATCCATGAGGAATTTATCACTATCTCTAAACTGCACATGCAGGGCTTTTTGAGTTAATAATAAACATGTATATCATGAGGGCTAGTGCAGCAGTCTGACAGAAGAAAACATTACTTTTCTAGGAAGGTTTATGTTTCATAAATCCATAAAAAAGTTTCATACAGATCAGCTAAGTTATATTCACAGACCCAAACACTAATTTATGCACATACCCAGCCACCCAATGAGTATTGCCCACTTCTACTGGTACATGACAAGAAGAAATCAAGGCATTATGTTCTTATCTGTCTGAGCTCATCTGTGATGCAATGCCGACTCTTCTGACATCTACTGAAGTAATACATTCCAAGAATAAGGAAGCAATTAATGATAGCACGTTATATAATAGAAATAAAAAACTAATGCACCAAAACATTACTTACATTACCTACTTTTCTTTGAAAAAAAGTTCCAATTAGTTAATATATTGTATAGGTGAATTTCTGGCTCCACTGAAGTCAATGAATATTACAACAAGGATCTCTTTCTGATGTTTTCCTAGAAGCTCCAAAGCCTGATCTTGCAAATACACAAGATGGATTTCATTTTAGCCAAATGATAGATCAGTCCATGGGATCACCCAAATAGAATTTACAGAATCAGGCTCTTAAATTCTTACTGTTATAGTTACAGATTTTTACCCAGTAATGGGTATTGATGGATTAAAAAGAACAAATTATAACTCATGGTGCATAGAGATTTCTTTGACTTCCATAGGAGTAAGCAAACATTAACTTCTTTATCCATGGCAATTACAATTTCCTACAGATGCTCAAATTCCCCGGATAGTTTCATTAGGATAAATTTCTCATACTTCTGCTCTAGATATGAAAATGAATGCATTACATAAAGGTCAGTAACCAGTGAATTCTTGGGAGTTTTAAATTGTATTTCTCTCTGGGAGGCAGAAGAAGGTAATAAATAGATACTATTAGAAAACACAAACGTTCTTTGCAAGACAAATTTCAGGACTAACACAAGCTGGCAGAGCATTAACATTCATTTTTAAAGCTGATAGGTCTTCATCCTAGAGTGTCTACCTGCAGCATTACAAATTTGATATAAATCAGCTGCAGTGGCTAACTAGTCCTAATACAGCAGTTTACTCATAACATTCATTTTAGGCTCTGTAATAACATATATGTTTTCATAGCCTAAAAATACATTAACTCCTGTATATACAATTTATTTTCCCTACCACTAAAGAAAATTTACTTTTAAGGGTTTACACTAAATAGGAGGTCAAATTCAGGTCACCTTACTTGTGGAATTAATCTCCATGATTTCAGTGTGATATATGTGAAAGTGAAATAAGTGGTATTTGGCTGGGGTACAGAAAACCAAGAGTGAACATCCAAATGAACTGCAGGGAATCAGAATGGAATTACTGAAATTATTATGAAGTTACCATGCTTACGTAAAGAAGCTAAATGTAATTACCAAAATTATATTTAGCTCAGGTATTAACATTAGCATCTTTCATAAACATTTCTGTGAAGGATTTAATCATTAGTGATCAAGACCTCAGTGCTCCACTGGTTCCAGAAAACACCTTTTCCAGCAGTAGGAGACCCCTTAAATCAAATCTCAGGGTTTGATTTGGAGTCAGAATGCCACCTTCCAGATTGCTAAGCTGTGTTCCTACAGCAAATGCCATTTCCCTTTTTAATCTTCAATCAAATGACCCCAAAAACTAATTCCAGCTGGCTTATGAGTCATAGTAAGCTTCAACTTCACAAAGATAAGTTGAATATATTTGATTTTCAGAATTCCAGTCCATTGCTTTTTCATGGTATTTATTTCATAATGACTAACCAGATTTATTTTAATGTCAAATGATAAAACCTGACAAATATAACACCTCCACTGGTTATACATTCCCAATTCAGACGTCATAAACAGCGGTTGTTATATTCACTAATTAGCATGATGTATGCTCCTGATTACACTTTTGTTAAACTTAGGTGTCAGCTTTTCCATATGTCCCTTCTGGAGGTCTGTAGTACTTTGGGAAAGCCATCAGCTGTATCATGTTGAATGCATACTTTCTGCATTTGACATTCTTCAGAACATTCTCTATGCGGCATCCTTCTCTAGTGAAAGGGGGAAAAAGTACAACTTCATGAAACACAGAATAAATAAATATGCTTTATTTGTTCATTGCAGAGTTTCAGCAACAGTTGAAGTAAAAATAACAAAGATTCAACTCTACACTTTTGTTTTCCACGAGTGATGATACATCTTACAAAATTAAATCCAAGGCCAGGCCCAGTACAGTTATTGCCCTCAGAAATAGGTGATAAGATTTTCCATCCCCCCTAATATATGTGCCCTTGAGGTTTAAAGTTCAGTAAAAAAAAATTAAATACTTTAACGATACATTTTTTTCTAATTCCAGAAATATATTTGCCTTTTAAATCTTTTCATACCTTTTTTTTTTTTCAATTTGTTTGCTATATATGTGCGAGTATACATTGCCCTAAAATGCACATTCTAGGAATAAGGCATTTTATTAAGTCTGGCCCTAGAGATTTGTGAAGGAAAGTTTCATCTCTGCTTCATTTCCTGTATGTTCAGCTTTGCAATGAAAAAAAAGAGAGAATGGCTTTTCAAACAGCCCAATCCACCTCTCTGCTTTATAAAGAAAGGATGTTTGTTCACATACAGTACAAAAGTCACAAGTGCCAAAGTGGTGCATCAAGACATAAACAGGACTTTGTTAAAAAGAATACAAAAGTGTCTTGAAAGCAAAAGCAACTAAAGCAACAATTACAAACAGGTTAATTTCATTACAAAACAGAACTTACTCTATTCCATTTAGTTACTCTACAGAAAAGGATTAGTTGTAGCAAAGTAATAGTCATTTATTAAATGAAAACAATCCCATCAGCTAGTAACAATGAAAAAAACAATGAAGGATAAGTCTCACAAGCCATCGCCCTGCCATATTTGTCCAGGGGTTAGTTTGTGTTGTGCAAATTCATTTAAATTTTTTTTTTTGTCAGACTAATTACTTGGAAAGAGGGATTCAAGCATTCAGGATTCCACAGAACTTCTATACAGTGACAGCATTGTAAGTGGGCTTTCTTTGCGCTAATTACAGTGGGAAAGCTTTACCATGAACAGAAAGGCAAATCAATTCACTCAATGCATAGTATACTTCTCGGAGTTCAGAAAAAAAGAATGAAAACATACTACATTTCAGACATTGGTATCTTAAAGATGAATCCTTGGGGTCTGAGACTGTAGAAATATTACAACATAATTCCTTTTTTCTAAAGTTAGTTTGTTGCTGTTTGTAGAAAAGAAAGGAACACAAGTGAAGTTTATTGATATTTGGCTAATAGCAAAGCAAGACTTAAAATAAGCCACACAACCAGCAAGTGTGAGCTGACAAGCAGCAAGGCGACAGGATAGAAGTGTCGAGAAGTTGGCTTGTTATCAGTTAGACAGCCTGTTTCGGGATCATCCGATTCATTCAGTGCTCCCTGGGTTTGTCTGCTGTTAAACAGGGGAAGTTAGGAACAGATAGAACAGCATTTAAGCAGCAAAGAAAGCCAACACGCAGGTATTTTGACAAAGTGAAAGTATATAGCCATTTTGATGAAATAGATTTATCTGAGTACTTCCAATATAACTCTTGTGCTCTACAGCTGACATGGGAAGCATGATGACTCGGTGGCTACTGTGATATTAATCCTGCTAGGTGCCTTGGAGTAGTATTCACAAGTGAACATTAAATAACTTCCACAATGAACTACACTATCACTAAAATGAACACACACACTGAACAGAAATGAAATATGGAAGTTTAAAAAAAAGCTAAGGAAGGAAAGAAAAAAGATCATGAGTATGTCACAATGCAACAGTGAAAAAAGTGTCTCCATGGTGTTCACAGGTTTTTCAGTCCTGCTTCAGTATCTATTAGGAAGTTTATTGGCAGAAATAAAAAGGGCACACACTAATACTATTCTAAAATAGTATTAAATGATGGTAAATTGACTTCAAAAATTCATCAGTGCTGGTGACTCAAAGTCAATAGCAGTTCTTTTTATTTAAAGGCTCACACTTATATTCCTGTAAGTAAATCACCTTGTATCTTCTTCAGTCAACTCAGGGAGGAACTAATCTGCTTACAAGGAAGTTCTACTGAATCACTCTAAATTTTGTGGTCACTGTCCTACCAGAGCAACAAGGATACTTTCACTGCCAGGCTTTCCTGTTGTAGTCTTGGCAGCTTCTCTACAAGTAGAATTACTTACACTTCAACCACACTTCTTCAATCCCTCTGAAGATTCCTTGCATACACTCAGAAGTTCTGCTCATAGACTTCCTTTGGGCAGGAAGGGCTGGTAAGATTTTTATTTTTCTATTTACTATGAATATCCTGTGATGAAAAGATAACTTACCATTTTTTTCTGTGGACTTGAGAATATCCAAATATATCAGATGCCAACACAGTGCCTTTTCAGAAGCACATATCCCAAGTATGCTCTTTTTTTCAAGAAAGAAAATGCTGGCAGACATAAAGAGGCTGTGGGACAGTAAATGTAATATCACACAGCCCCAGGTAAGATGAAAAGGGTACTCTGAAGACAGCAGCAGTCACATCACCTTACAGAAAGCCTGCCTTTCTGACTTGTGTGTTAAAGGGCAATGTTGCATTTCTTAAGCTTGTATAGCATGAGAGGTGCAAGGTGCATTGACAGGCGGAGTCCTAGGCAAGGAGTTGATCAAAACCATTCCTTGCACAATTTCTCTTTTGAACAAGCCTTCCATAATAAGTTCTCAATTTTATTCTTTGCTTTGAACATTCAATCTGTATGTTACACTTATAAAGAGGACAACAAGTGCTATTTTAAATAGCAAAATAAAAGATAAAAAAATAAAATCCCTACTATTTTCACCTAGGTCAAAGCAATTGCTGGTGGCAGTGTGTCTGCTGCTTTTGGACTACAGATTTCCAAGTGTCCACAGATGTCTTGGGTTGACCTCAAACTGTACTGCCGACACTCTCAGAAACTGTCAAGGAATGAAGCTAATTGCATGATTTACTGGCTTTGTCAACACTGAAATATGTAATACTGTGTTTCTCTATCAGACCACTCCAGTTAATACCTCTGTCCTAGGGTCCACCCCCAGAACTTCCTTCCTTTTCTGCTCACAGTGACAACATTACCATTTGTGATCAGCTGTGAGGACTAACTGTATTGCTCTCTGTTAATGTTGTCTTTCATCATGTATTTCTATGTACTTTTAAGAACCTGCTGCTTGCTGTTTTTCCTTTTTTTTTTTCCTTAATCTCTATAGCATCCCATGGGTCTGCCCCTTAGATCCTTTTGCACGGTTCCCTAACCCCCTTCCTACTCTTCAAGGTGAACCTGCTGGTTTCAGCTTACTCCCATTATGCCCACAGTTCAGAGCTCTAGCTCAGCCCTCATAGTCCCATCTCTTCCCTCCCAGTCACAGAGTCCAGGTGATTTTTGTTTGCCCTGTGTCTCTTCCATCACAGACATCATATGTGATCCTACAGCTGAGCAGATGCAGAGACCAAACTTTTTTCTCTGGAGAAATCCATCTGAGCAGCAATAAAGTTGAGCATTCAGTAAGTTTGCACAGCCATTGCATTAACCAGATTGATTGGGTACATCAATCTGGAGAGCCTTGGCTTTGCACGCCAATGGTTTATTCCAAGCAGGCTGAGTCACACGCTTGCAGGTTGTGCTTGCAGGGATGAACCCTCCTGCTTCTGTGGTGTGCCTTGTTCTGTTGGACTCCACATCTCAACAGTGTGACTGTCTTTTATCTACATTGCTACAAGACCCATTAGCATCAGTGAGACTTAGGCAGGTGTAATGATGGAAATACAGATAAAAGCTATTTGTTCTATTATTTTTTTTTCAATAGAAAAGCCTATAGTACATTTTTTCTTTGATATGCTGAAAAGAATGATCAGTGTCTTTCAACATAAAAAGTTCTATCTTCCCCCCAGGAAAACGACCATGAATAGCTGATGCACAGGGACTTCTGTTCCACAAATTAGTCACATCATTCTATGCATGATTCAATAAGACATCCTCAAAATAGAGCAAGAGGATCCAACTGCATTATTAGCTACCTAGGAACAGGCTGAGCAGAATAGCTAAATATGCTTTTAATTTAAGAGGAATATTTGATCAGGGTCAGATGCCTTGCTAGGCTCTGCCAGTATTTTTCAATGCACTGTAGTGACAGTACCTTCCAACACACCTTAAAGTGTCCTCTGCAGTGACTATTAAACAAAGCAAGGCCCTACACACAGCTGTCAGCATCATAACACTGCCTCCCCTGGCTCATCCAACCCTGGAGAAGTTCTACTGCAAACAGCAGCAATCCCACTCGTGCCCTCTCAGCTTGATTTATTTGGCTTCTGACTGACAGCACAACCAGAACAGAGTGCTACATGTTAAGGTGTGAAGGTACAGTTTCAGATGTTATCTCCATTACAAACCCTACTTTAACACCAAAGGGAAGGAAGAATACTCCCAAAATAACCAGCAAGTTTGTATTTCACAAACACATACGTAATTTTAAGAGGAGTAGTGAAAGCTTCCAAGTCTGTAACATCTGGAGTCATGAACACCCCACTAACCTATCATACAATTTTTATTCATTTACTCTCAAACTGTTCATTTGAGACTTACAGCACAGCACAAATACATTGTAACAGCCAAGGGTGCTGTAAGTTAATGACAGTATAACCATTTCAGCCTGCCTTCTATCTCATTTGATGTTTTATCATCTTAAACTCCTGTTGGGATAATGCTGCATGCTTATCAAATGAGACGAAGGCAAAACAGCAGGTATTTTCTGTTGTTTTCAAATTCATATGATAAATTGTTTGAGCCTCAAAGCAGTGAAGCAGAGATGATGAAAACGGTGTGAGGAAAAAGCCTCTCAAGTCCTTATAGAGTCAAGTACGCACATGAGGGCACATTCTGGCTTTTGATTATCAGTCCCACTGACACCCCTGTGCAAGGTTTTTGGAGGAGATGATTTTCATACTTTGGGATGTATACTTCTCTTTTTAGAACTTTTCCAGCTCCAGTTATTAGTAACACTGGAAATGGTGAACTATGCTATAGCAGTTCTTGAGGCAGAATAAATAGGCAGCTTTCTATCAACAGGGGTCCCACGTGCTAGTGGTGACTACAGTTTGAATTCATGTCCTCCTGCACTTGTACTTTATGGGAATTTTCCTTTTTTTGCAGACAGACTCAAGCAAGCAGTTTCTAGTCCTGCTGTGTTTTTCTTGTCAAACTCCAGTGCTGACGCAGAAAAATAGCAAAAGTGAGATGCTTCTCTAGAATCCCATCTGACAATAGCAGAGACATTTCCTCAAATAGAAAGGATTGCTAACAGTTCTCAGTTTTATCACAATTTTGGTGACTTACCTTTTCATTTCAAGACAGTCAAATTCAGAACTTTGAAGAAGCAGCTTCTCTAAAGAAGTTTTTGGAATGAAAGCACCTTAATTTCTACATTAAACATGTTACTGGGATTGACTGAAACACTTCAGAGAATAATCAACTGTATCAATGTACAGCACTACAGTTCGAGAAGGCAGCCTTAACTTTTTCAAAGCAAAAAGGTGGGATCCTTGTGAACATCTCCTAGCCATTACAGAGCTGCTGCACTGTAACATCTAGAAGAATAAAACATGATTCAGAAGGAAATAAACAGGTCTCAGCCTAGTCCTGAAGGATTTCAGCATCAGAGCAGAACCAAGATAAAACATATAAAGGAATATAGGGCAACAAAATTTTATGTTGAAAGATAAAGTTGATACAATAAACCTCCCACAATTTTAAAAATAAAAAATGGTTCTGCATTGTTTCAAAATGGAACATATAGGAAGAGAACCATCAGAGACATTTTCTGTATCAGTGATCTTTACAATTATTCTTTTTCTGATGCACATTGTTGTCAATAACTTACATTTTTTCCCCTCAAATCTACATGGCACTAAATAAAGTAGAAGATGCTAGAAATCAATTTTTGCTGTTTACATGTTCCTATAATCTCAGTTCAAAACAACCAACATTACTGAATCTGATGAGCAGTCTCAGATTTAAGAATACTGAGGAATTCAGTCAGTGATTTAGAGACACCTGCTGTTTCAACATATACCAAAACCCCAGACTGTTTATCAAACTGTCACACTAAACCCCCTCTTCCTGTTTTACCTTTTGTGCTGCAAGTTTCTCCCTAGTCTTTTTGCTTGTGCCGCCATCCTTGATTTCCCTACTCCTTTCTTTTCTCATGTGTTACAACACATGATTTTTCTAATGCATTATTTAGGAAATAAAAAGGAAAGCATATCATATAACATGAGGCTTGACTACTGAGTTGGACCGAGCAGCAGATTCATGGCATAGTCATGATGGTAAGACACCTAGTTCTTGAAAAACAGCTATTATGAAATAACTGTGGGTTTTGAGCTCAAAACTCCTATGGGGTTTCATTCTGTCCAGAGCTAAAAATTCAGTTTTGAGGAGATGGTCTGGGGAGGCCAGTGGATCTGGCAAGGAAGGAAGTCCAATGGCCCCCTGGAGGGATAAGCCTTAGGATTCCCTCAGGTTAGGGTGACTCTCCCAAGAGGCCTTGTGGTAATTATGTTAATTATGCAAATGTACCCCAGTTCTGTTCCCCTGATTGGCCCGTTGGCCTCCCTACCCCTTTTTACTTTATATGTTCCTTGTGCTAGAAAGTTCTCCGCTCCCTGTTCCCCCATTGGCCCCTGTTCCTTTGTCCCGCGCTCAGTATCTCCCCATTGGCTCTTGTACCCTGGCCCCGCCTATGCTCTGCCCCGGGCCCTCAGATCATTGGCCCCGGTGCTCTCCTCGCCCCCCATATAAAAATCCTGGACCCTCCATTGTTTCTTGACTTTGTCCCTGGATCCCTTCACAGGTGGCTGGAATAAACCTTCCTTGTGGAACCCCATACAGAAGCCCTCCATGGACTGTTTTATCATCGGCTTGCGTGCATGTATAACTGTGTGTGTGCGGTGGCCTCACTGAAGCGGCTTGTTGCAGAGACGGCACTTTACCACTGACACCCGCTGTGACAGTGGTCAGAGACAGCAAGCTGTTGGAGGCTCAGCTGTGGACAGGGTACAGATTTTAAGTACTATTATGGTGAGGCCATAACATTTCAGCACAGAGCAACAGATTAATAAGGAAACCCTCTTGCAGCAGTATTTAATAACAGGCAAGAAGACACTTGGTCTTGCAGCCACAAACCATATCCAGGAAAGCCCTGTTGTCTTACGTGATCACATTGACAGATAGCGATACTTTGGAAGGAATGCTGAAGTCAAAATTCAATTTACACAGTTGCTCTTTTCCTCTGTTGTGTATGTGTTCTTCTTGAAGTCAAAATAATTACAAATGTGCAAATTTCTGACCTACTTTATCAGCTTAGCTGTGTTTGGATTTCCCAGGGCAAGTGAAAGAGGCACACACCCTGCACTGCAGGCAACAAAACAGCACAACTAACTCCAGCTTCGGGCTATGGAAACATCTCCCATATTGTTGGTTCACCACAGAGCAACACTCCTACTATTTGTCTATGTTTTTTTAAACATACCATTAACTCTGATGAATAGATGAAAAAAGGGCAGTTTCAAGCTTTAGATCTAATATGCATAAAATATATGCGACTGTATAATATACATCTCTACCAGTGTTAATTCTAGCACTTCAGAAATCTCAGCTGATTGCAGGAGATTTAATATTTTACTTTTGACTGATACTGAATGCCTGCAAGAATATTCTTCCCTCAACATTAGGAGTATCTATGTGGTAAAAATTAACATTGACAAAATGTTAATTATTGTGAAAATACAAGAAACATAAAGAAAAAATTCCAGTTAGAATCACAATTTTTGTCACTGGTGCATTTAAGACACATACATTAGCAGGTTAAATCCACCCTCAGCAGCTGAATAGCAAAACCAAGTTGATTTTCTGTGCCCATATCCCTTAATCTGCCAAAATGGACAACCAGATAACGCCACACAGGAACAGTACTTGGTCATGCCAACTCCCAGACTGCCCTGGAATCACTTGTGAGTGCACTAAATCAGCCAAAACTGGGTCAGGAAACATTTAATAATTTCACCTATAAAATGACTGAGATCATGTTCTAGAATCTATCCCCAGTGGTTTTTAATTTAAAAGTGTGGGCAGAGGCTTCAAGTCCTGCAAAGTCATTGTGGTGACTGTGTGAGAGATTAGCTTCAGAACTGAAAAGTGATGGGTTTGCAGGAGAGATTCTTTTTTACCTGTCAAGACAGCCAAGCAGTTTTGAAACATGATTTTCACCTCTATTATACTCCAAGGAAAGGATTTACTGTTTCATTCTGCTATTTACCAATACTGCTCTGCAGTATTACACATCAATTCTATAAAGGTTTCTCTTTCTATCAAAAAAAATACGGTTCTAAAAATCTTCCTAGACACTCTTTGATAAAGTATTAGGATTACATATATATGGGAATTTCTCAGGACAAAATTACAAAATCTTTCCTGACAAACTTCTCTTGCAAGGTTTGAAATTCAATCCAGTGTAAAACGAAAACTAAAGCAAATGTGGTCTATATCTTTGTGCAGGAAAGCAACCAAACAAAACCCCACAGGTTTTACCTTCAGGTAAGTTCTGAGTACCTACAACATTTCCTTTCCATAAGGTTATGGCACTGGCATAATTGGTTAGTGAGTCACACTGATTTCCAGACTGTTTCTGCCACAGCAAGGAAGTTTTACTGAAGATGTGTTTATACATTTAGGTCACATAGCACAGTGAAACATAAATCCATGATAAATTCTTTCATATGTCCAATCAGGTTTAAATACTTTGTATTAAAAGTATTTGTATTTTTATGAAAATAAATCTTCACGAATCGTCTCTTTCCTTTTGGCAAAGATTTTTTTTTAGTCTTTTCCCCCATGATGAGGACAAGTAGCAAAGCTGATTTAAGAGGCAGAAAGGGCTTCCTATACTAGTTAGCAGACGTGCATGAAGGATGATGCTTAAAATCTGTCATTCATTTCTAGGTGTTCAAATCCATGGGTAGGATGACAAAATTAAGGTCAGAGAACTGTTGGTGTAAATAGAAGATCATTTAATCTATGTTGCATCTGTAATTTGGGTGTTTTAAGAGGGGAGGGTGCTGAACAGCAGGTATTCTAAATTTGAATGTTGTGACTTGCTGGTTTTTTGCCTGCAACTTCAGTTTGAGATATACAAAAGGAGAAATGTGACTGCTTCTGATTAATGACACCAACTTGCATAGTCTCTTCATTGGATTAACCAAAGTGTGAGTCATAAACCACAGGCAAGATCTGAAAACCGCTATTCCGTTCCAGCTAAATAATGGCAGTTCATTAAAAACTTTCACCTAACTCACTGATATATTTTTTAAAAAACACATTAACAGTTTGAGATCTGATCTGTTCTGATCCCAGCTGTTCTTTGAGCAGCACACACAGTATGTGGGTATATTTATACAAAGGGAATTTGTGCACATGTAGGTTCACCAATCACAAAAAAAAAAGCACCTAAATCTGATTTTAGCTGCTATCAAGAACAAAAAATGTAGTCCTGCTTCGGTTAGGTAGGGAGCTAACCAAAACAACCTATCCAAAAATGCGTAGGCTGGGATGCAGACTGTAGCAACCTGGAGATTGTGTCCCAACAGTTCTACCAATAAACCACCTTCTCTTCTCTTTAGCAGGTAGATTTTAAGAGAACTTCATAAAATGCAAGGAAAATTCTATTTGAATCCCAAACACACTACTTTATCCATCTACTTCCTCCAGGGCAAATGACAAGGCTGGATAAAATTCTTATTTAAATGCCTTGAATGTATTTGTTGTCTTTTCTGTTAATAGATACAATGTGGAGACTTAGAGGAATAAAGCTTTTCTATGAGAAATTAAGAGTGAATATAATTCTTTCATCTTACTTGTTTTGTTTTAGTATCTTTTTAGAAGATGGCCAAAGTTTTTGGAGCCTGTTCTTCAGAAGGAAGCAAATTTCTTTCCCAAGCATCAAGGAGGAGAACTGAAACTGAAATCTTTTAAACAATATATTGAATACAAGCTTTTTCTCTTTGGTTGTTAACTTGCATTTGTAAGGAAATTTTTATTTGAATGCTACTGCAGATTTGTTAAGTTCATTGTATCTCACAAAGACAATATTAGCACAGACTCACTTTTTAAGCAAAAATAGCACGGCACTGACGGGGAGAATTAAGAGATGAAAACCCATACTGTTTTGCCCCCAGTATCAAGAAAAAAAAAAGACCTTTGGAAGATTTGAGATCACTAAAGACTAAAAATTCAGTAAGCCATGTATTTACCTTCTGCATCCCTAAATCTTTGCTGGCAGCAAGGAGTAAATAATTTATAACACAGGTGCAAATATCTTCCTCTCTACAATAATGCTACATTTTTCTTACTGTTACAAAGAGCTGAAGGACGTGGTTTTGCTCAGTGCAGTCACAGTAATTCTCAGTTTGCCAAAGATCAAAGATGCAGCTCTCAGGATAAGCTCTGTGAACTATGCTCAGGACTCCCTGAGCAGAAGAGGAGTTCACTATGCTGTCAGCATCACTTAACCATGAGCTAAGTTACTGACAGATGAAAAAAAATAGCAGTTTACTTCCTGACCTGGACTGAACTATCAGATACATACTAATTTTTTTATAAAGTCAGTGTTCCCTGTGTTGCAGACTGTGTTCTCTCAAACACACACTCTGTAGTGAGGAAACATTCTCACCAGAGTCTTCACTACAATGCCTTGGGACCTTCTACAGAAGTCTGCCAATTCCTGAAACTTCGGAGTCTCTGGGGTAGAGATATTTTAAGTATGAATGTTCCCAAGCACATGTTCAGCAAGCCACATATGCAGCTGCCAAGCTTAACAGCAACGGGGCTTTCCACTTTTGGTGGTAATTGCAATCACAAGTAAGGTGCATGGATACTATTTTTAAATGCTTATAATTGGGAAAAGAGCATGTTTTATTATGAAAAATCAAAAACATAGAAAAACTGGGAACATCCAAGATTTTGTGGGAAACATTCATCCATTATTATTTTTTTCTGAAGAAGCAGCATGCCAGTAGCAGTGTTGGAGTATTTCATTCCTTTCTTCCTCAGGATGGGACACAGAAGGTAGAAAAAGGGTATAAATCTCTCACTGGGATGGTGGAGAGTTATTTCTGTCTACAGTGCATTTTTCTACTCTATTATGTGCACTGCTTATTTTGCACACTGGAAGGAAAAGAGTTTAAGAAACATTTCAGTGTTTCATCATCTCATGGTGCTCCCACTTTAGATAAACAGTGCTCCAATTTTCCAGAAAAACCCTGTATTCTGAAATAATTTCAAAATACTACACAACACTGACTGAGGTTGTGCTGGGGGCAATGCCAGCACCTCCGATTTTACCCCCTCTTTATAAGAATACAGTTCTCAACACGGGTATTACATTCTGGTATTGCTCATGTTTCTGGCCATGTTTTCTTTCATTACTAGGAAAACCAGTAACACTTATTCACATGCTTCAGGTGTTTGGATTGAATAAATATGAGCCAGAGGCCAGGTGTTCATACAGAAAAATCTACAGTGCAGCCAAAAAGCAGATAGGTTGTTAATGAGAAACATTTCATCCTCCCCAAATGCCCGTAATGTCAGGCCTTAAGGAATTCTGCTTCCTTTTTAATTTCTAATAAATGCTAATGCCCTTCAATTATCTTGTAACTCATCCCACATTAACCTCACTGGGAATGATACTGCCTTTCCAGGTGGGTGAGAGGTGTCAGCACTCACAGTCCTCTGTAGCACTTGCTCACGGCCAGTGGACTATGAAAAAGTGCAGCCAAAAAAGTCTGTCTGTCTGTCCAAAAAAGTCTGATGCTGTCCCTGTTTTTTAGTTAATCCTGAGCTTCTGTGGCTGTTGAACAGCACTTACAGGCTTCTGGTAACTAAGAAATTTATCTTATTTTAAAAGATCTCAATTATTCTTATAGCTTTATTCTCAATTAACCTTTATTAAAAACTTATTATCAGTTCACATCATCTTATCAGAGCCCAGTATACACATGGAAAGGATTCTGCTTGTCTCTTTATTAGTATTCAATTCTGTGTTCATTAAATATGCTATTAATGCACTGCTACTGACAGCTTAAATAAAATCTATAAAACACAAAAGCTGCAATTAAACAGCAAAAGCAATTTAAAAATTATCTCTGCTGAGCTACAGGCATCTCTTGTTATCTCATTAATGTACACAGGAGACAGGGTTGGCTTGTGCACTGTTTATGTACCACATGGTTCATAATATCCTTCCTACTCTCTTACAACATAAGAGTTGGTTAAAGCAAGCACTCTGAATTCCCTGAACTACTTTCCTTTGGGTTTGCTCCTTGCATGAATTGTTAATGATGGCAGATATGAGATTCAAACAAAGCTAAAGGCATGTGAGTGCAGGCCAGCAGCTGTACTTGTCAGACAAGAATGCTTGTCAATGCAGACAGAGTATTTTGGTGTTTGAAATAATAAATGACATTTTCACAGGTATGGTGCACAGTAATGAAACACATGCAGAACACTGTAGAAAATGTAAAATATGATAATCCACCCTAAGATGGAATTGCTCACAGATAATGGAAATTTCAGTGGAAAAATAATGGGTTTACATTTGACCAATAATGTTCTCTTGAGTACAGAATAATTTAACAACTGAAGAAGTAACAGACAACCTGAGGGCAAGGAAAGAGTTATCTACCAAACACTTGCTTCCATAAAGAGGATGTACTTTATTTAGATAGCTTCCCTCCCTTCCATTCATTCAAATGATTAGCTGCATATTTTTTTGCTAAGGAACACTGATTACAAGTAGGTTTTTTTTCAGAAATAAACACATCAAATCACAATGGTAGAAATATTAGAGCAACGTGTAGTGAAATACTGAAAAAGTTTTGAAGAAAACAACTTCTACACATCTATCTACTCAAAATGGCTAAATATTTGCAGAATTCATAGTGTTGCCAAAAGTATATAAGCTAAAATAACTTTGCCCAGAAAAGTTATCAAATAAAGTTTTTCCATGAAAATAGACAATTAGGATAAGGGCATTATAACTACATAGCTTAATGGCTACTGCTCTCTATGTAAACAAGGAAAGTACCCAAAGTGGACTTTTACCCTTATTTCAAAGCATGCAGTAGTTGTTTATCATATGAATTAAGCAAACAAGATAAGGAAACAGCCAATATATTGTAGCAGCTAAAGTTTAAACAGCAACTTAACAGTGCACTTTTAGCTTCTTACACATTTCTGCTTTTGAATAACTTCCTTGACCTCATGATAATAAAAAATTAGTGTCTCGTGACCAGTGTATGTTTAAAAGCACAGCAGGTGCTGATGCCAGCAAAATTTTCCTCATGCTAAGTTTTTGCCTCCTACCTTTATTTTACCTTCAACTGCTTACCGTGGTAACTACAGAATACACTTCCAAGATCTGATCTAACTCCTTTAAAAGGCAACATTCCCTAACCATGAGTGGCAAGTCTTTGGGTGCCAAATTTAACAGCCCAGGCTTCCCCTACATCTACAGAACATCCTCAGGATGATTCAGGGCCCCTAAATCAGGTGACTAACCATCCCCTCTGGGAGAGTACTGGGAACTTGAGTCCTTAATTAGGCATTCATACAATAGTTATCTACAGTTTTATGATAGAAACAGCTTGATTATAAGTGTTGCACTGAATTCAATGGTCTTTGGAAATAACTTCTCCAATGGCAATTGCCCAATGTTTTTTTCCCCCCACCTTCACAGAGCTTTATTGTCTCCAGCCCATACTTGCACTTCCACTGCATCGCCTAAAAAATGAACATCACAAGCCTCAGATTTTCTCTCCAGCACCATAAACGTAGTCAAACGATGGGTAACAACATAAACTTTCAAGCTAACTTGACGACAGAGTATTTTTGAAGGACAGTCTTGATTTTTCTCTATAATGTGAATAAAAGAAAAAAACAAAAGAGATTTACGAGCAAGCAATTGTCTGGTTTGGGCTACATTATGATGTTGTACAGAACATTAGGCTTTGCAACAAGATTAAATGTCTTTTATTTCTCTTTCAGCATTCCATACCCAATGGAGTATGGATAGTGAGCTTCAAGTTTTTACTTTTGCCATATAAGATCATTTGACTTTTTCCTCTCCATTGTAATATGTATTTCATTTAATAAACCTTATAATTAAAAAAAACAAAACCCTAGTCTATTCAAGGATTACAATTCAGAGGGGGTTCATTTAATTCCAATAGATTTAACATCTGTGGTTTAAGTTGCAGAGAGCTTCAAAAGTAGCTATTGAAGTAATACATTGCTTCATTTACAAAGGAAATTGGATGCCTAATGCATTTCGTAGAGCAATAATAATGAAGCTGTAGTATTTGCATAAAGCAGCCCACAGTAATACCAGGTGTTGGTCCTGTCTGAAGAAAGGTGTTCAGACTTTTGCAAACCCAGTGTGGACTCATTATTCCATCTGGTTACACCTTAGCATAGAGATCAGTGAAGTCCTCACTACAGAAAGCCACATTTGGGGAGGACTGATACCTCATCTGTGCCTGAAAAGCTGAATGCATGGGGAAAAGGTGCATTTAATTTAACTGTTGGTGTCGACAGTTAATGGAGAGCAGACTGGTCAGAAAGGACTGGTCATAGCATTTTAAAGATCTGCATTCCCTTCCCTCTTGAGATACAGCTGGTGCAGCTGCTCAGAGCAGGGCATGGGACAGGACTCACCAGAGACCTCTGACAGCAAATTTCTAGCCAGCGTTTGCTCGTGTCATTCTTTTGACTTTGCTAGAGCTATTCCAGTTTTATTTCAGGTAAAGGCTGTTTGTCCGTAAGTGTAGTAAGTGTATGGGGCACAAGCCAGTATTTTGGAAAAGACATACGTGTCCAAATTCAAAGCACTTGAGGGAGATGGTGGCTGTTACCAGCACAGTACTCACTGGACTGCACAGCTGGGATTATGAAACACGTTTGAGTTTTGCTTTCCAAATGGTTTTGATTGGTCTGATCTTTCTCTGTTTCAGAGGATCAGTCTCTTTATCTTACCAACTCATTATTTGCTAGAATTATCTCATCCTGATAATCATGATGATCATCTTTTCTTCTTTTGGGTACGTATTTATGTAGGTCTAATTCAAACCTAAAAGCTGAACTCCAAATGGTGTTACTGTATTAGCTGTAACAAAAAGCAAAGCAGAAAATTTCAGGGTTTAATCTGCTCAAGAGAGAAAGACTCTCAGAATAGAACCATGTCTAGAAAATACCTGTCCTGTGTCCGAGCATCTGTGTAAGCATGCAGGAGGTATATTATGCTGAGAGTTCAAGTTCATTACCACCTCACTGAAAGTTTTTTACATTGGAATTAGACTTGAATTGAGACTGAAATGAGTTTTGTTATCCCTATTGTGCAGCATGAAAGAAGATTCTTTGTGACAGCAGAAAGAATGATTGCCTTTGGGATAGAAAACATAAAATTTGAGATACATCTGTCACAAAATGATTTTTAAAAAGTCAGCTAATACCTTTCTAGACTACGGTGCTCAGCACCCTCTTGCCAGTGAATACCCTTGGTGTGAAAGTGAGAAAACACGTCTGATTTGAAAAATACTACTGCACTCAAGTTTCCCTGAAAACGAAGAACAAGAGCTTGATCCCGTGATATGAAATGACCACATTTTCCTAGAGCTTCTATCCCACCAAAATCTTCATCAACAAACAAGTATCATCACATGAAGATAATAAACCTACAGGGCAACACAGGACATGAAAGTCTCAAGTGTTCTAATTACCTTTTAATTGCCAATCAAAGAATGAAAAACAACCAGAAACCACAGTGATACAGAAGAAAGTACTCTGAAACCAGTTTCCTGTCTTGGAAAAATATTTGCAAAGTTTGTAAGCCATTTAAAATAATTCATTAGGTCACATAATTAATCAGCAATGTGACAAAAATCTACCAATTCCTACATTTCTATATTTGCATATAATTATGTGTGTGTGCATAGTATGTGCACTCTCACACAGACCAACATCCTTGGGAGGCAAAACTTTGATGTATGCGTGGCTGCCTTGTCAAGCATCACAAAAAGATGATTTCAATCCCCTTCAGCCAGAAAAATACTTTACTGACTTTTGATCTACTAGATTGTAATTATACAAATTACATTCAGAGAGAAAATAACCACAGTCACAAAAGAATATTCTAATGCTTCTGTAGAGCAAAGACAGCATGTAGCATAAGGCAGTATTCACACTAAGGGCTTCATGGAATTTTGGATGCTCCATCCCTGGAAGTGCTCAAGGCCAAGTTGGATGGGGCTTGGAACAACCTGGTCTAGTGGAAGATGTCCCTGCCTGTGGCAGGGGGTTGGAACAAGGTGATCGTTAAGGTCCTTTCTAACTCAAGCCATTCCATGATTCTACGAAAGAATGTACTTTTCTCTCTGAGGAAGAGCAGAAGGATGTAAGTTGCTACAAGAGCACGACAGTATTTACGGAACGCAGCAAGGCAACTTAGCAGGGGAAAAACAATCCTACAGAAGAAAAAGCAAAACCCCTCTACCTGGCAGCACATCTCAGGCTGCTTCCACTGCACAAGAGAGAAAATAAACAGCATCATAGTGGTCTGATATGTGCTAACTCACTTTAAAAATAAATTCAAAAAGCATCTTCACATGGCAAATGATCTGAATCTGTGTAACAGGTATGTCAAACTAAGTTTAAAGTGATTGTCTACAAATTTGCTGGTAATACTACTATGGCAAAAAATTTTTACAGAGAAAGGTGACATAGGGAGCAACCTTCTCCCTGAGGCGACCATGCAGCAGGAAAGCAAGAGAGGACTTTATTCAGGATGATGTTGAGGGAGGACTATCCATCAACACTCAGGAGCTTACACACCAGATTAGCAGTGTCCAGAAGGCAGAGAGCCTTGAACTGTGCAGCCAGCATTGCTGCATTTGCTATGTCAGCATAAACCCAAGTAGCAAAAAGGAGTGTGAAAAGAGAATTAGTAATGTGCAGAATAGTGAATGTCAGTAAGGTAATGAACATTACTTACAAGCTTTGTTATTGCACGTTCAAGTACAGCAACAGTACTCTTAGTGATAGCAAAACAGCCTATGAGAAGAAGCTCTTTGAAAGAAAAGGTACATTCAAATTTAATTTCCAACAAAGGAAGGACTGATGCCATAAGGGACTTGGCACCTCTATACTAGCTTTCTCCCACTTTAGAATTGAAAGAGATACAAGTGCATTTCTTTCTCTCACCCTTTGCTTGTCAATTATAAGCTTTCTAAGTCAAGAACATTTGACATTAAAAAGTGCCAATGGAATAAATATCTTAACCAGTTATAACCAATATTATCAAAGCAGATTCTTGTGGATTTTCAGAATCATTTCATGAGAATGAGATACTGTTGTAGCTGCTTGCCTCTGCCTGATGCTACTTCGATTACTTCAAAACCAGCCAGTAATGCCTCTACCACAGTGGCAGTTTAACCATTTTTATTTGCTTTCCTGAGGCTCTCAATGTAACAGCCATTTAGCTGAAATAAACTTAGAACAGAGACCATGCCAGTCTTGGTTAAACTATCTGAGCTAAACCCCAAAACAAACAAAACCAAAAACATATGAAAAACATTCTGCAACAACCTACTGTGGACGCTTCCATCTTCTGCTTATCATACCACCACAAGGCAGTGTGCTGGAAGTTGCAAATCTTTCTGTGCTGATTACTTTGTATTCTGTAGATGCTCTGCTGTCAACAATTATGAATGAGTTATAAAGGGATTTAAATAAAAAAATCACCAACTTTTGAGCACTGAGGAATGATTTTTGCAAAATGAATATAAAACCCAACATTATTTTGACAGGAATTCTCTATTTTCATCAGACTTGTCAGTTCACCCAAGACACAGACTATTAACCAGATGATCCTACAACAGGGTCTTAGAAAATACATGACTGTGTGGTCAGATTACACCTTAGTCTTTTCAGTGTTTCAGTAATCTAAATAAGTTCCTCAAATCTGACAATGCTGACTGGGGTGGGGCTGCGGAGTAAATATATATTTTTTTTCAAAGCCAGGTGTATCTCATTGATATACTGCTGATAATAATTAGCTGATGCCTTTTTAGCCTGTCTTTCTCTAGAAGCAAAGGGTACATGTTAGTTCTTGGTGTGAGGGGAAGGAACAGGAATCTGTGCATTCCCTCTTTGGGCACAGGGACTGAGTTCAGCTAAACTGAAATGAGGGATAAGAAGCTTTAAACATTACAATGTTCTCATGAGTGTAAGGAAATGTGCAGTCGAGGGGGAGGCTGTAGCATGAAATTAAAGCTGATGATGTGTCAGGAAACCCATATGATGAATGAGAGGGGTAGAAAAGGAAGATTTCTTATAAATGTACCACACAATAGTTTCATACCAGGGTAACTGAAGTTCCTGAGTACCACATGCAGAGGCATCTTCTGCCTCATTAACAGGTAACTTAACTAGGAGGCTGGGTCATATACCAAAGTATTTCATCCCATGACAGAAGAGAGAGGGAACAGTGATTCCCTTCCCACCTTCTGACCTCCCTGGTCTAAGGGACTTTAATCTTGGCTAAGCCTTCCCTCAAATCACAAGACTCTGCAGAGGTAGAAACTTGCTCTGGCACCTTCCTAGGGCATTAGGAGCATCTCCAACAGAGGACAAAAAAGCCAGGTGCTTTTCCCACTGCTGGAAGACAATACATATGTGGCAACATCCAGGCTGGGGAGAGAAGACAAGCTGGCAGGGAAGTAAGCCCAGAGCAGGGCACAGGAACATCACTGCAGATGCACAGTCAAAGCAGTGCCCAGTGATTTTGGCATTAGAGGTATGTTTAAAACCACAGTACAACTGCAGCACCACTAAGTCCCAGGGCTGCAGAAACTACTTTAACTGTTCTAGCATTAGGAGTCAACTGTGGAGTTGGCTGTGCATTTTGGAAGGACTCCCAACATTTCCATTGCATTAACTTCCTTATAAACACATGCTTCCTATTCATACAAATTATAGTAGAGACTTAAGCTATTAAGAATGCAAGTTCCCAAAATTATCTCCCAAATTTATCTCTGGATGATCCAGAGAACAGGATAGCAATATAATGCTGCTGGCTCCATTACTGGGTGTAGTTCCAGCTGACTACAGATAACATCATGAAAGTAGGAAATACATAATAGGTACATAATAATCCAAATGGAAACTCCTCTGGTGACTCCACTGTGAACAGCTATCAGGACTTGCAGGTAAACACTGAGAAAGAACATGTAGCTGCCAGCTATGCCAGTGAAAGGTTGCCAGTGGCTGCTGCAACGATAAGGACACACTTATGAAATGTCACGCACCAAACCAGAGCTTGCCACAGAAAGCAACAACTAGAAACTACTACTAAAACTAACTCCCTCAGCCGAACTGAGAAAGGCTACTGTCAAAATAGTTCTTCAAAATACCATACACCAAGATGTTACTGCAAGAGAGTAAGAAACAGGGAAATGCTCACTGGAAAAAGAAAACAGCAACAGACTGAAGGGAGAAAACCCCCGTAGATCGAGGACAGTTTGTCAAATGATGGTTATAAAATTGGGGGGGGGGGGGGGGAGTTGAGGAGTGGGGAGAATTATGTCTCTCCTGTTTTAGTATTGAATATGATTTTAGATTCTTTCCCTAAAGAACCTGAGACAGAAAATTTCAAATCCAGTGACAGAAGTTGAATAGGACCACAACTATTTGAAAGCAGAACTGTGTAACAGAACGTGACAGGTGGCCTTATGAATACATAATAATAATAATGGTATGGAAAAAGAGAATATGGAGATGGAATGCCAGATTCTCTCATGTCATGTATGTAACAAGCACCAGGCCCGTCCCAAGAGATGGTGGCTGGCCCTGAGCCTGCACAGCATCCCAAGGGATGGAACTTAGGGAAGAAAACTGAAACTAGGGTGCTGGACAAGAAAAGATGATTAGCCAAGCAGGGAGCATTCCTACAAAAAGAAACTAAGTTTATGAAGGGATTAAGGGAGTCTAAAATGAGAGCAAAGATAAACCTAGAAATGTCTGTTACCTGCTTCCTACATAAGCCAACCAGAGCTGTAGCCTGACACTGCATCATCTTTCTCCTGAAGAAATGCAGAATCTTCTATTACAAAACCACCTTTTTGGAAGAGCAGCTGGTTGCTTCTCTTTTGTGTGTTCCCTTCAACCTTTTTACAGTTTGTAGGTTGCTGGGACCACAGGAAGGAATATATGAGCTCTCCCTGCCCAAGTTGTATTATTCTGAAAAGAACATGGTTTTAGAGGCCAATAACTTCTTGAAGAGATTACATGTTTGATAGCTTTAACCAGCTATTGTATGCTATTACTGCCCTCTTACTCTCATTTCCTGCTTCTTTCTTATCTAAATTTTAGATTTGGCACTGTTGCTCTTCCTGAGATTTAGCTGTACGTGGCCAAAGCCACAGTAATTCAGCTGTAGGACTTGGATTTTTAACAGATAATAAGCATGCATACAGGAATTTTCCCACACACTTTTCCAGGAAATCTCAATAAAGTGAAATATAAGAGGAAGAAACCTGGTATTACTCAGTCTGGTGATTATAATACATCTGGTCTTTGATTTCTGGTAAGACCTAGTCTTTCATGGACACTCTAAATAAGCAGTAAAGCACCAAATGAATAAGACAATTAATGAAGTTTTCCATAAACAACTAGAAGAATCTCAACAGTGAACACCAAACAATATTTTAGGATAATCTAACTGCTTGCATGCTGGATTTGTCTAACCATGACAGGTGAAATCCAGAACTATGGGCCTGCAATATATGTATGGCAAAAGTGACAGAAACACTTTCCATTAGAAGAGGTTTTAAAGAAGCGTTTTATTTTTAAAATTGTTTTTATTTTGTAGTTAATCAAATGCAGTGTTTAAATTCCCTTCTGCTCTATTCAGCATCCAAACACAGACTGTGGCATTAAATGGGAAAGCAAATTTATTGGATAAGGTTTTTTCATTTGGCTGGTTTTAAAAACTAAGTGACCATAGAGTGCACATGGTAATTAATTACACACATTTCTCACTGTCTATACTGAGTAATTAAAATATTCACAGAGAGCAAAGACATAGCTCAATTCTCTGTTCTCTCATTTGGATCAAGATATGACAAATCTAATTTGGGCTACTTAACAGATTCTTTACCTCATTGTATTGGTTTGGCACGGCCAGGTTTTGGGTAGCAGGGGGGCCGCAAAGATGGCTCCTGTGAGAAGCTGCTGGAAGCTTCCCACCATGTGCGGCAGAGCCAATGGCTGATGGCTCTGAAGATGGACATGCTGCTGGCCAGAACTGGGCCAATGAGAGAGGCTGGTAATGCCTCTGTGATGACATATTTAAGAAGAAAATCAAAACAAAGTCAGGGGTTTTTACTTCTAGTCAGAGAAGAGGAGGAAGTGAGAACATGTGAGGGAAAACAACATGGTGACACCAAGGTCAGTGGAGAAGGAGGGGGAGGAGGTATTCCAGGTGCCAGAGCCAAGATTCCTCTGCAGGCCGTGGTGCAGACCATGGTGAAGCAGCTGTGCCCCTGCAGGCCATGGGGATCCATGAGGGATGCAGAGATCCACCCATAGCCCATGGGGGAGGTGCTCAGCTGGAGCGGGTGGGTGCCTGGAGGAGGCTGTGATCCAGTGGCAGACCCGGTGGAGAGAGAGGGCCCTGCTTCCAGGCTGGAGCAGCCCGTCCTTGGAGGGCTGCACCCCGTGGGAAGAGACCCACGCCACAGCAGTTTTGGGAGGACTGTGTGCCTGTGGGAGGGACTCACGCTGCAGCAGGTGCGGTTTGGCTGCTGCTCGTGAGAGGGGACCCACGCCGGGAAGTTCATGGAGAACTGTCTCCCGTGGGAGGGACCCCACGGCCTCACAGGGAAGGACTCTTCTCCCGGAGCAGTGGAAAAAAATCCTAGTGATGGACTGACCAAAACCCCCCTGCCCTGCCTCCCTGTGTTGTCGGTGGGAAGGAGGGAGGGCCTGGGCGGGGGGGGGAACGTGTTTTAAGGGCTTATTTTACTTCTCATTACCCTTCTCTGATTCTGTTAGTAATAAATTTTACTTAGCAACTAAGGCTGAGCCTGTTTTGCCCTTGAAATATTTCTCCCACTCTCCTTATCTCACTCATGAAGCCTCCGTTAACCCTTTTTCCTCTTTTCCCTCCTTTCGCCCGGCTGTGGGTGGGGAGGGTGAGCAAGCAACTCTGTGGGTGCCTGGCATTGGGCCAGTGTCAAACCACGACACTCATCAATATCTCAGTGAGAAATCAATAGTACAAATCAGAGCAGAACAATTCAGAGTAGGGCAAGGTTTTGATTGGAATTCCATGAATCTAGTTCTTCTTTGGAGAACTCTGGCACTCACAGCCTGAAGTCAAAAGGCAAAGGGTCCCTTCAGCAAAAAGATCACAGGGAATCAAGGTCCTCTTGAAGTGCTCACGCTGAAACCTGAACATGGCCCAGCGTTTTCTTTTTCAATGGAAAAGGAACTTTTTTAAAATATACAATAAGATCTTGTACACTGCAATTGATATATTAGTATGTTTTCCTATTATATAAAATTTACTGTCGGGTTCTGAGTCCTCTTGAAGTGCTCACCTTCCCTAAGTAGTCACTGAAGGAGGAGCAGGTGCATTTCAAGGACTCACTCACCCAACACTGGTGTCAAAATTTAGACACAATACAGATTTCTAATGGCTCTACCTTCCCCTTATGCACTGACAGAAAAACTAAGCATTATTTCAGAATTCTTGCTTACTGCCTGCTACATGGACATAGACTGAGTCACTTCTCTAAATATTCCTTGCAGAGTGGCAAAGGTTTTCGCTGGTTTCCCTTGAACACCCCTTCCTCCCAAGTGATTGGTCCAAGAATATTATTACAAGTTCCAGGGGAAAGGTAATTATAATTAAGGTCAGAAAATGCTTTCCTTTAAGAATCTACTGTCAATTTTTAGTTCATTTTGAATGGGAAAATTCAAACTTAAAATGTCATTTAGAGAAGAAAAAGATACAGCTTTTTCTCCCCTACAGCTTTTTTTTAAACCTTATATTTTGAGAGAATTACTAGTACCTCCATGCTGAAGAACATGGATTTGATACTCTGCACCAAGATAATAAAGATGTGAGAGATGCAACTATTAAAAGAGCCTGCTAATAAAGCCTTGTTAAAATTCAGCAGATACATACTTTAAGGATTCAACATATGCCAAGCCAAGGGGCTGGATAAGGCTTTTCCTTGCTGTTCTTTCCCCTGGCAGAGGATGACCACTATAACATGAAGCCAAAGCCATGAGGCAGGGGACTGGCTCTGCTGTTCTCTCTGTGCTGTGACTGAGGCCAGTGCCCAAATTCTGAACGTGAGAAGCGGCAGCCACATGTGCCACAGAGGAGAAAAGGAGGGAAATATTCAAGCAACAGTCCAGTGAAAAAGAGGAAGATGAGAAAGATCACATGAGAGAGTTCTCAGGACTCTGTCTGGGGTGTTGATCAGAAAGAAGTCTGAAAACAGCACTTAGGAAGAATCTGGAGAAATGAGGTGATGAGGTGAAGAATGAAACTTCCACAGTCAGCTAGAGAACATTCCCTTGCAAAATATGAACTCAAACATCTGACCACAGTGAACCAGACAAAACATGTAAGGCTATATTAGAAAACAATTACCAATTCTACTTAGTTTGTCCACATAGAAGTCTGAACCTCAGGACCTTCTAGAGTGCAAATGAAGTGTGCATGGGTTGCCTTTCTTTTATTTTTTCCTTGGTTTGTTTTAAGTCTTTAAAACCTGAGAATTGCTTTCAAGATACATTATAAAGTCCAATTCTGTAAAATTCAGAAGTTATATTAGAAAAGCCTAGATTTAACACAGCCTTTTCAAGCTACTGTTTGATACTTTGCCCAAAATCATTGTCAGTAATCGTCCTTCTCCTTCCAGAAGGATGGTCAGAAATAGACCTTAATTCTAAAAGGCTCCAGCAAGGTGTTGATGGCATTGACTCTCATTACATCTTGTGGCCATCTCTCTCCATTTTGTTTTCTTTTCCTCTGTGCCCTGTTGCTATTAAAAAACCGCAAAACAATAATTTAGTTTTAGAAAACAAAACTGATGGTGGTTCAATGCACCAAAACTGGATCTTACTGTTACTTAATGCCCAGGCTCCTGTCAGTACATCAGGTGACGCAAATCATCTAAAGTTTTTACCTCAAAACATACATGTTAAGTTTCTAAAGAGCCATAGAATGATGTAAAAATTTATGTTGGAAGTCAGGCTCTCCATTTTTAAGTTTTGTTTACACTGCGCTAGTACTTTTAGAAGAAAAAAGAAAAGACGGAAGTCAGATGGGCTGGGAAAAAAGAACGGTTGGAGTAGAGTTTGTGCCTCCTCTTCTGTGTAACCCCTCATGTGCTGCAGCTCTTGCCACAAGCTCACAGGGGCAGGGTGAAAGCTGGGAGATGGGAGAAGGGCACACAGAGATTTGCACACGGATCATCCCTGTCTCTAATCCTGTCCCTTTGCTCCTGCTTCCTAGTCCACGTGGTAGTTACAGCTCTGGTGTTTGGTACAGGCTCTTCCCTGGCCAAGGTCCATCTCAGCACCCAGAACATCTGAAAGTCCCTGAATAAAGAGCTATTACAGCTTTTCCTCCTCCTCAACTCACACATCTTTAAGAAAAGCTGTCCTCAAAACAGCTCGTTAAAAAAGGAGATATTTTCTTCATAATTGGCTCACCAAAAGCCCAATACCTCTTGCTTAGATCATTCATTCTTTGAACTTGTACTTCAATGAGATATTTGATAGGCAATTTATCTAAAACACCCTGAAATATCCTTAACTGCTATTTCAAGTGGAAACAGTGTGTCCCACATTGAGTCAAATTTTGTATTCAATGTCAGAAATATGTGACAGCTGTTGTACCCTGCTAAGAATGATGGTAAGCCTGACAGCATGGAGGATTCACCATAGACAGTGGATTTGTCATTGTCTTTGTTTGTTGCTACTTTTGAGGCTTTATTGGAAACATGCTCAATGACAGGAGATTCTGAGGTTGTTCACTACCCCCAGCCCCCAAAAGGGATCCTGCCACGGAAACAATAAATCTAAATAGGTCCAGAAAAGAAATAAATTTTAAGAAAGGAAAAAAAAATACCAACTTTTTTTTACAGAACTGCTTCATTATGCGCTGCCCACCAGGGTCCATCCTCCCTTAACAGTGGCCAGCTCTAAAGACAATAAATAGAATCATGTAGATTCTATTTCTAGTTCATAGATGCTTCAATGAACTCAGGAAAATCAGTTTTGTGCCCCTACTGTCTCTTGGAATAGAGTTAACAATGAATGATAGGAAACATTCATATATTGGTGAAGAGAAAAACAAGAATATTGATGCCTATAAAAAATGACTTGGAAGTGGCAATGACATTATAAACAGTATTTTAATATGATGTGAATTACAAGCACATGATACAGAGGGAATGATATATTGATTTTCCTCATTCTGCACTATGCATGTCACTAAGATCAATGGAAGTCACATACCTATATCAAGGAAATTATAATTGTGGAATTATATATATAATGGCTGCTTCAGGTACACACCAATTGCAGCATCATAATGGGCCAACTTATGACTGAGGACAAAGCCATCTCTTACATATTGTAAATGATAAAGCTTGCATTCCCATCATTGCTTCATTCATCACATTTTTCATAAGTGAAAGGAAGAAATAATAAAAGGATTCTTGTACAGCCTTTTTTTTTTTTTAATAAAGAAGCAAGAAACATTGTATAGTTTATCACTAAAAAGACAATGGTTCCACTTAAAAACTAAGTCTTAAAACTTAAAAAACAGCTACTGGCAGTATTTTCCAAAACAGGGTTATGCAATGTACACCAAAGCAAATATGCTGAAACTTCAGGAATCACTTCTGGATTGCTCAAATTTTCTGGGGACCCCAAAGAAGCTGAAAAGCAGCAGCACACAGAAGTCCAGCATCTCCAAACTTCTGGTGGCAAGAAAGCATGAACCTGTAAACACATGCTTCCCTTTTCCAACAGTCAGCAAAGCTGGGTCAGCACTGGCAGGAAAAGAAAAAGCCTTACAGCTACACAGGCACCTTTATAATTTTCATATCTCAAAATGACGGCATTTCCAATAAAGGCTGCTTTTGAATCACCATTTACTTCTACAGCTCACTTAGTTTCACAGTAGTCTCTATCTCCTACTGTTAAGTCTTAAAAGAAGCCTTTCAAAGATCAATCCAGTCTGTTAGGATTCTGGATGTTAAAATTGAATTTTGCATGTCTGCTTGTTCTTTTGAAAGGCTTAAAAGCAATTTATGGCAATCAGCACAAAGGGGTTAGATTGACAAAGTTTAACAAGGTGATCTAGAGAAGATTCATTGGGGAAAAACTGCTAAAATTGTAAATTAAACGGCAAATAGTTTTTCTCTGTCTGCCCTTGAAACAAAATAGGTTCTTTTAGATGTGAAAATCATTCTAAAAGCTTCTAAAAGTATCTAATGACAAGTTTAGAAATGCACAGCATTATCTTTCAAATCTGCAAAAGTAATCAAACAAAAAGAAACTACAAAAGAAGTGCCACAATGGCTACCAAACAAGTCTGTTGACCTCATTCACAACACACCTCAAAAACACAGTTGCCAAACTTCCCTCAAGTGAAATACAGGAGATTTAGCTGAAGCACCTGTGAAAATCAAGAGTTTTTTCTCCTCTCCTTTGTCGATTTGCTCTTTCCTTCCCAGTTTGCTGTCTCAAATTGCCTTTCTCTGCAATTCTGCTTTCTCGGTCGGCCGACAGGAGCAGTGCCCAGCTGGAGGGTCCTTGCCAGGCCACC